>JAGFNQ010004345.1:0-363409 GCA_024364735.1 Boesenbergia rotunda
AAAATAAAAATGTTTTACAATCATAAGGCGATTGCCTTAGGACACTTCTCTCATATCACTAACAAACTCCCACTTGGCCTAATGCCAATCGCTACGGTATCCAATATCACAGGCTCTAACATGACCCTCAAACTTGCTCTGAGGCAAGGCCTTAGTTAAAGGATCCGCTAAATTCCTTTCAGTGGGAATTTTCTCAATTTGTATATCATTCCTACTTATAATCTCTCTGATCAGATGATAGCGGCGAAGCACGTGTTTGGATCGCTGATGAGACCTTGGTTCCTTTGCTTGTGCAATAGCTTCATTGTTGTCACAGTAAACCGGCACTGCTTTATCAATGGTTGGAACCACTCCAAGTTCGGAGACAAACTTCTTGATCCAGACTGCTTCCTTCGTTGCTTCCGAAGCTGCGATATATTCCGCTTCCGTGGTAGAATCCGCTACGGTGTCTTGTTTGGAACTTTTCCAACTTATTGTGCCTCCATTCAAAGTAAATACGTATCCAGACTGAGATTTGGAGTCATCCTTATCTGTTTGGAAACTGGCATCTGTATACCCACGTATTACCATATCTCCTTCTCCATATATTAGGAACACATTCTTAGTTCTTCTTAAGTACTTAAGGATTGTCTTGACAGCCGCCCAATGATCCATTCCTGGATCCGACTGGTATCTTCTTGTGACACTCAGAGCATACGATACATCGGGCCTTGTACATAACATAGCAATCATGATAGATCCTATCGCGGATGCATAAGGAATCTTATTCATGCAAATCCTCTCGTCTTCTGTGCGCGGACACATAGACTTTGAAAGGTTGATCCCATGCCTGAAGGGAAGGTAACCTTTCTTGGATTCTGACATGCTAAACCTTTTTAGCACTCGGTCTATATATGTAGACTGCGAAAGACCAAGCAACCGTTTTGATCTATCTCTATAGATTCTAATCCCAAGGATATAGGTTGCTTCTCCCAGGTCTTTCATGGAGAAAGTTTTGGACAACCAAATTTTGACTGTCTGTAAGACTGATATATCATTTCCTATAAGTAATATGTCATCGACATATAATACTAGGAATACGACTGCACTCCCACTAACCTTCTTGTACACACAAGGTTCGTCAGGATTTTGTGAGAAATCAAACTCTTTGATTGTCTCATCAAAACAAATGTTCCAGCTCCTTGATGCTTGCTTCAGTCCATATATGGATCGTCAAAGCTTGCATACTTTGGTTTTATCAACCGATGTGAAACCTTCAGGTTGTATCATGTATACATCCTCAAGCAGGTTTCCATTAAGGAAAGCTGTTTTCACATCCATTTGCCATATCTCATAATCATAATGAGCTGCTATGGCTAGGAGCATCCGAATGGATTTAAGCATAGCTACTGGCGAATAGGTTTCGTCATAATCAATTCCTTGTTTCTGACGATATCCTTTTGCCACTAATCTAGCCTTAAAGGTAACTACATTACCTTCCATGTCGGTTTTCTTCTTGAAAACCCACTTGCACCCTATGGGCTTAATCCCTTCAGGTGGGTTAACCAAGTCCCATACTTGGTTTTCGTACATGGAATCCATTTCCGACTTCATGGCCTCAAGCCATTTGTCCCTTTCCGAACTTTTCAGAACATCTTCATAACTGATAGGTTCATCATCGCTTATGAGTAACACGTCGTTCGATTCACTTACAAGAAATCCGTATCTCTCTGGAATATTGCGTGTCCTATCAGATCTACGAAGAGGTGGTGTAGTTTTAGGTTCAACTAATAGCTCACCATTATGAGTTATTGGTTGTGGGTCTAGACTAGGTGTCTCTGTAATGTCTATTGGAGTTTCTTGAACTTCATCAAGTTCAATGCCACTCCCACTGTTTTCTTGTAAAAGAAATTCTTTTTCCAGAAATACAGCATGCCTTGAAACAAACACCTTTTGTTCCAAGGGATGATAGAATTGGTAACCCTTCATTTCCTTAGGGTATCCAATAAATAGACATTTATTAGACTTAGCATCCAATTTGTCTGATACAATCCGCTTCACATAAGCAGGACAACCCCATATCTTAAGGTGAGTTAAGTGGGGTTTCTTACTATTCCATGTCTCATATGTAGTAGTAGAGACAACCTTGGTCGGGACTCTGTTTAGCAAGTAAACAGCTGTCTTAAGTGCATAGCCCAAAAGGATTTTGGAAGAGTTGCATGATTCATCATAGACCTATCCATGTCCATCAGGGTTCGGTTGCGCCTCTCAGATACACCATTATGCTTTGGTGTATATGGCGGAGTCCATTGGGATAATATCCCATTGTCCCTAAGATAATCCTGAAACTCTTGACTTAAGTATTCACCACCTCGATCGGATCGAAGTATCTTAATATTTTTGCCAAGCTGTTTCTCTACTTCATTTCTGAACTCTTTGAATTTCTCAAAAGCTTCAGATTTGTGTTTCATCAAGAACACATACCCGAATCGTAAGTGATCATCGATAAATGTAATGAAGTAGCTATAGCCTCCTTGTGCAAGAGTTGACATTGGTCCACATACATCAGTATGTATTAGACCAAGCAGTTCTCCCACTGGATTACCTTTTCCTGAAAAGGGTAATTTGGCCATCTTGCCTTTTAAGCATGATTCGCATGTATCAAATGAACCGGGTTCAAATGATTCCAGAATTCCACATCGGTGTAATTTGGTCATGCGTTTCTTACTTACATGGCCAAGACGACAATGCCACGTATAGGAGTCTATTCGATTATCTATTCGAGCACGTTTATTGCTTACTTCGATATTGAAAACGTCACCGGATAAATCTAACGTGTAGATACTGTAGGACCGGTGCCGTCGATAGAGGGGGGGGTGAATATCAATTGCGAAAAACCTTTCGGAAATCTTTCGGATCTTCGTTCTAGATTCAGAGTTAGTAGCAGCGGAAAACAAACAAAACGAAGAAAACAATAATACATGGACACGCGGGATTTATTTACTTGGTTCCCGACCCCCCTGGGTCAGTACGTCCAAGGCCTATGTACTCGGCGTGAGTCCACTAATGGTCTCCTTTTCGAAATTTCCGAAGGCGGAGAAAACCCGTCTTACAGTTTACAATCACAAGCAATAATATAAAAGTTAAGTGCAGAATAAATGAAAGCGAACCGAACAAAAACTTGAAACTCGGCCGATCTGGACCTCCGAAGTGCCGCGCACTTCCTCCTGGAGCCTCCCGGTCGTAGAGCCTTGTTTCTAGCACGTTGTCGTCGGTCAGAATGATCAGAATCGCTCTTCGAAATTGTGTCTGAAGCTGAGGGGTCGAGGCCCCTTATAAAGGCCTCCTGGGGGCGCCCTGGTCGCTGGGGGCGCCCCGGAAGACTCGGTCAACTCTTATCTTTGCGCCTACCTCGCTGCAGGTGATAAGATCGTTGACCAGGGCACCCCGGATTCTCCGGGCACCCCCGTGGAGGCTTATCCTGTGTTCTGGCTTCGAAACAGCAAAACAGCTACTAATTAGGGTGCCCCGGACGCTCCGGGCGCCCCGGTTGACACCTGTTGTGCATACAACACGAAACTGCAACTTTAGTACTACCTGGGGGCGCCCCGGACGCTCCGGGCGCCCCGGTTGCATGGGGGCGCCCCCCTTGCTGGGGGCGCCCCCCTTAAGGCCTGCAAACCTAGTTTACCTGCTTTGTCTTCGTTTCTTGATACCTGCAAGATACACAAACACAAAGCATAGATACATATAATGTTAGCCTTAAGGACTTGGTTCGGACTTCGAATTTGCACGAAACCCTAGGTCGAATCGGCACGAGTTCCTATCCCCGAGAACTCGCCCTTCACCTACTCCTTTCAGGAGACGGTTGCCACCCAGCCCTTTGGGTGGACTTTTACTTAGCTTCCGATTACTCCGGATCTCGAGACGCCCAAACCCTGACCCGTCTCTACTCCTGTCCTTAGTCATCGCTCAGCTAAGTTGCTTAGTCCCTTGGACCAAGTCTTCATTTCCTAGCAGTCCTTCGCCAGGTGCCTAGCAGCCCTTCGCTAGGTCTTTGTTACCAAGCGGTCCTTCGCCTGGTGCCTAGCAATCCTTCGCTAGGTCTTCTATGCCTAGTAGTCCTTCACTAGGTGCCTAGCAGCCCTTCACTAGGTCTTAGGGTTACGATACCTAGCAGCCCTTCGCTAGGTGCCTAGCAACCCTTCGCTAGGTCTTTAAGGTTATAATACCTAGCAACCCTTCGCTAGGTGCCTAGCAGCCCTTCGCTAGGTCTTGAGGTTTCGATGCCTAGTTTAACTAAGACTTTTCTTCAGCTTTGGTTACTTCACTTTTGCTCCCCTTTGTCTATTCATTGTATCACTGACTTAAGTATATTGTCAAACATTAAAACACTTAAAGAGGAACATCATTGATGCAACTTGCACCAACAATCTCCCCCTTTTTGATGTTTGACAATAACTTAAGTTAGATTGGTTTAAAGGGGCTAAATCACTATCCTTGGAAAAAAAATGAAAAAAGTTTTGAAACTACAAGGTGTGATTTTTGGGAGAAAATTTTCTAACTTAAGCACACCTCTCCCCCTTTGTCATATATCAAAAATAATACTTGCACCAACCATGACAGTATTTGAAAATACTTAGTATAAAATTTTGAAGACATACCATAAAACTAATACTTAAGTATTATGAGCTCAGAAAACATTAGACAATATTTTGAAAGATGATCTTTGAAGCATGCAAGTACTTGCAAAATGTAAGTTATTTTTGAAGAAAGATCAGATTTTGAAAGATAATAAGTAATTTTTGAAAAATATAAGTACTTTTGAAAAATGTATTGAGTTTTTGAAAACTAGGTACTTTTGAAATAATATTAGATTTTACTTGGTTTATTTTCCAGTCTGACACCATCCTGGGAGACCTTGTTGACTACAAGGATATTTCCTAAGTGTCCTGGAAATTTTTCAACCCAAGTAAATAAAAAATTTCATAAGTTACAGAATAATAGGATGCAAGTTAATTTTGAAGAATGTAAAGATTTTAAAGTGATACTACTTGATTTGGTTTATCTTTCAGTCTGACACAATCATAGGAAACCTTGTTGACTATAAGGACATTTTCCTAAGTGTCCTGGAAGATTTTTCAAACTCAAGATATTATTTCACATTGATCAAAATCAGATGAATAAATATATATATATAGATATTTAAATTGATAGCCTTTAAAAATAATACTTATGTTTTCAACAGGATTTAAAAATACCGCGCATGAAAACATTTGAAATATTTAATAATTCTTTTAATTTGACCTCCCCCTAAACTTGACCCAGTTCCGGGAAGCTTGTTGACCACAAGTACTCTTCCTCTGAGTCTTAAGGTTTGATTCAGATCAAAAGAATAATAATTTTCAAAATGATTTAAAACTTGTTAGACTCCCCCTAAATTTGACACGTCCTAGGAGTCCTTGAAGATCATAAAGTGGACATTTCCTCTGTGTCTTTAGGGTTTATCAAAAAAAAAACTTAAATTTTGAAAAATAAAGGTGCAGTTTTCGAAAAATAAACAGAAGAAAACACTCCCCCTGCATCCAACACCATTTGACTCCATCTAAGTGCCTTAAGGAACTTTAGTGTTTTCCTAAGAGGCTTGTGTCTAATTGAGTGAGTCAAACAAATTTTTGAAAAGATATATTTTTGGAAAATGTATAATATATATAATCAAACAGACAGGCATGAATTCCATAAAAACATTATTATGTTGAAGCACTATTTTGAAAATAAATTTTTAGGAAAGTATTTTTTACCATTTTGAAAAATAATTTTGAAAAATAGTTTTCAATTCATTAGTCCTTAACATCTCACCCATTTTAGATGTATCAATACAACAAGCATAGTTGCCTTATAGGTGTATTGTGAGATGCTTAATTTATTTTTCTCAATTTATTAACTCTAAGAATTAATTGAAGCTTGTGTTAGATTTGAATTTGACAAGAAGTAACTTGAATTTGAATTTCAAAAATTGGCTTCCAGGTCTTGGCGAGGCACTAGGCCTTCTTTGGCCGTAGCCTTATGGGATCATCCACCCTTTCCTTGACAAAGCCTTTTAATGAAATTTCATTTTCAAAATTACTTTTTGTAAAATTCTGGTCTAACTAGTTTGGGTCTTGGATCGGTAGCTTCGGCTAGTTCCGCCAAGATGGCTTCCCTAACGTACTATCATCTCACCTCCACCCAATACTAGGTTAATCAAGTTTCAATTATTCTTTTTCCTATTGCCAGTCTAATATATGCATAAAATTTAAATATGAATGACATGTCATATATTTTAAAAGCATAGCAAATGCATGTCATGGCAGTTATGCATGAGTCAGACAAGTCAAATAATTTTATTTAAGTTTCTAAAATGTATCAAATTCCCGATTTGATACATGTCGAGTGAACCCGCGAATATGTCAACCCACTTTGACATATTTAATGTTATTAATTTTAATTGTTACACTTTGGGTAAAATTTTACATTAGTTTGAGTTTAAGTTATTTAAGATTTTAGTTGGATTCAGGTTAATTACAAATTAATTGAGGTTGAATTAATTAGAAATTAATTAAGTAGGATTAATATCAAGCTAATTTTAATTGAAGTTATAATTTTAATTTAATTTTGAATTGAATTAGATTGAATTAATTTAGGTTTAATTTGAATTTAATTGAATTATTTGAATTAATTTGAATTTAATTGAATTTAATTAAATTATATGAATTAATTCGAATTTAATTGAATTTAAGTTGAATTAATTTGTATTTAATTTGAATTAATTTGGATTTAATTTGAATTAATTTGGATTTAATTTGAATTAATTTGAATTTAATTTGAATTAATTTGGATTTAATTTGAATTAATTTGTATATAATTTGAATTAATTTGGATTTAATTTGAATTTAATTTGAATTAATTTGAGATTTAATTTGAATTAATTTGGATTTAATTTGAATTTAATTTGAATTAATTTGAGATTTAATTTGAATTTAATTTGAATTAATTTGGATTTAATTTGAATTTAATTTGTATTTAATTTGAATTAATTTGTATTTAATTTGAATTTAATTTGGATTAATTTGGATTTAATTTGAATTTAATTTGGATTTAATTAGGATTAAATTAAGATTGAATTTGGATTTAATTAGGATTAAATTAAGATTTAATTCGAATTTAATTAGGATTAAATTAAGATTTAATTCGAATTTAATTAGGATTAAATTAAGATTGAATTTGGATTTAATGATTAATTAATAATTGTGTGTTTAAATTAATCATTTTCATTATCTCAAAAATTTCTTCTTCATTTTTGTCTTTCTTTTCAAGTTTTTCTAATAATTTTGATTTATTTAAATTTTTGTAATTTTTATTGATTATGGCCTTTATCTTAGAAAATTCTATATCCTCCTCAATATTAGATTTTTCAATATTCTCACAGTAGGTGGAGTAAATTGGGCCACTAGTTAAAGTTTTATAGTAATATTCAATATTATCTATGATTAAGTTATTATCTAGGAGAATTTTAACTTCAAAATTATCCTCAGATATATTTTCAATATTATCTAGATTATCTTTAAGATTTTCACAATTAATTTCAGAATTAATTTCTGAATTATCCTTTCGGAAAACCTTTCGGAAGAAAAACCTTTCGGAAATCTTTCGGATCTTCGTTCTAGATTCAAAGTTAGTAGCAGCGGAAAACAAACAAAACGAAGAAAACAATAATACAAGGACACGCGGGATTTATTTACTTGGTTCCCGACCCCCCTGGGTCATTACGTCTAAGGCCTATGTACTCGGCGTGAGTCCACTAATGGTCTCCTTTCCGGAATTTCCGGAGGCGGAGAAAACCCGTCTTACAGTTTACAATCACAAGCAATAATATAAAAGTTAAGTGCAGAATAAATGAAAGCGAACCGAACAAAAACTTGAAACTCGGCCGATCTGGACCTCCGAAGTGCCGCGCACTTCCTCCTGGAGCCTCCCGGTCGTAGAGCCTTGTTTCTAGCGCGTTGTCGTCGGTCGGAATGATCAGAATCGCCCTTCGAAGTTGTGTCTGAAGTTGAGGGGTCGAAGGCCCCTTATAAAGGCCTCCTGGGGGCGCCCTGGTCGCTGGGGGCACCCCGGAAGACTCGGTCAACTCTTATCTTTGCGCCTACCAAGCCGCAGGTGATAAGATCGTTGACCAGGGCGCCCCGGATTCTCCAGGCGCCCCCGTGGAGGCTTATCCTGTGTTCTGGCTTCGAAATAGCAAAACAGCTACTAATTAGGGCGCCCCGGACGCTCCGGGCGCCCCGGTTGACACCTGTTGTGCATACAACACGAAACTGCAACTTTAGTACTACTTGGGGGCGCCCCGGACGATCCGGGCGCCCCGGTTGCATGGGGGCGCCCCCCTTAAGGCCTGCAAACCTAGTTTACCTGCTTTGTCTTCGTTTCTTGATACCTGCAAGATACACAAACACAAAGCATAGATACATATAATGTTAGCCTTAAGGACTTGGTTCGGACTTCGGATTTGCACGAAACCCTAGGTCGAATCGGCACGAGTTCCTATCCCCGAGAACTCGCCCTTCACCTACTCCTTTCAGGAGACGGTTGCCACCCAGCCCTTCGGGTGGACTTTTACTTAGCTTCCGATTACTCCGGATCTCGAGACGCCCAAACCTTGACCCGTCTCTACTCCTGTCCTTAGTCATCGCTCAGCTAAGTTGCTTAGTCCCTTGGACCAAGTCTTCATTTCCTAGCAGTCCTTCGCCAGGTGCCTAGCATCCCTTCGCTAGGTCTTTGTTACCAAGCGGTCCTTCGCCTGGTGCCTAGCAATCCTTCGCTAGGTCTTCTATGCCTAGTAGTCCTTCACTAGGTGCCTAGCAGCCCTTCGCTAGGTCTTAGGGTTACGATACCTAGCAGCCCTTCGCTAGGTGCCTAGCAGCCCTTCGCTAGGTCTTTAAGGTTATAATACCTAGCATCCCTTCGCTAGGTGCCTAGCAGCCCTTCGCTAGGTCTTGAGGTTTCGATGCCTAGTTTAACTAGGACTTTTCTTCAGCTTTGGTTACTTCACTTTTGCTCCCCTTTGTCTATTCATTGTATCACTGACTTAAGTATATTGTCAAACATTAAAACACTTAAAGAGGAACATCATTGATGCAACTTGCACCAACAGATACCATTGCATAATGTTTCGGTTCCATAAAGAACACCATTTAAAGTTATGTAACAACAATTGTTACTAAAAGTTAAATGGTAACCCTTTTCATTCAAGCATGAAATAGATACAATGTTCTTTATTAATGAAGGAACAAAATAATAATTATCCAATTCTAAGACAAGTCCTGTAGGGAGCTTTAGCAAATATGTTCCGATGGAAATAGCAGCAATCTTTGCTCCATTTCCAACTCGCAAATTCGCTTCTCCCTTGACGAGCCTTCTTCTATTCTTTAGCCCCTGTCTGTCATTACATATATGTGAGCTACACCCAGTATCAAGTACCCAGGTGTTTGAGGAAATAGAGTGACGTTCAATAACGAAGATGCCTGAAGAAGATAGGGCATCGGATGCCTTCTTCTTCAAGGACTCAAGATAAATCTTGCAGTTTCTTCGCCAGTGACCCTCCTTGCCACAGTGATGGCAAGTGCCTTTTGGTGTCTTATCAGTCTTTTTGTCCTTAGATAACTTATTAGTGTCCAAAATGGAACGCAAATTCAGAGAAGACATGATCGAGTGATTATCCTAGAAATACAAATTGAGCTTATGCGAGAAGAATGATAAAGAATGTATCAACATACATTAATTAAATCCTATTTATTTATCGAATTGAATAACCCTTTTTATCAATTCGGGAGATCGTAGGAACATCTCCAAATAGGTTGATATCCAACCATAGATAAGAACAACCATGACTGTGGCCATCAAGTTATTCTTAGCTATGAAGGTAGGTAATTATACTGATTACACATCACATATATGTAACTATCACTTTATGCTATCAACTAATTGAATGTTTGCATAAATCATTGGGTTGTTAACTCATTAACAAGTATGCAACATTATACATAGCACCCAATTGCACCTCTCTTTACATCGACCTTGGCTGTGGCACAACAAATCGATGCTCCAAGCTTAAGGCTAACCCATTAATCAAGAAATAGTTTTAATATGGTTGGAGCTCATTCAACCGTTTAGTCAGGCTTGGATGTGTCCAACAACCAAAACTAAGGATTGACCTCTGACTCCTACTATATTATTCATAAATTAATTCCATGGTTTGAACATGTTGAGGTTCAAGCCGGGCATGGATGTGTCCATCAACCCAAACGAGAAATAAAACTCCAATTCTAACCATATTAATGAAAGGTGTTGGCCTTAATATTTTGTAAGGGGTTTTGGGTCTCATTCTTTCTTTTCTAAGCACATTCATGACATAGAATTATGTCATGACTAACAATTTCCTTAATAAAGTATGTATGTGACTTAATTTATCAAGTCTCATTATTTGAATTAGGAATCGGATTTCCTAATTCTAATTTCATACTTTATTTAAGGAATTGTTTTGGGAAACAATTTCCTAAATTGTCATAATCAATTTCGGAATAATATGTTTTAAGACTTTGATTTCTCTAAATCAAATCTTATTAAATTAAGAGACAAATCCCTTAATTCAACCACATATTATTTTCATGAAAATCTCATTTAAGATAACTCTATAGGAAACCATTTTCCTAATTAATTTTGGAGACAACAATATGTAAGAGCATCACCTCTTAAATCATATTTTATTCATGGATTTAATTAATTACAACAAATGATTTTCTAAGGGTGGCTCCCCGAGGCTCAGATACCCAAAGAAAAGTAATTTGTCGTAAATCCAATTTGATCCGCTTCGGAAGCGTAACCAAATTAAACATGACAATTTCATTTAAAATTGGGAAATTAAATTACAACAACTAACTTTAAATTGGACGGCTTCCCGAGGCTCAATCCAAAATAAAGAATTTTGTTGTCAATTTAAAAAATCAATTCAAATTTAATTGTCAATTAACTGTCCATAAATTTGTCTAGACTTTCTTGAAAGAAAGTGCCCAAAATTGCGAGATTTCATAATAGGTTTTCAGAATAATTGTAAGTTTCTGGTACAAAGAAAACTTACATATTTCCAAAATTAGAAAATTTCTAAAATAAAAAAATTTCCAAAATTGGAAAGTTTCCAAACATGGGAAGTTTTCACAATTATTATAAAATTTCAGAAACTAGAAAATTTCAAAAGTTTGCGAAATTTCATGAGGATTTCCAAACTTAGAAATTCCTAAATCTAAAATTTATTATAATTTGAAAGTTTCCATAATTGAAAATTTTTTCAAAATTGAGATCATGACAAAGTTTTTCGCAAAACAATTATATGATTATGTCGAACACTAACCGGCTCTGATACCACTGTTGGGACTGGGTGCATGTTGACAAGGATACGGGTTCATAAATTTTTAATTTTTACGTGCAGCGGAAGAATTAGCATAAAATAATTTCTTAAATTATTTTAACCACGTTTCTAGCATGCAACCTTATGATGTGTGGACATGATCATAAATTAAAACTTTGCGGAAAAGTAAAATTAATTTACTTAGTACCTCGCGTAACTCGACGTAAGGGACGAGATCCAACCGTAGTGTCCCTTGGAAGCTCCGCCTCGATTCGCGTCCACGCCGAGTTCTCTTCGGGATGACTTCGCAAAGTCACGAGTTTCGTGCCGACGAGAACTACTAGATTCTCTAAAGGCACAACTAGAAGATCAAGAAAGAAGAATGGAAACTAACCAACAAGAGACGGAATCTAAATTCCGGGAAGGAAGGAGATGTGATCCGCTTCTTCTTCTTCTTGGTTGGCTTCTCCTTGGTGTTGATGGCTCACGGCAACACTTGGAGAAGAAGATGCGCCGGCCCTAGGTGAAGGAGGCGCCGGCCCTAGGGTGAGCTAAGGGGCGCCGGCCCTAGGTGGTGGAGTTGGGCGCCGGCCCTAAGGGGAAGAGAAGGGAAGAGAGAGAGGGAGAGAACTAATCTTTTGATTACTCAATTGATTGGAATTCAAGGCTAGCCTTGGTTCCTTTATATAGTAACCTCTCCCTTGCCAAGTCTCCCTCTTATCGGAATTTTCATAAGAAATTTATCCTATAAATTCTCTTATTAATTATTCCGTTTAAGCTAAGTTTTATTATAACTAACTTTATAATAAAACAAATACTTCTCTCTTTTAATTATGGAATAAAATTTGTATAAAATTTTCTTATCATGGATAAATCAATTCATAATTGATTTTATAAATTAAAATTAAACCAATTCTTGGTTCATTTTAATTTCCATAAAAAGAATAAATTTCTACAAATTTCTTTATAAATCTCTTTATATAAATTTCTTTATATATCAATTTATTTATCCATAATTTACAAAACAAATCGTGCTAGATTTATTTTATTAATTAAACCAATTAAATTGGTTTATTCCCCTTTTAATGGCCGGCCAAACCAAGAGGGTGGACACCCTCTTTGGCCGACCAAACCAAGCCACTCCCATCGCGAATTAAACTCATTTAATTCGCCCAATAAGCCTTCAAAAGACTTAGCCATTTTTAGCTTCCATTGCGCCTCTGATAAATTCAGATTCGACTTATTTCTCTTGATCGGAAAATCTAATTTTCAACTCGTTTTAAATCCGTCGGATTACTCGTAGTGTGTGTGACTAAATAGGCTTTCGATTTATGTTGGTCGTCTATAATCAACTAATTATAGAACGATCATGAGTGGCACCTAGTAGTACATCATGACCCCCAATTAATCGAAAGATCAACGGTTGACCTCAGAAGTAATTCTGAAACCCTTCAGCAGCTCTAATGAATCGTGCCTCATTCCCTTCACCATCTTATACCCACTTGGTTCAGGACATGGTTTGTGTGTGTCAGTCCCCACTAGGCTGACTACGTCACACCTAGCCCAAGTAGTGTCTTTCTCGTCCTTTGGATTTCTAATTACTCTCATGTATTTAAGAGACTCATACTCTAAACATGATATGCTCTGGCCAGAGGCTTTGAGTAACAATCCGACGATAGGCCTGGGTATACATCTCCTCGCAAGGAGTGGTGAATCCTTTGTAGGCTGTTCAAACATCTTCGGGCACTTCGGCTTATACCCAACCATCCTGGGTCCACACCTCCTTGGAGATGCTTGCTTAAGATGTTAAAGTATAAGTCTCCATGACCAAGATGACTTGAATACCGCAAGTCTAAGGAACATCGCACTTAAGCTGCAGTAAGAACTTCACTGACCTGTCTATGTATAGACTACCATGTGAAGTTTTACAGTCAGTCACTCCAATGAACTAGTTCCCTTAACTAGCATCCATGTTTATCTCCGGACATCCCAATGTCACCAGCCAGTGAGAATCAGCTGATTAGAGAATAACTCATGCTAGTCTCAACAGAATTGATAGTGTCCGTTTTTATCAATTCATCGACTAGGGATATTTTCAATACTTCACAATTGCACATTTAGAGATAATCACTAGTTGTGATCCCATCACAAATTCTCTTATGCTGTGAATTGTATTGCGGACATTCAGTAGATGAGTTTAAGATCCCAATCAAATACACAAACATATATACTCAAATAGTGAATTATCATTTATTAAAATAAATTTTTACAATCATAAGGCGATTGCCTTAGGACACTTCTCTCATATCACTAACAGTTGGTACATAGGGCCCTGGAGAAACTTCTCTAAAGAAGGAGGAGTCGGCAATCCTCTATCCAACCCAAGGGACTGAAAGGTAATGACGACAGTCGAATAAAGAAGAACTTCTCCTTCCACCCTTTATGCGAAGAAGGAACCCCTCCTAAAAACTTATGGCCTGGTCAGGCTACGAAACTAAAGACCCCTCGGGAGCCGATCGGGACGAAGAAAGAAGAAAGAGATGAGGAGTCAGAGAGAGGTCAAAAAGCTTGAAAATGATATACGCCCCTCCCATCTGAGCGAAAGCATTGGGAGCCATCTAGTGAAGGGGAATATCGAAATAGGAGGCTATGTTCGTGAAAAAAAGAGGGATATGGAAACGGAGTCCTAACTCCATCTGCCCTAGGAAGAAAGTTGACATGCTTGCAGGAGGCTCCATCGGCGTCTAACCCACCCTGGGGATAACCACCGCCATCTCGGTCGGGATGTCATAGGCCACGGTGGCCACCTGCAGAGCCTCCGGCCTCACCCTCGAAGAGATAGACTCATACCATTCTGCTCGATAGTCTTCCATGGTTCCTAAGGGAGGAGACAAGAAGGAGACGGACTACTTACGCCAAAGAAGCCTTACAAGAGAAGAGCAAGACGAAGTGCACCCAATCGTCGAGCTAGAAGTGGGCCTAACGTCGTCATCTCCCCCTCTTATACCTAGGAAGCCACCAACCTGAGCGCAATGGGGGAGAGACACGTGGACAGCAAGAAACCGCAGCACTCAGGACAATCGTCTGACGTGAGCCAGCTACAGCGGCGCACGTCAGTAAGAATTTATGGAAAAGGCCATGGAAGCACGTGGCAATGAATCATTCGTAGAGATACCTTGTTGCCATTAAAAAAGGTGTCATCCGCCTTTATAACAAGGAGACAGATATCATCCCCACAAAAGCCATTTCGGGGAAGACGAAATCAAAGAGGGGATTTCTCGGAACTCGAGACAATGATTATAACCCGAGGGTCCCATGCAACTACTGAAGGAATAGTAACAAAAAGTTCCGTCGGAATGCAGCTTCTTCATCTGTACACTAGTCTGATCAGTCAGCCATACTTCCTTCTATCAGACTTGAAGAGAGGGACTTGTGATAGGGTTGGATAGCCTGGGGCAGGCACGTGGGATGAAGAAGTTGCATGGCCTGATGCGTCGGGTCGAAGTGACCCTCCTTCCCGAGCCTCAGGACCCCCCTCGGGGAACACGCCTCGAGAGGATAGCCAGAAGACTCTTTCCAGGATCCTTCCAGGAACCCCCCCCCCAGGGGTGGGGTCCCGAGAGCACCTCGGGCATTCTAGCGCCCGAGCTCACCCGGGTCAGAAGGCCCCGACCTCACCTCAGGGTAGCGGAGCCTGATTTAGCTTCGACCTCAAGCAATGGTCCTCCTCCCCTCCTTTCACTATGGATAAGTTTTCCCGGCGTAAGGAGTCATCACGACCCTTAAAAGTCGCAACGGGCCGAAGAGTAATAACGGCGCAGACTGTTTCAAAAGCTATCCAGGAACCGCCGAAAGAGGGGGAGACATGACATAAATCACGGAGACGTGGCACGAGATGAGGGGATGCACCAAGTCTACCGCCATCAGTATAAAAGGTAGTCCAACCCTTCCGGTAAGGGGGTTGCACTCTCTCCACCCTACATACACTTTTCCTTTCGCGCTACCTTTACTCTCCTTCAAGAATTGACTTGAGCGTTTAAGTGGACTCCGCCAGACCCCTTCCAGTGCTCGTGTTAATCTCGCAGGGCACGGAGTTCCTCCCCTCGTCAGTGACTCCCACGTGGGCCGACCCCCGGTGACTGGACATCGTCGTCGACTCCTTCCGGAACAACTATCTTTTACTTGTAAAACTTGAACTTTAAGACGGGTTTCTCCGCCTCCAGAAAGTCCGGAAAGGAGACCATTAGTGGACGGGCACTTCCCGTGCTTAGGCCTTGGACGTACTGACCTTGGAGGGTTGGGAACCAAGTAAAAACCCGCTTTCCATCTATGTTGTTTTGTTTTTCGTTCTCTCTATTTTTCGCTGCGCACTAACTCTTTGTCTAGAATGAACATCAAAGTTTCCGACGTGTTTCCGGAAGAAAATTTTCGAGCCGATATTCACTCCCCCCCTATCGACGGCACTGGTCCTACAAATAGGGCATCTAATAAAACCAAAACCAAAATATAAATCTAAGAAAACATATTATATACAAAAAAAAGTAAAGAAAAGAAACCTTACTTAAACAAAGAAAAACATTTGAGGAAATTTAAACCTAAAATAACTTGTGCTAATACAATCACTTGCTTTGCTTGTAATGAACCAGGACACTTATCTTCAGCTTGTCCAAACAGGAAAGAAATATACAATCGCGAGGCTACACTTATAGGATGGACTAATTTAGATCTAATTGAAATACAATCAAATATTTCTGATACTTCTTCTATCTATTCTATAGTCTTTGTCGAAGACTTAGAAGAAGTCAGTTCTACAGCTGATTATACTTTAGTAAATTCCTTTTTACAACCAGCCTCTTTTCCCTACTTAGCACTAAAAGATCAGGACACATATGAAGAAACTTTAACTCAACTCCCAAATGTTGAGTTAATATTTCATACCTTAATCCCACAAACCTTAACAAAGTTAAGAGTTTGCCAAAAAGTTTGCGCACATGATTGAAACTTAAAAGAAAGAAATGATAATATACCTTGTTTTATTTGTGGTTATTATCCTTCTGTGCTTCAAAGAGGAACTTGCAAACTTTGTAAAAATTAATATTGTAATCTTTGTTTGACCTCCATATTCAATATTTCCATTCCTCAGACACATATAGTAAGAGGTAGTACGCGCAATACGCTATTAGAAACTCGTGTTGTTGTCTTAGAAACACGGGTAAACCTCTTAGAAACAGAACTTACTCAATTCTGAGACCAAGTAGCCTTTAAATGGAAAACCATTATCACTAAAGAACCCGAGGATACCGAATTTGTCTTTATCCAAACCCCTAGTATCTGTAACACGGGCAACACTGTTGACATTAGGGTTCAATGTGTACTTAATATTCATGGACATGAATTCACTCTACATGCATTCATCGACACGAATGCCACAACATATACCATTGATGAAGCCTTATTAAGCTCCATACTTCCCTCTAACCTTATTAAATATACAAATACCCCTCTCATAAGTACACAATTTGATGACCAACATATTTTCTGTCATAAATTTGTGAAAAATGTTCATTTTCGATTTTTCACCAATTGTGACACGTTTAGCCCCCCCCTCTCCATGACTCACCTTAGTTCCGGCCTATGCCGCATAAATCCATCCCTCTTATTTTGGGACTTAACTTTCTACTTTCCCCATAACACAGTCTCTTTTTAACTAAGGATTATGTGACCTTTCTCTCATCTCCTATCAGTGTGCCCATTCTTTTAGCTTATCCATCTGACGTATGCGTTGGCAGGTGTGGTAATACCCCTTTACCTAACGAAGCCCGAAATCATACAACGTGCACAACCCCCACCTTCTTGTCCTTGTCTAGTTAAAGGGTCTTGTAAAATGAAACTCAAAACAAAAGAACATACCCATGGAAACTAAGCCTACTTGGCTCCAAAAGCCCACCTGAATACTTTTCTGAAAACTTAGAATGTGATTTAGATGACAACCATATAGAATTGTATCCCACTGATGTTTTAAACCCGACTTATGTCTGCACATTACTCAAAACACAAAATACTTTAGAAAATGTGATCTCTAGATTAGAGAAACTTGAAATAATAGGAGAAACCCCAACCAAGTATTGAGAACGAGACAAGGTCTATTGTAAACTCCACATCATCAATCCTGACTTAATTATTAAAGCCCAAGATTAAGATACATCAATTGGGAATGAGATAAATGTAATATGCATATTACCCAATTATTAGCCCTTAAAACTATACAAGATCTGACTCTAGACATAGGAGTCCTGCTTTCATTGTAAACAAAGAGCAAAACAAAAAAGAGGACAATCGAGAATAATGTTTAACTATAAGAGATTGAATGATAATTACCATGAAGACGGATATAAAATTCCTGATAAAGAGCAATTACTTAATAAAATCCAGAATTCAAAATGGTATTCTAAATTTGATATGAAATTAGGTTTTTCGTAAGTAAAAATGCATCCTGAGTTAGTCCCTTAGATGGCTTTCTCTTGCCCTAAAAGACACATTGAATGGTTAGTTATGCCTTTTAGCTTAAAAGTAGCACCCCAAATATTTCAAAGAAAAATGGATGATGTTTTTAGAAGTATTTCCTCTTTCACTTGTGAATATATTAATAATGTCTTATTTTTTTCAAAACTAAAGAAGAGCATTTTGCTCATTTACATATAATCTTTACTTTATTTGGAGGAGGGAGGAGGGAGGAGGGTCATGATATTCCCACAACAAAAGAAAAAAGAAAGCTCAAACTAATGTTATTTTCTTGATATATTTGTGTCAAATTTGAACACATATCACAAAATAGATGCTAATTAGTGAGTCATTTAGCAAAAAAAAATGATATTGCATAGGTAAATCAGATATCAAGTATGTAAGTACCCCTGGTTGGTTTGGATGTGATCAATCGATTTAAGTTAGGTCCTGATGTGTTTAATCCGTCTGCTAAGTGTGCAGGAGGTTAGGTATGGAGGAAGTCGAGCGTAAGACGTAGCGGACAAGAAGGATTGTGCGGGAAAGTGAACCGATGGGCTCAGTACAATCCGAGGGACGCGGAAGGTATGAAAGAGTACACTGGTGGATCGAGAAGGACATACGAGACGCCCGACGGATGGGAAGCCGGGAGGAAGCACTCTGACCAGGCCCCGAAAAAAAGGAGATTTATTTGTTGCTAAAAAGACTTGAACCCGGAACCTTAAACAACACATATCTCATGCTTACCACTTGGGATAGCAAGCGAAGTCAATGATTTATTGTCGATGTTATCACTTGGAAACCACAACAGTGAAGTCTCAAGCAGAAGATAAAGTTTTAATTAAACTTTATCTCTTAAAGAATAATACCTTATCCTTTAATCAGATCCAACGAATGTAGTTTTATCCCATCCAAGATCAACCGTCCAGATTACATCCATGGATCAACGACCAAGAAAAAATTCATCAACAATCAATAATCTAGATTTATTCTCTTAAGCTATAAATAAGCTTAGAGTTTTAGCTTTAAAAAACAATTCATTTAGTTGCAAAATCTCTTAAGTCTAGTGCGCTGTTGTTGTAAGGCTTTTCCGCCATAAGGAGATTTTTATTGAGCGTCCACTGCCTTGGAAGCAACATTCTTAGTTGTGACCAAGTTTTTTTTAAAAGATGAGTGTCTTCCATTTAATTTTTTTTACCGTCTATTTACCCCCCTCTAGCCGGTCCAACCCGATCCAACAAGTGGTATCAGAGCCAAGGTCGCCGCAAAAGGACTAATCGTCGACTGCAGTAATTTCGAGAAAATGGTTGGAGCCGTAATCTACCCACCGACATTTGAGGGAGAGTTCACGATGTGGAAGTGCCGAATGCAGGTATTTTTTAAAACTGATATTGAACTGCTACTAATTATGAAAAATAGTTTTTTAGTTCCTAAATACAACATTGACAAGGATAAAGAAATAGAGTCGTAAACCAAGAAGGAGCAAACGGACTTTGTAGTAAACGGTAAAGCAGAATTTCATTTGCTATAGCCGTTCTTCCCGCACAAGAAGTTAACCGAATCGGGAATTATAACTCAGCAAAAGAGCTCTGGGAGAAATTCCTAGAATTGCATGAAGGTACCTCAGAGGCAAAACTGGCACGACGAGACCTTTTTTGAAGCCAACTGACAAACCTCTGGATGGAGGATGGAGGATGGAGGATGGAGAATCAGTTGCGCATCTACATGCCAAGGTAAAAGAACTAATCACAGACCTTGAAAACCTTGGAGAAAAGGTAACAAGTCGCGACGCTCAAATGTACGTCATAAACACATTTCCAAGAACCCCGGAATGGGTCTCGCTAATCGACGCGTATTTCATTTCAAAAGATTTAGCGGTAAGTACATTTGAGCAATTATTTTTTACCTTGGAGCTTCACAAATCTCATTTTGTAGAAAAGAATAAGAAAGCAGACATCGTCGCACTTAACACAAGGAAGATCCAACTTGACGGGGAATCCTCAACTGACGATGAAACAACAAAAATGGTAAGCTCTTTTAAAAGTTTTTTTAAAGCTAACAAATTTTCAAGAACGCAGAAAAGAAGGCGGTTCTCAAAGAAACGAATAATCAGATGCTACAACTGCAAAGAGGAGGGACACCTAAAAGACTAGTGTCGTAAACTCAAAAAACAGCCAAAGAAGAAAAAGACACTAAAGGCCACCTGGGATGAGTCCTCATCAGAAGAGTCGGAAGGTCAAGAATATGCGGGACTTGCGCTGATGGCAAATCATCAAGAAGGGAGCACTGATGAAGGGGGAGAGACGTAAGAAGAAAGCGACGATGAAAGAAGAACCTCGCTTTTCGAAAGCGGCCCGGTAAGTGTGGTTTATTTTCTTCCTCATGATCAGTTATATGCAGGAGTTAAATCCTTGCTCAAATCTAATTGTAGATTATAAAAAAAAAAATTTGAAATTAAAAAATGAATTGACACTTACATCATCTTCTAAATTTTTGAAAAATGAAAATGATAATTTGAAAAACTTAGTGCAAAAATTAGAACTTGATATTCCATATTTACACCAAAAGAAAAATAACTTTCCTGATAATTTAAATTAGTATTTTAAAAACCATATGGGTCAATTTAAAAAAGTGCCCAAAAGCTATATTCCGCCTAAGTTTTTAATTAATCTTGTAGACAGGAACTTATTTTGGTTTCCTAAATTTGTTTTAAACTGATAAGTTTTTTATTATTTATATGTAAAATATTTTTTACAAAAATTATGTCTTTTTTATGCACAATTATGTTGTCCATCTACTGTGAATTTTTCAATATTTTCTGAATATTTTTTGTTTTAATGATTTTTTGCTCAAATTTGAAATTAAAATTTTAAATATAAATAAATAATTTATTTTCATAGATTCAATTTTTCATGATTCAGATATAGTGGAAAGAACTCATTATAATTTTTTGAAGCATTTTTTTCTTCCCTAATTATGTTTCCCCATTGTTTTATGTGATCAAAGGGGGAGAAATAGGGTTAAGTTAAGGGGTAGACTTTTAATTTACTCTAAATTTAAGTTTTTTTGAACTTACACTGTTTACATTATTATGCATATTTTTTTTATTTTGTTTACCCTAACTTAATTCGGATTTGATGCACATCAAAAAGGGGGAGATTGTAAGTACCCCCTGGTTGGTTTTGATGTGATCAACCGATTTAAGTTAGGTCCTGGTGTATTTAATCCCTCTGCTAAGTGTGCAGGAGCTTAGGTACGGAGGAAGTCGAGCGTAAGACGTAGCGGACGAGAAGGATTGTGCGGGGAAGTGAGCCTACGGGCTCGGTACAATCTGAGGGACGCGGAGGCTGCGGAAGAGTACGCCGGTAGATTCAGAAGAACGTACGCGACGCTTGAGGGACGGGAAGCCAGGAGGAAGCACGCTCGAAGGGTGAAAGGCCCTAGTCGAGTTCGGGTGAGCCTAACTCTTGTTGGTCAGAAATCACCCAAAAGACAAAAAACCAAAAGACTGGTCAGTTTGACAAAGTCAAACCAGGCGCCCGAAAAAAAGGAGATTTATTTGTTGCTAAGAGGACTCGAACTGGAACCTCAAGCAACACATATCTTATGCTTACCACTTGGGATAGCAAGCTATGTCAATGATTTGATGCCGATGTTATCACTTGGAGATCACAACAGTGAAGTCTTAAACAGAAGATAAAGTTTTAATTAAACTTTATCTCTTAAAGGATAATACCTTATCCTTTAATCAGATCTAATGGATGTAGTTTTATCCCATCCAAGATCAACCGTCTAGATTACATCCATGGATCAACAACCAAGAGAAAATTCATCAACAATCCAGATTTATTCTCTTAGGCTATAAATAGGCTTAGAGTTTTAGCTTTAAAAATCAATTCATTCACTTGCAAAATCTCTTAAGTCTAGTGCGCTGTTGTTATAAGGCTTCTTCGTCTTAAGGAAATTTTTATTGAGCGTCCACTGTCTTGGAAGCAACGTTCTTAGTTGCAACCAAGTTTTTTTTAATAGACGAGTACTTTCCATTTTAATTTTTTTTTACCGTCTATTCATCCTTTTCTAACCGGTCTAACCCGATCCAATAGAGTAGACGATATTTTTTACGATTTTATCATGATTAAATAATTATCTCATATTGTAAATTTATTGCATAGTTATCGACTTACCGCACGAGAGAGTCATTTGCACTAAGGGATGAGCACTGTAGCTCACGGTACATATCCATCAGCAGTCCTACTCTTCCTGTTTCACATAACTATAGTTGTAGTTGAACTGTAGGGTTTGGCCTTCTTGTAAATACAACCACAGGCAACTTCTGGTGCCCATGGACCACAAATAAAGAGGGATAACTTTGAGAACTTTTACTAGCCAATTTTTTTTAAAAAAAAAAGTCTAAACAAATGAAATTTAACAGTAATGATCAATATTATAGATTTTATTTAGAGTTAATGCATTAGCTAATGGTTAACGGTTTTCGGGGGAGAATAAGTGCTAACTTTTAGAAATTGATGGGGTCCTTGGGTTCCTCATCTCCCTCCTTCCTCCGATTTGGCGCCGACAATGATGGTCCTCTGGTGAGTTTGCTCTCATAGTCCTATGGATCAAAGCACATCAGTTAAGGGACGGCATTGCTCTGGTCAAGTCAACGTTGTGTCGAAAGGATGAAGGCTCGCTTATGCGAGGGAGCTTTAAGAGCTCGAAAGTGGAATATGGAGAAGACTATACGTGCGAGAAGAAAAACATCACTTCACTTGTCTTTGCATATCCTTATATAGTCATGGAGGTGGAAGATCCATGTAAACCGTCACACAAGCTCTAAGCAAGTTACGTGGATGACCGCACGAGTGAGACATCATCCACTGGCCAACTACACGAGCGATTCATTACGCCAGGGATAACAATCGCTCATCAGTACCACTAACGTTGTCTGGTCCTTAGCCTAAGGTTGTTTTCCCAACAGGGCAACCCTTCCAAAGTCAATTGTCAGGGACAGAGCTCACTTGACTAAGATACATTCACCACTCAGAACCTCCATGCCCATTTGAGTAAAGAAATTCTAGATTTGATAGGCCTCCGGTGTTGTGAAAGGTATGGATTGAGTACCTGAGATTTTAGTAGGATGTTGACCTGACCGAGTTAACCTGAGCTACATCAGACATTATTGTCCATTAGGGTTAGTAAGGTTGGAGGGGATAATTAGATTAGGTTCACGAAGTAAATGAGTTCGAACAAAAACAAATTAACAGTGTGGTTTGTGGGTCAAATTGGGCACAACCGAACACAACTGCACAAGCATGTGCCCTGTGTAACAAGCAAGCAAAGTAGGCATGGGGGCATAGTCAAGCACCACCAAGTATTTGTTTGTCCATGTGTTTATTTTAATAAATTATTATAAAAATATTTAATATTTTTTTTTAGTTTGTGAGAGCAATTAAATGTTTTTAAAATCATAAAAAACATTATTTTTTAATAATGCATTATACACGTGTAATTTAATTTTTTTATCTAATACACCAAAAATCTGAAATCTTTCTTAGAATATTTGCATTGACTTAAACATTTATATATCAGCTTTTTCAATAACATACCACATATGCATTATATTAAAATACTCATATCTATTTTAACATTAATATTTATTATTTATATATTTATCATTTATAGATCTCAGCATCTATTTATTTATTTTTATTTTTAATATACAAAATTTATTTTCTTAATTTTTAAATTTTTTATATAAAATCCATTTATTAACATAGTTCAAAGAATTAAATGCGAATAATGTGTAGGTGTTATAACAATTATCTATATTAATTTTAATACCATTTAAATGTTATAACATCTATATGTATATTAATATAGATGCCCTTAATAGTTTTATTAAATAGATTATTCTTTAAATTTAGCCCACTACAATTTACTACATAAGAACTGTTTTGAAAAAATTTTCATCTAAAAATATTGACCGTAATCTACATAAATATTTTTTAATTTAATTTGATAATCTATAAAAAACACTTTTATAAAATTAAATCGGTCAATTTCAAAATTAATCGATTTAAAAAATTAAACATGTGATACTAACTAAAAATAAAATAATTAAAAAAATTTAAAAAAAAAACAACTGTTTGTGGTTTCATTTTTAAAATTGTAAATAAAAAAGTAACCATAAAAGTTAAGTCCACTCTTCTCATGTCAATCCAGCAGTAACTATAGGTAACATGAATTTGTTTATTTCAATTGTCGATCAGCATCTCAAGAGAATATAATAATTACTCTTTTCAGTTTTGGGTCATAAAGATAATAATTTCATTCTAAAGCACCTGCAACGGAAATGTTCTTCGTTTGCCATTCTATTAACAAAAAATTGAAAAAATAAAGAATTTTACACTTTATTAAATAAAGAATTGGTAAAGTGGTTTCATATTATAAACTCATCATTTTATCCCCAGTTGTCTTTACAGTATTCCACCTGACCACAGACTGACATGGCAAATGATTCTCATTTTTCTAAAATGATATTGTATTGACGATTGATGCACAAAATTTACATTTAAATTTCGTCATTCATGCTATTAGAACAAATAATGGGCTAACGGAAAATCTCAGATGGAATAATAGGGCGGGTTAACAAATAGGATGTAGAACGTACAAAGAGAGTTTGCAAAGTTTAGAGGCTTTTGATAATTCAAGAACTCTTGAAGACAGTAGGAGGGTGAAAATGAAATCCTTGCAATAAAAAAATAGAGCTCAGATATGCTTTAGGAAAAAACTCAATGAAAATTTCAAAAAATGACGTGACATTTTATATGTACACATCCGATTATCGTTCGGATACCATTAGCGATCTCCTGCCGTCGCCCCAAATCAAATTATATCCTGAAAAGCAAGGTGAATCTGTTGGGGATCGCTGCAATTGCGATGTCATATCATTCCTTGAGATTTTCCTTAAAATTTTTCTCTGAACATAATATTTTTCTAAAAAAAACTGCAACATTAGAAAGATTTCAGATGGCAACATTAGAAAGATTTGAGGTCACAATTCGCTCGCTCTAACACCCCGTCAATCCGTCTCAGGGCCAACACAAAAGAACATTAGAAAGATTTGAGAAAGTTGTAGTCGTTGTGAGATAGAAATAATTAAGTGTGGCACTAGAATGTTAAACATCAACAAAATGTAGCCTTATCTATTGTGATAGGCACGGTGAATAAGGGGCATGATTGATCTTTACCAGATTATGATGCTGACATTAGATTAAGGACCAATAAACAACAAAATTGCTACATGTGCCTTGACTGATTTGGCAATACAGTACTATATAAATTGGATTAGCACAGAATTATATGCATCCAGTTAACAAAGTTCCACATGCCATTACATTCAATGACAAATCATACGCTATCCTATAGAGTAGATAAATAGTATTGTAACATCAAATTAATCAAAATCATTACCAAGAACTCGGTTAATTATTGCTTTTATCCTGCAAATTACTATGTGAAACTCACAAACTGCAAGTAAATTAAAATTAGAAATTTATTTATTAAATGCAAGAGCAATGATTTGGCAACCAAAAAAAAAAAAATTGAAACGCACTTTAACCTAAAGAAATGAGTAGTTTGCAACACAAAGATGGACTGTTAGCCATTTTAAAAACAATAAATGTAGTGACATTTTGCAAAAAGAATATCTTCAGGGCCCCCTCAAACTACATGGTAGAATTATTAGCAACATGAAAGAAAAGAACTAGAGCACAATTCTGTTTGTATTCCTATAGACCGAATGCATTTCTATGTATTTCCCTTAATTTATTAGCTATTCTGGATAGAATATTTCCACATATAGCGATGACATACAAATGTTTAACAGATTTACAAATGCCATGCTATATGGTAGAACAAACAAGTGATCAGATTCACAACCACCGCATGATGCTGTAAGGAAAAACAGAATGCAATGATCACAAGCCATTTGTATGAATCAAATACCAGAGGCTGCAACATGGATGGAAATTGCTACCCATTTATGCCCGCACGAACTCTAAGCATATCTGTGCGCTTGCTTCTTTCCATCATATCCACTAACCAGTTGATAGCAGATTTAATCCCTATTCTGCAGATATGAAGGTAGTATCAAAGATAATACAGTTCAGAGCAGCTCCACAAATGAATTAATGCATTTCTAAAAAGAAATAGACTTTATTGAAGAAGGCAGAAGTGATCATATTGTGCAAGTCTCTCTTCTTTGGAAAACGAGTAGCAGATACCTGGTCATCTAGTTAAGTTCATAGTAAGAATAAATCGTTTAATAAGGACTCTAATCTCTGAAAACATATTATCCAAAACCTTGGTAAACATATGCCAATTGAATGCCCAGGACTGGCCAGGTGCCGTCACATTTTCTAGCTATGAAAAATTAGAGAATCAAAGAAAATCAGCTTACCCATTGAATGCAGATACAGCTTCAAACATATATAGTTTTTCATTTAACTCTTTCAGATCCAAATATCTTGCTATTTCCTCAGTCGAGACTGCTCCAGAGAGGTCCTGATGATAGTAATGGTCAGAAAATCCTTATTATATAAAGCAGCAAGATCACTGAAGTGACCAAGGCAATTATGATAATTTACATTGGAGAGAGGGGGGAAGGCACAAGAAAGAAAATGGTAATCCATATCTGAATCAAAATATTAAATCATGAGTATCATCAGTACCTTAGGAATGAACTGAAACTAGCTCAATTTGCAGAGCCAGAACACAGTTTTGACACGTAACTGTCTTTATAAAAAATTAGGTCAGTTAAAATATGGTACTGCAAAAGTACTACATCAGTATCATCCTTAAACATGCTCAATGAGTTGCACAATATATATTGTATCTTATATTGCGTATTATCCAGACAAGAGAATTGAACCTATGCCAAAGCCACATAATCCCTAGTCTATCTGAAAGTAGTGTCTTACTTCGTCACCTTTGCTTTGTCAAAAGCAAAAATACACCTAAAAGACAAAGGTCATACATAGGAACAAAAGAATTGAACCTATGCCAAACCCACATAACCCCTAGTCTATCTGAAATTAGTGTGTTACTTCGTCACATTTGCCTGGTCAAAAGCAAAAATACACCTAAAAGACAAAGGTCATACATAGGAACAAAGAAATGTCAAACTTTATGTTATAAAGACATTTCAAAGATACTTTACCAAAAACATGAAGGCTGCTGAATACTAATTTAAAGAACTTACTGCTAGCCATAATCCATAAGAAAACAAAAAGAAGTATTCAAATCAAAGATCCACCACCTGCTTGTTTGCTAGTATCAGAAGTGGTGCACCTCGCAAATCTTCATGCCTAAGTACTTTTTCTGTTCAGAAATTCAGGGGTTGTGTTAGATTTTACCATATCTCAATGGTCTGAGAAGTTTATCATAGGTATTTTGCAGGACCCGAAGTGATTAAAAAGTACAACCAGATTCAATACATAATACCAATACACGTGAACTTACCTAATGCTGATTTGGAATCTTCAAATGATGATGGACAAGCAGCATCAATAACATACATTATAGCATGTGCCTCCTCATAGTATTTCTCCCAGATTGTGCGTAAACCAATCTACCAGAATTATTAAAAAACCTTTCATCTCAAACTTTAATGATCAAAAGGTACAGGAATTCACATTCAAATCCTAACAACTAATTTTGCTAACCAAGAAAAAACCGATTCACTCATTAACAACCTAAGACGAAGACTCTATTGAAATCTACCATTGATTATTTGACGTGTAACTATAATGCTGTAATTCTACTTCCAAACGCATAGCATTTGTCGATCCTAAAAAGGATCGACTGTACAATTTGTCAACCAAATGATACAGAGTTGCTGACATGCCTACATCTTTATTGGGTCGTGGAAGAAATATTTGTGAATTAAAAGACTCACGAAGTACTACTACAAATTATGAAGAAGCTAAGTAAATTGCATTTACTTTAAACTGCAAATTTGGATAAGCAGAACAACAAAATAA
This sequence comes from Boesenbergia rotunda, assembly GCA_024364735.1. Lineage (NCBI taxonomy): Eukaryota > Viridiplantae > Streptophyta > Magnoliopsida > Zingiberales > Zingiberaceae > Boesenbergia > Boesenbergia rotunda. The sequence continues at coordinate 27,967 of JAGFNQ010004345.1, forward strand.
TCAACAAATATATTAAGCAAGAATAAAAAGTAAATTATGCATCAATATGAAGCCAATGAATAAATCAGCTCAAGCCAGGGACGTTGCTTCACAACTCATGACTTGATAGTAACAAATAACTCCTTTTTGAGCTACTAATTTAATATCATCATAAAATTGATGAATTTCCCAAAGGACACACCAAAAGATAGGAATTTCCAATGTACACTCCAAGTCTCTTTTTTTTTCTCCCAATGGTGCTTTCTCTGACCTCTATTTTTAAAAACCCCTAAATATTATGAAAAAAAACGCCTTTAGATTTAAATTTTCTAGAGGGTCCAAACATTACCATTTTGAACAAATAAAGTACTATTGGATTCAGAGAATGAGATTTAATTGAATTTTTTAAGTCACAATCAGTTATTTTAATTTTAGATAATCAAAGTGGTTAGGACAAATACCCTGATGGTCTTTCTGTACATGAAATACAAATTTGATGGCATGTATATGTTTGTGAAAAGGCACTAATTCCAGCTGTGATTTTGTCTCTCCATGGGTAGGTGGTCTGAGTCAACTCACTTTGATGACCTTATTGGACATGAAAAATAGAAATAAGTGCATAGACGTGTTTCTAGGATGACAGTGATTCTAAATATGGTCCTACTTTTGCATTTGTGACTTATTTAAGTCTATTGACTAAACCACCTCGATGGCTCCCGTGAATAAGCAGGCAGTTGCACTAAGGATGTCTTAGGGATGTGTACGCTTTGGGGAAAAAAGAAACTTAGAGCATTCATTGGGAAATTCTCAAGTTTAGGTGAGCCGTTTGGTAGATCTGCTCATGAATATAATTTTTAGCAAATTTTAACCTAAGATACTCATAATTCAATACAAGCTCTAGAAACCTTCTAGTGGGGCTATAAATAATTAGCATACCATAGTGCCGTTACAATTAATCAATGATAGATCCATAGGCAGAGTATAAGTACAACTACAACAAGCTTTATCCCACTAAACTCTATTCCCTACTATATCATCATCTATACTTAAATAAATTTTTTCTTGCTTTATTATTGTTAACCAAATTTTTTTTGTCTTCCTTTTTCTCGTTTGATAGTGTGTATTTGTCATAATTTCACATCGCCTAATTGGAACATTTATTAGTCGTCATGTACGTAGGCAGGGTATAAGTGTTCTAAAATATTTAAAATCCCTTAATACTTTATCCAATTTACTTCTTAAAAGTACATTAAAAATATAAGAGACCAATGCGTACTCAAACTAAGGACCAATGGATAGATACACTTTGAAAAAGAGTAAGAATCATATATATGGACATAATGCAATAAGTTGGCATAAAAAATTCTATATACTGTATATATTGTCAATTTTTTCAACTGTATATACATGTTTTATTGCACTTCTCAAGCCAAATAGCTCATGAACCTACACTAAATATACATGTATAGTCCAACATCATGAACCGTAAATTTTATTATTATTATTTCAATATTAATAGGTACATAACACACCTGACCTCCAAGATCCCAAAACACAAGTTTTGCATTTGAAGCCTCAACTCGACCAATATTCAGCCCAACTGTTGGAACTATTCTATCAGGAGGGAGCCCTTCTGTGTTTGAGTACAATGATTTCAACTTCTCTAGTAAAGTCTGAAATTGAGGAACATTTCATAACATTTCTCAAACTCAAACAGTAATATTTCAACTGTAATCTTTAGAATGCACATAAAGAAAATGTGTTATTCACTGAGTGAAAGAACAAGAGTGCACTGGGGAATTTTAATAGCAAACTTAGGAGAAAAATGCATCTTTTTTGCTCATGAAGATTAACGTTTGTAGAAAAAGTATTACAGTTTTCCCAGCCTTGTCGACTCCAAGAATTAGAACCCGGAATTCAGTCTTGCTGAACATATAATTCCAGAGTCCATAAAATAATGAGAACATCTCTGTTGATCTTTCTCCAAATTATAATATTAACTTCAGAGGCAAACAAAGAACTTCATATGACACACAAAAATAAAGGCAGATAACATGCCAATGTATAGCCTGCAAAAGAAAACATAAAAGAGTTAGGCAACAAGTTTTAATTATGACAATACAATTTAAAGAAAATATCCATAAAGAGAAATTCACTCATTTAGCAAAGTCGGAAAATTGGAAGCATAATCTAACTCAATTCCAACCCTAGTGTAGATTTTGAGTCATTGGTATTTGGTACAGCCTCTCTTGTTGCAACAGTACCCAATTGACCATCCATTGATCCCCTGTTGGCCAAATGAACCTCAGGCACTGTGACGTTCATCTATTATCACGTAAACTTAAATTCTTAGTGTCAAGGATTTTATTGGATTTTCTCAAAGAGATACTTCTTTATCCTTCACCAAGTTATGTATGATAGTGGCAATTCTTATTTACAAACAACAATCAAAGAAATGAATACATGACAATAAGCATTCGTTTACTATAGTACCGTTGAGTAGCAAAGTATGTTATTAGCACTAAATTAGACCATCAACTACGATTATGATCTCCAAATTGTTCCCTTCCAAGCATACAGCTTTTGTAATAGATAAAACATAACAGGTCAATCACCTTGCATCATTTTCCTCTAGCATAACTTACAAATACGAATACGCAGGAACAATTTGAGGAAGATAAAGGAGTTTGAGAAATCGGATGTCACGACCTAGCGAGACATCTAGCACGAAAGACGACCGACATAGATCGATCCGGTTCGTGTCACATATAGAATAGAAAGTAGATACGGATCTCGTGACACCAGAAACACGCCGAGATTCGGCTAGATCCAGCCGTAGAAAGCAAAGATCAGTAAAAAAAAATGCTTACGGAGCAAGGGAAGGAGACACAAAAACGACCCAATATTCTAAGCCGCCGCCGCTCGATCAGCTCGCTACCTTCTCTGCTGCCCTCCCCTCGGTGGTGGCCAAGAGCTCGTCGATAAGGGAAGGGAGAAAAGGGAACGGAGACTCGGCGTTGGGAAAAAGACGAGAAATTTAAAACACTCTTTAATTGTAAACCCGGATTGTATACCCAAAGAAGAAGTGAGAGTGACCCAGTGGGTCCGAACCCAAACAGATTCCAACGTTCCGTTTCAACAGACATAAATCCGTATGGTCTCAATTCTCAACTGCCCCTTACGGCGTCCTAGTCCTAGTAAATATTTTTGTCAAATATATATATATATATATATATATATATATATATATATATATATATATATATATATACGAAAACGCTCACCTGCGGACGAGCGCTGCGGACGCGATGCGGACCTGCCCTCGTGGCAGTTCGCGTAGCTTTGATGTATTACGTTTACTCGCTGAGTCAGACAAAACTCTTCCCTGCTTCTTTTTCTCTTCCCCGCTTCTTTTTCTCTTCCGCTCGCTTCGCCCCTTCTTCTCCCTCGTCCTGCCTCGACCCTTCTCCCCCTCTTCCTCCGAGCTCTCCAGTCCGCACCCTCGACGCTTCGCCGAACCTGCCTCGCCCCTTCTCTCTCGTCGAGAAGACTCCCTCTCCACGAAGCTACCAAGATCGCAGCGCACGAAGCTAGGGTTTTGTCTGCCCAACTCGCCCTTCCTCCCTCGAGTCGCCCTCTACTCACCGTGACCCGTCGCTTGGTTTCTTTGCAGCGCCCTCTATGCTTGGCTTCTTTGCTGCGCCCTCTACGCTTGGTTTCTTTGCTGCGCCCTCCCTCCCTCTCACAACTGCGAAGTTTCAAAGCCGGTAAAAGCTTATTTAGATTTGTGTGTGCTTGCAATCCGGTAAAATTCTCTTAAATTCTGTTACATTAATCAGATAAATTCTTCAAAGCCGGACGAATTTGTGTGTGCTTGCATTTTTCTGTTAAATTCTATCTCTGCGTTGTGAGTGCTTGCTGCGCCCTTTCTCCCTCGCCTTGCTTTTCTGCCGATCTCCCTTTCTCTACCTCTGTGTTTTGGGTTTAGGACTTTAGGGTTTTGTATCTGTTGTTTTGCCTTTCTTCCTGTAAAAACTCATTTGATGGGTAAATGTTAATGTTAATGAAATATTGGCCTATTGATTAATTTTTAGCCTATGTGGGTAAATGTGAATGTTAATGAAATTTTTAATCTATTGAGTAATTTTTAGCCTATGTGGGTAAATGTGAATGTAAGTATTTGTTTGATCTATTGAGTCATTTTTAGCCTATCTGGGTAAATGTGAATGCAAGGTATTTGTTTGACCTATTGAGTAATTTTAGCTCATTATTTAATTACTTTTTTGTTCAAATATTATGGTTCAATTATGTGGGATAACATCTCTTGCTTTTATGATTGTTATGTTACATAATAGATGGTATGCTTCTTGTTCTCATAAATACATTTTAGGTCTTAGATGGTGAATTTGAGGTGTTTTGAATCATCAACTAATTTTAGCTCATTGTTTTTTTATTACTTTTGGTTCAAACCTACTTGATATCCCTCTATAACTTTGTATCACGAACTAAGATGAAATTTGAGCTTCCGTTACTCCCTCAAACATATATCAGGTATTAAATGGCCAATATGATGTTTATAGTTAAAACACTTTGTTCAACCAAAACAAGGTGTTGTTGTGTTAATATCATAACCTTATTTGTTTGTGGTTTTTTTTTTCAGGAAATTTGCAACACAAAATTTTTTTACCAAAGAATGGTAAGTCCTTTTCATTTTATGTTCTAATATTTCGTCTTACAAAATTTTAAATGTTGTTTTTAATGTAGGAAAAAACATATGTTGTGTTTGTTGGACATAATCCGGGTATTTATGAAACATGGATGGAAGCATCAAGTGAAGTTGTTGGATTTAAAGGCGCCGTATATAAATCTTATAAAAGTAGAGAGGAGACACAAAAAGAGTTTCAAGCCCACTCAGATAAAAAATTTGCATCAAATTCCATGTCATCATGTGCAACTTCAACTTCGAGATCAAATTCAAATCCCGACAAAAAACTTTCGAAGTCTGAAAAAAAATTAAGATGAAGGATACGTTGAAAAAGATAAAGCAGCTTTTGGAGTCTTTAGAAATTAGTGATAGTGATAGTGATTAGTTATGTTAAGTTGTTTCAAGTAGTTTGAGTTAAAATTTAAACACTTGTTTTTTATCTAAGTTCAAGTTAAGACAATAGTATTATTTAATATGTTGTTGTTTGAGTTTCAAGTTTTTATTTAAACTTCGAGTTGGTTAGTATGTCTTCAATTGTTAAAATTCATCACGTTTTATCGGACAGTTGTCGTTTGTTCTAGCTCTCGTGTAATTCTACATTTATTTTCTGGTGTTTGCATCATGTATCATGTCACCTCCAGTGTTCTTGAATGTCTTCCAAGAGTTGAGCTAACAGTCTCACATGGAATAAGAAGATAGCAAGCACGTTAATCTCACATAGAATAAGAAGAAAGCAAGCACGTTTATTCTACGACATCCATCTACTGATTAATAATTCATATTATCATTGATGGGACACATATTCATATTAGGTTTCATTAGCCTTTTTAATGAAAATAAAAATAATGATTTGAAAGTGTTGGATACAAATGATTTCTATCAGCTAATGGTTTCTGTCCTGCTCAGGGCCTGAAATCAATTGATTTCAGGCCCTACTTTCTCATGCAATAAAAAGAAGCTACTAGGCATGCTTCAATCATTCAACTATAAATTTCATAATTCAACTATAAATTTTCATAATTCATAATTCAACTATCATTTTTCAAAAGAATATTTTATTCAAAATGAATTCAGTTATGAGTACCTCAATCATTAGCTTGAGCACTCCTAGCGTGACTTCAGACCCTGCGTTTTAATATAAAATTACGCATTTTGATAGGGTTTTTTATATATTAATATAATTTTAAAATAGAAAAAAAAAATTGGAGTCCACATCGGGCCTGAATACAAATTGTATTCAGGCCCACCTTAGGCCTGAATACATTTGTATTCAGGCCCAAGGTGGGCCTGAATACAAATGTATTCAGGCCTAAGGTGGGCCTGAATACAATTTGTATTCAGGCCTGATGTGGACTCCAATTTTTTTTCTGTTTTAAAATTATATTAATATATAAAAAACCCTATCAAAATGAATTCAGCTATGAGTACCTCAATCATTAGCTTGGGCACTCCTAGCGTGACTTCAGACCCTTCGTTTTAATATAAAATTACGCGTTTTGATAGGGTTTTTTATATATTAATATAATTTTAAAACAGAAAAAAAATTGGAGTCCACATCGGGCCTGAATACAAATGTATTCAGGCCTAAGGTGGGCCTGAATACAATTTGTATTCAGGCCCGATGTGGACTCCAATTTTTTTTCTGTTTTAAAATTATATTAATATATAAAAAACCCTATCAAAACGCATAATTTTATATTAAAACGCAGGGTCTGAAGTCACGCTATGAGGGTCTAAACTGCTCACTTATCAAAACCCAATATCATTTGAAGATTGTGTTCAGGCCCTCCTTAGGATCTGTGTTCAGGCCCTCCTAGCGTGACTTCAGACCCTGCGTTTTAATATAAAATTACGCGTTTTGATAGGGTTTTTTATATATTAATATAATTTTAAAACAGAAAAAAATTTGGAGTCCACATCGGGCCTGAATACAAATGTATTCAGGCCTAAGGTGGGCCTGAATACAATTTGTATTCAGGCCCGATGTGGACTCCAATTTTTTTTCTGTTTTAAAATTATATTAATATATAAAAAACCCTATCAAAACGCGTAATTTTATATTAAAACGCAGGGTCTGAAGTCACGCTAGGAGAGTCTAAACTGCTCACTTATCAAAACCCAATATCATTTGAAGATTGTGTTTAGGCCCTCCTAGCGTGACTTCAGACCCTGCGTTTTAATATAAAATTACGCGTTTTGATAGGGTTTTTTATATATTAATATAATTTTAATAAATATATTAAAACTCAAGTTTAATAAATATATTAAAACTCAAGTTTTTTAATCGAAATTTATTAATATATATATTTTTTTATATATTAATAAATATATATATATTAACAAGCTGAGATATTTTGAATAAATATATTAAACCTCATGTTTAATAAATATATATACATTTCAGGCCTAAACCCGAAATATATTAATAAATATATTAAAATTCTAGTTTTTTAATAAATATATTAGACCTCATGTAAAAAACCTATCAAAGGTTCAGAAGTTCAAAAAACCTATCTGAACAATCTACTATCACCAATTCCCTGATTTGATCGAATTTCAGACCACTTTCAGGGATCAGATCCAGGTGATTGAGAACTCATCTTATACTACGACATCCTTATCTCGTGACATCCTTATCCCGTGTTTACCTAGTCGTTGTCCCTATCGTCTCAATTTCCATTTTTAAATAAAAGCTTGATTATCTCAATGTGAGATTAAACAAGGTGAGGAATTATGCAATTGAATGGAAATTGCAAACAAACAACTTCACAAGTTTCACAAACCGAAGTTGCACAAAATCCAGCATCATCAACCGAAGCTCCACAAATTAATTTTCCGAAGTTTCACAAGTTTCACAAACCGAAGCTCCACAAATTTCACAAGTTTAACAAAATCCAGCTTCAAAATCTGCTTCACAAGTTTGACAAACCAAAGCTCCACAAGTTTAACAAAATCCAGCTTCAAGATTCATAAAATCCAGCTTCAAAATCTGCTTCACAAGTTTGACAAACCGAATCTCCACAAGTTTCACAAAATCTAGCTTCAAAATCTGCTTCACAAGTTTCACAAAATCCAGCTTCAAAATCTGCATCCTATAAAGTAAAAAAGATTAAAGGAAAAATACTGAGCCTTAAAACTTGCAGCTTAAAGAAAAACTACTGAGCTTAATAGAGAACTGTAAAAGCGCAAGCAATCAAACCATCAGCAAGTAAACATCCTTATCATGAGTTTAGCCTAAATTGAATGGCTAAATATTGAATTACAATGAACTGTAAGATCAGTAACATAAACATCTTGCAGCTTTAAAAAAAATGGGTACATTCAAAGAAAATGCATGAATACAAATCAAAACCTTAATTACAAGCATCCTAGCGTATGCTGTTAGAACCTGCAACAATAAAAATAATTATTAACTTTATTTTATCAATGAACTATTATAATTCAACAAATTAAAACTTTGATAATACCAGCTATTGATGCCAAATCTGATTCATATGTGTTATCAACGTTGTTATGATTATGAACTTCACTTGATCTGGTAATTGAAACATTATTATATGTACAAAATATAATAAAATAACTTTGTGGTTACAAGAAAAATTATCATAAAAATATAGAATTAATCATATATACCTTTGCTGCAAATTTGGACAGTTGCGCTTGTCATGTGACACTCCTCGATGTCCGCATCCATGACATAGCCTAGAATTTGGGATTGATTTCTCTTTTGATGATTTCAATCTCTTTCCAAACCCCTTTGTTCTTATTGTAGAAGGATCAATAATACCAATACCAAGGCCATCATTCATGGATTTCGTCATGTGACTTCTATCACCAAATGTTTTACTAATATTTATCTCTCGAATTTTGTTGTAGATACAATCAAATTGCTCATCCAAGAAGGTTTTCCCCTCATTAGTCAAAGATGCATCATCAATTAACGCTGAAGCTTTATAGGATAACCTTGAGTGTCTTGACATCAAACACCTTTCTAGATCTTCACCATCAATGAAATTTTCCTCTCCCAAAGTATATATTGCTCCAACTTTTGCATCTCGTGTCCATCGTTTGAGTATATATTTATTAGGCAAATGAAATACTTGATTAATACGAAGAAAAGCTAACATATGCCTGCATAGAATGCCCTCAAACTCAAATTTCGTGCAACTACATGATATGTAGTCCCTTTGAATGTCATGTGTGAGAACCCTTGGTTTGGAGGAAGAATAATTTTGAAATTTCATCACATGATAAATCACTGAGTCAACTCCTGAAAATGTTGGTTGCACATAATAACCATGACTCTCACTCATTTCACTTTGAAACTCTAGCCATTTTTTTTGTGTGTAGCTTAACCATTTGAATTTCCATTGGCCAGTTTGTCTTAATCTTGGGATACTCATTCATATCAATATGGTCTGCAACTAACTCATTATGTCTTTGGTGTCTCAATGCTCTATTAAAACGGGTGATAAAATCCATCAAAGAGTTCTTATTTGAAACATATCTCTTAAAAAATGCATGTGAGCCTTCAGATCTTTGACTACTTGACATTCGAGCACAAAATACATGCCTAAAATATGCTGGCACCCATCTGTGTCGCAAATCATACATCAAGGACAACCAATCGTTATTCTCCAAGTTAGCACACTTGATAGACTCTTCCCATGACTTCTCAAAATCGTCAGGTGTTGTAGAATTGGTAATGACATTCTTGATGCTTTGATAGTGGTCTCGAAAAGTCAAAGGGGATAATTTTTCTGGAAATTTATTCAGTATGTGCCATAAACAATATCGATGCACAGTTTGAGGGAAAACTTGTGCAATGGCTTTTGTCATAGCAGGATCCTAATCAGTAATTATAACGTTTGGTGGACCTTTAGGCATGACTTCTATAAACTTGTTAAGCAACCAAACAAAAGAATCAGTTTTCTCATCACTTAGAAATCCACATCCAAAAACAATTGTTTGATGATGATGATTAACTGCTACAAATGGAGCCAAAATCAAGCCATATTTGTTGGTGTTATATGTTGTATCAAATATAACAATATCACCAAATACACTATATGCCCTTCTTGATACATGATCAGCCCAAAAACACTTACTAAATATGTTATCTGAATCAGTCTCGTAATCAAAGAAAAAACTTGAATTCTTCTCTTGTTCAGATGTAAAAAACTCGATCAGTGTTTCAGCATCAATACCCTTTTGTTCATCCCTTATATTTCTTTTCAAATTTCTAATATCTTTTTCTGTGCAACCTACCCCCTCAGGCCCCCCATACTCTATCTCCAATAATCGCATTTGTTGACAAGTTGGTACATTTGCCTCTGAAAATTGTTTTGTCAATGTTTTCTTTGCTGCTGAAATATTACGATGTGAGTGTAGCAGATGTACCTTTGATGGAGTCGAAAGTGGATGACAATCCAATTAGGTCCAGTCTGTTTCTTGACAAATGTAATATTTGACTTACAACCCGTTCTAACTGTGCCACGTGCTCTTTCCCTAGTAAGTTGATCAACTTGTGTTTGTTTATTCCGCCGCAATAGATCTGTTTGCCCTTCTTTAAAGCATACAATTTGTTTCCACGTCACTTCATTTGTGATCTTATTTTTCTTGCTCGTATGCATCCTTGAACTAAATCCAGCTTCATGTGCATATTGGTTATAAAATGAACATGCCTCATCCAGTGATGAAAATTCCATTCCTATTTTTGGCTTTCGATCATTTGCAACTTGGGGAATGTATTCTTGATCATCAACTCTATTTGCTTCCATTTCTGGATACCCTCACATTATATTTGACAATTGATAAATAGATAAATAAATAAAATAACCATGACACTTATACATTGAAAATTGCAAGTACCTTATAAGAGACATTAAAGCCTAAAATTGATTGATATAAAAAACAAATGTCCAAATCAAATTCCAAAACCCAACAGAAAACTAAAATCCAACACAATTGTAATAAAACCATCGCATCTACCGGTATAGCAATGAATAAAAGCAAATCAACATAAACAAATCATGTTTTGTTACACATGTTCAGAAACTGAGATTGTAACACAATTGTAATAGAAATTAGATTGCTAGCAGTATAAAATAGAATAGAAGCAAAACAACATAAACAAATCAGGATTTTGCTAAAATCATTACTGCACATGTTCAGCAATTAAGTTTGTAATACAAGTAAAATAGAAAATTAGATTGCTATCGATATACCACACAAGAGTATCAAAACAAGAGGCGTAAAACATGTTTTCGGTTACTTGCAATAATAAGAGGCGTAAAACATTAACATAGTGAAAAACATTCGTAAAAATGCAAGCACACACAAATCTAAATAAGCTTTTACCGGCTTTGAAGCTTCGCAGTTGTGAGAGGGAGGGAGGGCGCAGCAAAGAAACCAAGCGTAGAGGGCGCAGCAAAGAAACCAAGCGTAGAGGGCGCTGCAAAGAAACCAAGCGACGGGTCACGGTGAGTAGAGGGCGACTCGAGGGAGGAAGGGCGAGTTGGGCAGACAAAACCCTAGCTTCGTGCGCTGCGATCTTGGTAGCTTCGTGGAGAGGGAGTCTTCTCGACGAGAGAGAAGGGGCGAGGCAGGTTCGGCGAAGCGTCGAGGGTGCGGACTGGAGAGCTCGGAGGAACAGGGGGAGAAGGGTCGAGGCAGGACGAGGGAGAAGAAGGGGCGAAGCGAGCGGAAGAGAAAAAGAAGCGGGGAAGAGAAAAAGAAGCGGGGAAGAGTTTTGTCTGACTCAGCGAGTAAACGTAATACATCAAAGCTACGCGAACTGCCACGAGGGCAGGTTCGCAGCGCGTCCGCAGCGCTCGTCCGCAGGTGAGCGTTTTTCGTATATATATATATATATATATATATATATATATATATATATATATATATAGATTTAATATGCTGTAGACCAAATCTGCGGACCGCCTGTGCGGATCACACTGCACTAACTGATCAAGGACTTCCTTGATCGGTCCCTGATCGGTCACTTCCCTGGTCGATCACTACAGTGTGGTCTGCACAGGCGGTCCGCAGCATAGCAAAATCGTATATATATATATATATATACGAGTTTGCTCTGCTGCGAACCGATCCCTGCGGACTGTCGCCTGATCGGTCACCGGAGGCTCGGGAGCGTCCTGACGGGTTCACTCGTACCCGACAGGTTCACCCTACCCCCTAGGGTTCATCGCACCCCCTCTGGGTTATAGTTTTGTTCGGGGGTCGTTGGCGTCGAGAAGTCGCAGATCGTGTGCCTGATCGGCCACCGGAGGCTCGGGAGCGTCCCCGACAGGTTCACCCATACCCGACAGGTTCACCCGTACCCGACGGGTTCACCCTACCCCCTAGGGTTCATCACACCCCCCCGGGTTATAGTTTTGTTCGGGGGCGGCAGCCGAAAGCCGCCGTTAGTGTCTAGAAGTCGCAGGTCATGTGCCTAATCGGTCACCAGACCGATTAGGCACCTGCCTGATCGGTCTAGTGACTGATCAGGAACCTGCCTGATCGATCTAGTGACCGATCAGGCGCTAGTCCGCACGCGATCCGCAGCATGCGGTCCGCATTATATCAAAATTCTATATCTCAGATTAAAACAATAATATTCTAAAATTGATGGATAAACTTAGAGATTTTTAAATTGTCTCAAATCAAATTCCATATATCGAGTAACGTGGATTCATTAATCATATTTAAAAATAATGTGACAGAATCCTCTAACTTCCTCGTGTTACTGATAGTAAAGAGTCGAACTGAGTTATTAGTCAAAATCAACATGGGTTAAACATGATCTAAAGAAAATCATACTTATTCAGGAACAAATCGACGTCGACGATTAATCAGGGTTCAGCCCACACAGACGCTAACATTAGAGGAGTAACTTCACACCCTGTGAGATTAACACGAGCGTTAAGGGAACACGCCGGAGGTTGTCCGGCGGAGACCACTCCGACGCTCAAATCAGTGCCTCAATGAAGAAGATGAAAAGAAGACAAGAAGATATGCGAGTGTAGAGAATGCGTAACTCCCTTATCGGAGAGGTTGGAGTACCTTTTATACCTGCAGCAGTTGCCTTCGTGCGTCTCTACGATCTTTGTCACGTCCCCCCTCTCCCATTATCAGTTACTGGATCATCCTGGTAACGGTCTTCACGACTCTTCAATATGGGGTCGTTGCGATGATTAAGGCTTTGATGGTCGCGAATCACGGGGCGTGATTACTCCGTAATAATGGATGATGATGATCCACTGATCCGAGGAAAACAGACCACTACTTGAAGTTGAGTGCTCCTTGGGCTCCACTACCCCGAGGTGATCTCGCGGTTGTTTGGCCCGGGGGGCGTTCATCTTCCTGAGGTGATCTCGGGGACCGACCTCCGAGTTGAGTTCGGGGGTGTGTCCTTCTGGAGCTATCCTCAGGGTCATGCCTATTCGAGTTAGTCTCGGGATTCCCCTTCCCGAGAGGGTCTCAGGCATCCTGGCCAGAGAATCATTCCGACTCGGTAGCTTTTGCCGCACAGCTTCTTCAGTCCACGTGCTAGCCCCGGGGTACTCAACCCCATCACAACTCCCTCTCTTCAAGTCTGATCGAAGGAAGTGTGTCTGACTGATTAGACTAGTGTTGTGATGAACAAAGCTGTGTCCAGGTGACCCCTATATCTTTTACCACTTCGCTGGAGGCCTTCCGGGTCCGAGGAATCAGCCCATGCACCCCTGGACCGTGGATAGTTCTTTGAATGTGTCCCTCATTTTCACGAATTTCGAGGCGACACCCCGACGGCTGCCCAAAGTCCATTAAAGGCGCATAAGGGTTTCTTAACGGTGACTTGGTCGTCTGACGAATGTGGTCTTACCACGTGCCCCATCTTTTTTTGTGCGGCGATCTCCCGCTAATACGCGTCATGGGTCATACGAAGCGACGACAGTAAAGGATGGTGGCTCCTCGGGATGTCTAATCAGCACCGCTGACGTGCTGCCCCTCTCATTGTTCATAGATGGATGACTCCTCCCTATAAAAGCGGGTGCAACGGCACCCTTCTGCCTCCTTGCTATATTTGCTTCCAAACACCTTCTTTCTCCTGGTGCTCGTCTTGCTACCGCGCCCCGTCTCCGAGTGTAAGTCTTCTTTTGTTTTCCGCTTTCTTCAATCCCTATGGGTCCAGTGGAGAAGAAAAAGAAGACCCGCAGTGACAGCGAAAGTTCCTTGGGAGAGTCAATCTATCGTTCGGAGTGGTATGATACCATCTCCTCTAGGGTTAGGTTAGAATCCCTCCAGGCCACCTGTCAGAGATATGGGATCTCGGAGGGCTGGGAGATGAGAGTTCCGGCCTTAATTAGGCTAATCACCCATAGAGACTCCTGCGGGTTTTTTCACTTTCTTCTTAGGACAGGTAGAATTAGGGCTTCGTTTCCCTATCCCCTCTTTCATGAATGTCGCTCAATACTTTGGGATCCCTCTCCACCAAATGGCCCCAAACGCTTTTGTCCAGATGGGCGGGGCGTTTGTCCTCTTTAGACTTTTTGACATCTCTCTGATCCCATGATTTTTCCATTTTTTTCTTTGTTCCGGTTGGCTCCCGAGGGGTATTTGGCTTTACTGCCTGCTCCAATCATAAGTTCTTGGGGGGCCTTCCTTCCTCCCACAAGGGATGGAAGGAACGGTTCTTCTATATCTAACTCCCTGAGCGTCCCTTCAGTCATATCAATTGGACGGAGAGCCTGCCGCCTATCCCCGACCTCGACGACTTTTAGGAGGACGCGGGATACCAAAGGGCCAGGGGTATCCTAGCATCGATGGAGTTTCACGGCCTCCAGCTGGTGCAATGCGAGGAGCTCCTTTACCGGGCCGAGCTCAGCCTGAAAGTCACGAGCCTTAGCTCTAGTCTTCGTAGGTTACCCTTTGTTTTGCAAATTTCCTTGTTAATTCTAACTGATGCCCTTTTGTCTCTATTTTACAGACAACGTTATGATTTTTCGGGCTATGAACTGGCTCCTGAAGTGGGAACAGGCCAATGAGCAGGCGTTGGTTCCTACTTCCGCTTCTTCCGCTCCGATGGGTATTTCGACCGAGGGTTGCGGGGGGGTGGCCGCATCCTTAGAAGACCGAGAAACCCTGGAGGCTCCCCATGATCTTAGAGCAGCAAAGCTGCCTGCCAACCCCGAAGGAGGTTCTCCTTCATCTCCAATCAAGGCAGCAGAGGGAGAGGTTGTGCCCCCTCCCCCTGCTAAGCAACCAGAGACCCAGGTTACCAAGCAGAAACGGTTGGTCCAAAATCCTCGCCCCCTGAAGAGGTTGAAGAAGGGCCCAGCCTTAGAGCTTCCACCCTCCATTGATGAAGAGGACACGGTGCCCCTGTCCCAGAGAGTTCAGGAGGAACCTTCTTCTCCCGCTGTGGCGACCACCGTTCCTATTGCCCCGTGACTTGGCCACTTCGACCGACCCTCCTGCTGCTCAACCCGACAAGGAGGTTTCACTCGACGTGCCCAGCTCTCGCCGAAAGGTCCCTACGGTGAAGAGAACGGAGACAAAGGGCTCCCAATCCATCCGAATAAAGGGGACCCCCTCAGATGGTCTGTAGATAGCGTCTAGCTCGGAGGAGGATGTCCTCGACTCGAGAGACGTCCCCAGCCAATCAGGACGCCCTGCTGAGGAAATTCTCTCTCCTCCTGTTCAGCTGGGGAGGTTAGCTAGCTCAGCCCGATACCTAGACATGTTACACCAGTCCCTACTGACAGTAATTGTGCTTGAGCTCTTCCTCTTTGTTTCGTTGTTTTAGTCTGACCGTCCTTGTTCCGCATCGTAGGTAACCTCCAACTGTGTGGCTACGAGCCACTTGTTGTGCTCCGGAGGAGTCACTGAAGACCTTCTCCAGCGAGTGGCGACGGCAGAGGCGAAGGTTGGCCGTGCCCGCGAGGCGGGCCTCCTGTAGTTGGAGGTCAGCCGTGTTGGGGCAATCTATGGTCCGGAGTGACCATGTGTTTTGATGTTTGGGCAAAGGGTTTAAGTTAGGTTCACCCTTGTATTTGATATGTGTATTTGAGTGTGCATGTTTGCAGGATATACATTAACTCAGTTGGACGGCTTCTAGTACGGTGAAGGATGGCATGGAGGTAAGCCGTGGGCTTGTGTGCGCATCCGAGGGATCATGGACAAAGCAGGGACGATGAGCCGAGGGAAGCGGACTTCGAGGCGTACGTGAAGGATGACATGGAGGCAAGCCGAGGGCTTGTGTGCGCATCTGAGGGACGAGGGCCAAGGCCGAAGAGGGCTTGAAGGCAACAAGTCGAGGCTGCTAGAGCAGGAACGATGAGATGAGGAAAGCAGACTTCGAGGTATGCGTGAAGGATGGCATGGAGGTAAGCTGAGGGCTTGTGTGCGCATCCGAGGGATGGAAGCCAAAGTCGAAGAGGGCTTGAAGGCAACAGGTCGAGGCTGCTGGTGAAGAGTCAGTTAAGTCGTGAGAGTTAGGGATGGCAATGGGTCGAGTTCGGGTCGGATTCTATATCCTCCATACCCATACCCATCGGGTATCGGATATCCATCGGGTATACCCATACCCATTAAAGGATCGAATATCTTGTATACTAATAATTTTTTTTCTTTCTATCCAACTATATCATTGAACAAAAATACATTATAATTAACATTAAAGTTAAAAAAATATATATCTATAATTTTAAAAATAGATTAAACATATATATAATCTATTTCTAACATTAATACAAATTATTAGTAGGTTTTGGGGAAAAAATCTTTAATGTATATATGTATTTTTTTATTTAATCGGGTATTCGGGTCGGATATCGGGTATTAGTAGTCCCTCCATATCCTCCTCCATTCGGGTCGGATGTCGGATTCTCCGTCGGATTCGGGTGAAATTGTCATCCCTAGTGAGAGTCCGAGTGTGAGAGAACTGTACTCGGGAAGGGAAATCCTAGATTTAGGGGTGGACCGGTCGACTGGTGCCAGGGCAGTCGACTGGTGTATGCCACAGAAAGATCAGTCGACTGCAAATGGGGCAGTCGACTGGTGGTCAGTCGACTGCAAATGGGGCAGTCGACTGGTGACGACAGGAAATTCGAACGTTAAGCTATAACGGTCGAATTTGAGTGGGACCAGTCCACTGGTAATGGACCAGTCGACTGGTAACGACCTTCTCAGCCTTGAGCACTATATAAAAAGGCTCGGTTTTGGCTGAGAGTCCATGACGAAATTGGATTTGGTTAAAGGCCAATTAGTAGTTTTGTGCTCAGGAGTGTTGTCCGGATTGTGGCGAGGTTTCTCCACCCACAAGGAGCTACACGAGCTTGATGGAGGTCTTTCGGGGAGTCATCCACCGACGGATCGGGATCTTTCACCTTATGGACAGCCGTGGAGTAGGAGCTTTATCTCCGAACCACGTAAAGGTTTGATGTTAGCGATTGTTTGATTTTGTTATTAGTATTTTCGCTTGCGCACGCTAACAATTGTAGGAAGAAAGATCGAAAAATTGCTATTCACCTCCCCTTTAGCAAACGGTAAGATCCTAACAAGCGGGGCCCTGAGGGTAAAGGTCGAGAATTGTCTCAATACTTTGCTGGCCTCTGAGGAGACCTTGCACGGCTATCGACTCCGGGAACGCCTCGGGTCTGAGAAGAACCAAGCTCTCGCCGAGGACTTGCAAAAGCTGTCCCAGGAGCGGGAGTAGCTCCAGGCTCAGACGAAGGAGTTGTCTGATCACGTCCGACTCCTGGAATCCTCAAAGAAAGCTCTGGAGGATCGGAATGAAGAACTGGAGCGCCTGCTGGCTCTAAAAGAATATGACACGGAGCTATCGGCCTCTTATGCCTCCGACCTCCAAGACAAAGTCACTCGAGCCCAGGACCAAGCTTCTGCCGTTGCCCAGAAGCTCCAAGAAATATTAGGGGCTCAGGATCGCCTGTCCCGGGAGGTGGCGGAGCTGAAGGCCGCCAAGGAGGAGGTTGAGGCTGAGCTACAGAAGTAGAAGATTGACCATGCAACCCAACTGTCCAAGGCTGAGGCGAAGTTCAAGGCTAAGTTTGACGAGTACGACGATATTTTAGCTGAGCAGGCATTGAAGCGTCTCAAACATGGCTTCAATGGTGCCATCAACCAGTTGAAGAAGGATCAACTGCTGAAACCCGACTCAGATTTCAACGCCGTGAGTATCAGCCGGGTTTGGAACGAGCTCACTCCTGAAGATAGGAACTATATAATTCTTCCTCGTCCTGAGCCTTATTTGCTTGGTCTCTCCTCGTTTGCTGCGCCTTCTTTACTTTTTCTAGTTTTTCCCTTTTCCCTGGTGGGTCAGATATGTAATCGTTTGAGCCATGCATGTATGAAAGCATCTCTTAGCTTCCTGTGTCCTGCGTAATTTCTTGTCCCATTTGCTTATTCTTAAAATGTTTGCCCTCGGCCTGAGGAGCCAGCAGCTTAAGGAACCAACGCTCAGTTCAAAGTTGTTAGGATGTATACTAAAAACCTAGCTTTTGTATAGACATCTACATTTTGGAATGAGAATCACATGATTATTGTTTGCATTTTATATTTGATATATACATGTTATTGTCTAATACTTTATATTGTAGATAACATGGTGTGTGGTGTCACACAGAAGATCATGCTATCAGTCCCTTGTAGAGTATAAGTAGAGACTCACAACCTATATGGTTTTGGACAAACCATTGACATTGTTATAGTGTAATTTGGTATTGGTTTATCTTGACCATAGAATTACACTAGTACACTTTGTATGTATTGAGCAGGGTCGATATAGAGGTGATTCAATTTATACTGACTATATAATTGAATCAAATCTCAGTTATTATGGAGTACATGCTTTTAATCCCGATATAATAACGGGCACATGTACTTAATATTTATTTCTTTGATTTACCAATGGGCAAGATTTATTTGTTAAATCGATAGGCCCGGTAAGTTGGGAAATAATATTATTTACATGGTATGCCGTTGATTATAGAAGGAACCCGTGTCCTGGTGAGTCAGGTTGATGATGTCCCCTTGAGGAGCTCATAAAGTTCATCATGTTAAATCCTGTAGGTGGACTTGGTCCGACATGATAATAAGGTTGAGTGGTACTACTCATGGAGTTAGATATTAATTAATTAAATTGTCAGTAATTTAATTAATTAATGGACATTTGATATCTTAAATATGAGAAATTTTTATACACATAACAGGTAGAGCCTCCAATAAAATCTCAAACGGTCCAGTATCAACGGAGAAGGTGTCTAACCAGAGACGAACTATTTTATCCTAACACAACAACTATTTGTATGAGAAAGTTATGCATTCGTATTTTCAACCCATTGGAAATGGATTCTAAAGTTTATTAGAATAAAAGTCATGTAGATCCTGGTTGTGTTAATCCTGATGACAGATAAAATAGAATTATAATGCTGGTCAATAGTGATAAAAATGGAAAACATAATTATAATTTTATCGCCTTAAAGAAGAAATAGATTTAGCTCAACAAGCAGAACAAGCAAGTGAGAATATATATATTATGAACGAAATAGATTCCCCATGAAAGATATTTACTGAAAACTGCAGATATGGCACTGTCCATCACTCCACCGTTGCATTAGATTCTCTCTGGATTCCTTACATCACATGTAACGACTCGTTATAATCTTCGATTAACAAGCCACGCGTGTTAATATCGTCTTGACAAATGCATTAAAACGTTGACACGATAAACGTATTTAAATGTTTGAATGTGTTCATCGACAATGATATAACATCCCTAATCAATTGGGGATGAGAAATCGATTAGGGTTGTCCCAATCAATTGAGAGCGCCCCTAATGTGCCCCCAATTGATTGGGAGTTACGATTGAGAATACCTTCAATCGATTGAGGCAGCCGTAATCGATTGAAGATCGATAATGGTCATCTAAACGGTTACAACGGCCATGAAACGGTTACAAACGATTATTTTAATAAAAAAATTAAATTTTCATCTATAAATACTGATCACCATATAATTCTCATTTCAATCTTTAAACATCTTCCTCCCAATCACTCTCATAAATTTTATGTTGTAGTATTGCCTTTCAAATTTATAATAATATTTTATTTTCAAATAATAATAAATATATTTAAAATATTATTATTACTTATTTTAAATAATAATTATTTAAATTACACAAATGAAATTGAAAATAAAGAATATGTATGTGATAGAATGAATATGTGAGATAATGTATATGTGAGATAATATGTATCTGACATGTGAATCCCACAAATAATGAATGTTAAATATTAAACAAATATGAAAGAATGAAAATGATGTTAATATGTATGTGACATGTGGATCTCATACTTTTTGATGAGATGATAGATATTATAACGTCAAAAATGTAAATCATTACGGATGCTCTTATATCTATATGATCACACTAATTAATTAAGTTAATCTCATAGAACAACACAAATACAAATATTCTTCCATAATAGATGAAAAATTTTAGTAGACCAAATCAATCACCTAAATGAATATCCTATGCCAATTAAAAAAAGACAAATATCTTTTAATCTATATCAATTAATGCTCTCAAATATCCCTGAGCCTCCTGAATTGGATGTGCCCAGGTTGTCCTACTTAACTAGAATCCATAGAGCTCTCAGTTCATGAAAGTGGCCTTTATCGTGGTGTACCACACTACAACCTCAAACTGCAAACTCAGTCTCATGTGCAAAGTAAGAAAGATTAGTAGACAAGGTGCAGACTTCTCAGTCCTACAATCCACGCAACAGACCAACGAAGAACACAGAGAAGAAGAAGAAATGATATTTCTACTTGAGAAGACACCTCGATCGGTGGATTAGCTGAGAAGATTGGAAGTACTGTCGTAGCATGGAAAATAGATACAGATATTATATGGATAGATATATGGCACTGTGAATTCCATTGCATCAATGCAAAATTGGTAGGCAACTGTGGACCTCAACCATGGTCTACTGCAACCACCTGACCAGCAATGGAAGTGCTCAGTTTCAAGTTCAACTCCTCAGACACAGACTAAAATGATAAATTTCATCAGACCTAACAATACATTTGTTCCCCTTTCTTTTGGATTTCTGTTCTCATTGCACGAGACTAGCTAGGATAGATGTGATCTTTGAGGAGCTTTGTTCTTCCTCCTGTTGTTGTTGTTGTTGTTAGCAGATAGGACTAGATTCGGGAAGAAACCATCACTCTTGTTGTTTTTTGTTCCTGAGCTGCCCCTGCCATGGTCGTGGTGGTCGGACGGTGAGCCATCACTGTTGTGCGGCTCCTCTACTATCGCACCGCCGGCGACCATCTGGCTTTCGTCCTCCAGGGGGTCGGAGCAGTCCATCCTGAGGTTCTCAAAGTGAGAGAAGGCGATCTCGGATTCATCTACTAGTATGCTCGACAAGTCCTCACCTTGTATCAGAAAATGATCCACCTAGACATGTTTTTAATTACCAATCGGTTAAGTGTTCTAGTATTCATTGGCATGCTCTAACAATAAGTTTCTTTTGTGTATCTTTATTTGGATAGAAGCAGGTCAGCTGTATTCATGAAAGATTTCGTTGACTGCACTAGTCAATGGAGACAAAAAGTGGCCATGAAACGGATCTATCACAGGAGCCTCTTTACAAAAGTGAGAAAGTAGTACCTTGCAGGAGAGAGAGCAGAAGTGGAAGGGCTCTTGGAGGATTCTGTCACAGGTCAAGCAAATGTTGGCAGAGCCTTTGAAAGGCCTCGATTGAGGCCTCGGCTTTAGAAAGATCACTTTTGCACTGTTTATGGTATAAGGCTGTCTCACACAGACCACCTCTAAATTAACTTTACAACTCGAATAACAAAATCTTAATTATTATTAAGATCAAGCACATATATACCTGAACATATGAGCAGTCTATGAGCTTCTCAAGATCATCCAATCTAACCACATCATTGTACACGTAGCGCCGCACCTACACATGAATTAATTGAGTTTAATGCAAGCACTGCTCTCATGTTACTTATGCAGGTAAAATGGTAAACTCGTCGCTCGAGATAGAGGATAGGCCAAGCTAGTTGGTGGTCTAAAAAGGGACACAGGATTTAATGGGGGAATGATGGTCGTATGGTCAAAAGAGTTACCACAGACGTAGAAATGTGCAGGAAACTGAAGAAGAAGGAAAAGTTACAATTGAGGGAAGTAGCCAAGAGAAGGAGAACTTATCCAGAGAAACAAAAAGCAGGTCTAGGTCTGGTTAATTAGCCACGGTGGTTTAGCTGTTGGTGATCAAACACATGCAGGAGAAATGAAGAACATGTCGAGTTTAGTCTGCCGAGATTGGGGTGCAATTAAAGAACAGTGACCTAAAGAGAAATGAATTGATATTTCAACCAACATGTGAGCTTCTTGAGGAGGAGCCATTACTGCCATCACCATTCAGGGAAGCTCTGCCTGCAAATCCATTACTGACAGTTACTATACTCCTATGCCATCTCTTTCTCTCCCTCTCTCTCTGCACTACATGCGGTGGAGAAAATTATTGGCATAGGAAGAAGAATCAAGGAACCAAAATAAGCAGCAATTATTGCTGCTTTCTGATGTCAAACAAAACCTAACCAAGATGGTCATAGTTAAATTTAACCCTTATTTTCCGACCAAGCTATTCCTGTTTAATTTCTTTCCCATGTCTATGAGATTTGAAAACAATTTCCCCTAATCGCCTAGTTTTATGAAGTAGAAGCGGTGAAGATTTAGAAAATCCAGCATGGTCAAATCAACAATTCCTCAACCTCCATCAATTCCATAGAAAAAGAGAAGTTCAAAGATAGAGAAGAAAGATGGCACTTTTAGCAGCGAAACAACATGAAAGGAAGAAAAGAGACAGAAGAACCTGGAGGAGAGGGTGGGAGCGGTGGTCGGGGGCGCAGTGAGGGCAGATGCTGGTGCAGCAGCCGAGGCAAAAGATGTTCTTCTCGTTCTTCTTCCGGCTGTCATGGGCGGGGCAACCGACGAAGAAGCTCTCTTCCACCAGGCCACACAGCCATCCCGGCATTCCCCCGCTTCCTTCGTACTCCCTCCTCCCCATGTAAGCAAAGCGGCGCGAGGAAACGAACAACCCGCTAACTCGTCGCTCAATTGCGTCCAAAATCCGAACTTTCTCCGAACGCCGCCGTCGGCTCCGCCTCCGGAATCGGCCTGGCGCAGCAAGAAGCGTCCTTTGGGAGGGAGGA
Source organism: Boesenbergia rotunda (assembly GCA_024364735.1). Lineage (NCBI taxonomy): Eukaryota > Viridiplantae > Streptophyta > Magnoliopsida > Zingiberales > Zingiberaceae > Boesenbergia > Boesenbergia rotunda. Next base: position 50,888 of record JAGFNQ010004345.1, read on the forward strand.
GGCTAACGAACTCGGGGCAGCTATATATGGAGAGAAAGGGAGATGGGCCAGAGAAAGAGAAGGGGAGGGAGGGAGGGATTTAAATACGAGGGAGAACCAAGTGGCCTTGATGGGGCTTTGGTTTGTTGTTTTGTTGGGGAATGGGCGAGGGGAGAAAATGGTGGTGGTGGTGGAGGAGGAGGAGGAGAAAGAGCAAAAGCAGCCGCAGCAGCAGCGGCGGCAGCCCCACTGCCATTTACTTGTACCTTCACCTGTGCTCTGCCTCGCTTTTGTCCCTCATACAACAGCTGAAACGAAATGGAAATTCCACAAAAGATATTTGTTTCCATTCACTGTTTCGTTTTTTATTTTTATTTTTATTTTTATTTTTAAATTGATTGATCTTCTTTTTCGTTTGAAGTAAAAGAAATGATTAATTAGATTTTTTTTAGATTTGATCGGGATATTAATCCGGTTCTCTATCTGGCACGTGAACCATGCACCTGGTCTCTCGCGGCGGGATTGAGTAGGGCCGCGGGGATGTGACACGTGGATCATCACGCCGTTTTGTTAAAATTAAATATAAAATAAAATAAACGTTTTTTTTACCAAGATAATTTTTCGGAATTACAACTTAAATAGGATACTTTGAAAAGGACCCAATTACCTGATTCACTTTCTATCTTTATTCTTAATCGTAAAAAAATTAGTCATTAATAAAAAAAATAAGTCGATTGATAATTAATTTTTTTATACCAATCTAATTGATTTCTATCTGTATCAAGATTTTGAAATTTTAAATAATTCATCCATCGATATTAAAAATTTGATTGATTATTTTTTTTATTAAAGTCTATTTTGAAAAGATCGAGATAAAATGATTTTAGATTGATATAAAAATATTTTTTATATATTCTGATTAATTTTTTAAATTATAGTCACATCTTTAAATATAAATTTAATTGAATATATTAAAACTACTGATAACTCAATATATTAAAAAAATATTTTTTAATACGAATATATTTGACAAATTTAATCAATATTTAAAAAGTTATTATTCTTGATGTATTCAATTAAATTTATATATGAGGACTTAATATAAATGAAATGAATATATAAAAATTAATTTTATATTAATTCGAGATGATTTAAAATGAAATGTGATGTATGATTTTGATCATTTATAAACTATATAATTTCGAAAAATTATCGATTGGAGTAGTAAAAAGCTGTAAAATAAATAGAATTTTAATTAGACGGATCCGTCCGACCCTACCCGATCCGACCCGTAGGTCTTCGGTTTTCTCGTACTATGCACGTGATCGGTGGGAGCGATGCGGGCCGACCGGCGGTTTATATTAGGGCAAACCGGCCCGCTCCACGATGCGAGGTCGAGCGCAGCGAGAGGGGCGCCGTAGGCGAGTTCGACTGCGTCATGGAAGAGGAGGCGGAAGTCGTTGCCGGGGACGGCGAGGAAGTTGTTTCTGCGGCGGCGGTAAGTGATCTTTTCCCGCTAGCCATTTATTCCGATCTAGCTGATCACGAACTGAGGTCGATATCAAGGAGTCGTCAATAAGTGATCTTTTCTTTCATTCATTCTATCACGAACTGAGGTCGATAGAACGTTTTTCCGGTTGTCTGACTAGCGAACATGTACATTGAAAGTGGTGTTCAGCTGTGGTTAGTGTAACTTTGATTATGATTTAAGTTAACATGATTCTGCTTAGATAGATAAGCCTACTTAGATGTACTCTCAGGTTAAAAGAAGTTATTTTGGATAAATCCTTATGCTCTCCCACAATCTCCTAGACACCAACTTCAACTCTTTCATCGTACACCAAACAACTATGGGGTTACATGTTGACTTTGTTAATCAGTCCTTGTTAAAAAGAAGAGCAAAGAAAGGCGCATGTGTTTATTTTATTATGTGGTGTTTATCCCCCCTCCTGCTTTTTTATTTTTTTTTGCATTTGATGCTGGACCTCTATTGCCATTTTCCTTTGGGAACAGGATGTAGAAAATGAATTGAATGAAGAGGAGAAAAATAAGGATGGCGAAGTCTCTCCAGCAATTATTGCAATTCATCCATATGAAAAATCAGTTGCCGTTGCTGTGGGATCTGAACTCCGGCTGTTCGATTTAGAGTAAGCTTTGTAAATTTTTTAATAAATAAAACCAATACTTTCAGACTATGGGCATACTGGTATTTAGATCTGAATAGTTGCACACACCTAGTGCTAGCTCTTTATGTTTTGCTATCTATATCTTGTTTGTCAATATAATAAGAATTTTCCTTTAGTAATTTCCTATGTTTTTTAAACCTTTTGGTGCTAATAAATTCTTTGTATGTTAATATTTTCATTGACTATTTTGATAGTGAAGGTAAACTTAGCTTAGACCATCCATTTGGAGAATTGTCAAACTTTGTTGGAAAATTTAGCAATAATGTCTTTCTCATCTCTGATATTTTTTAAAATTGTCTTAATTCAAATCTCAACAGAGGTGACTGCTCAGTCTCATTAATAGATGATTCAGGTGGGCCTCCCCATACAGATTCTATTAGAGCAATTAAATTTGGCTCAAATGGTCGATTGTTTGCATCTGCTGGAGATGACAAACTTGTCAAGATATGGGTGACAAATCCTTGGCGGTGCATCTGGACTGTGTAAGTGATTAATGCTATCTGTGTGTTTTTAAGTAGTTTGTATTTGAATGTTCTCTAGAGATTCCAGTGATAACAGTATCTTGAATTTACTTGTAAATGTTAAATGGTTGTTCATAATTACATCAAAATTTTATCTGATCATGAGTCATCACCTGTTTGTTGATTTGTTAAATACTGCCCCTGCCCTTCATCTTTAGAGTTGAGATTCCAAGTACACTGGTGAGATGGCCAAAATAGGACCAAATTTATGCTGCATTGTGAACTTGGTTATCACCTTCTTATAGTTCCATATGGATGCATCTCTTCGTTTTGCACAAAATAGTCGTGGGTAATAGTTTACTAATGCTTAGTGTTATCTTGTGATGGGTGGTGGTGCAGTGCAAAAATATGAGTGACTTCTTATTACCAGACTTGGATTTTATATTGATCAACCATACAGTGAACTTTGTCGATATCCCAACAAATTAATTCGTCTTGTATACGACATGGTTTGTTGAGAATGCTTAACATTTTGTTCGATAAATATATTGTTTGTGTTGATGAGACATTTAATGGTGCAATTTTCAATTTTCAGGCCCACTGATAAACGAGTTTGCGCTGTTGCTATTAGCTACAGTGGTCATTATGTTGCATTCGCTGATAAGTTTGGTGCTGTATGGTTGATTAAAATTGATGAAGAAAAAGTTCAACGATTAAAATTTGATAGCAAGCCTGTGCCAATTCTTGGTCATTACTGTAGCATTATCACTAGACTGGTATTAATTTTTGACATTCCACTATTTATAATTATATGATCCCATTGCTCCCTTTGTATATTATAGTCTGTTTTATTTTTTCATCTTGAAGTAGATAGCATTATTCTTATTTACAATTTACTATAGAAACATTGTCATTGAATTGGTTATACTTGTATCAAGTGACATGAGATGGTTCTGCAGTTCTGCAATCCAAGTTATCCACAATAATGAGCTGGGAGGGAAAGCATGTTCATATGCCTTTTTGAAACACATGCCTATTGTTTAAGAATGCTTTAGCCATTATTGATATCTATGTACATTTTACAATAAAAATATCAAAAGAAGATTTATGTCTTAGAAAATTCTCTTAACTAGATTCAATAACATCAAGTTGAGGATAGGTTATCTTTTTCTTTAAATGAACATCAAATGTATTTTTTTCCATGTAAGCATTTCACAAACTTAAACACTAGAATTAAATTACAAAATACAAAATAAATTTGTTCCTCGCACAATGTCATTGAATTTTGCTCTGCAAAGAAAGATATAATACAGACCATGACATCCTAAGGAGGTGCCACAATTCTCAGCCTTGTGGTCTGATCCTGAACTCAATGTGGACTAGACTCTTCTTTGTTTGAGCTGCTCTTTTGCATTCAATCTGGAAGATCTCATCTGTCAAAGGAACTAGTTTAGCCTTTTTAATGGATGATTACCTCAATGTTTTTTTAAGACTTAAATTGATTGATTCTTATATGTTTGGTCGTATGTTTCATTTTGCTTGTAAACCTGTTTATGGTTATTTTTCTTTTGTTCTCTTTGAAGGATTTTTCAGCAGACGATAGATTTATTGTAAGTGCAGATAGAGACTTCAAAATTCGTGTATGTACAGCCTTCCTGTGCTCATTTGGTCATATATGGAATTAGTGTAGTAGCTTTTAAGAATTTTTAAAATTGACGTCCTTGTACATGTTATCATATTGTCACTTGCAGGTTACTGTGTTTCCTAAAGAACCACTAAATGGTGCACATGAAATACAAAGTTTCTGCCTTGGTCACACAGAGTGAGATTAACACGAATGCTTCCTTATATGCATTTAATTTTGAATATACCTATATGCAAAATTGCCTGCCATTTGGGCTAAATTTCATTTGGATTTCTCTCTATTTTTAATGTGTAGAAAATTTTTGGTATCACTGTCAACAAAACTCCTCGATGATATGTTATTGAAGTCTAATTTGTTTGTCAGTTGTCGCACTCAACCTAATGACACAAATTTGGGTATTAAAATATTCACAATTCCCTAGTCTGAGATCAGTTACCATGACATCAAGTTGAGCTGGACCAGGTGTTCTTACTCTAATTGGCATGCCAGAATAAGTACGATGTTTTTGCAATTTTATTGTAATTGGATCCTCAAGAAATTTAAAAAAGGAATCCATGCAATTGGATATCAATGTCTTCTTCACTAAACATTATAGTGTTTCCCAGTCAATTGCCAAATGTACTACAAGAATAAATGGGGTTACATACGAAATAATAAACTGCAGCATATTGTTGCTAATAATCTGACGATGTTCTCAAGACATTATACTGATAGTCAATTCATTAATCTGAAGTAAGCAAGCTGGCTAAATTGTTCCATAGCTAATTCTATGTTGGACAATACACTACATAGGATTTCTTTTTCTTGTTGTAATATATGATCTCACTTTTTCTTTAAAATCTGATCATTGTCAATTTGGGTCCTTGTTACAGCTTTGTTTCTTGTCTTGCCTTTGTATATCCTTTTGGTCATGCTGATGGTTTTCTTCTCTCTGGAAGCGGAGATTCAACTGTGAGTGCATCTTGTTGACCTGAAGTATGCAAAGTATCATGTCTGCCATCAACATTTTCCATTGTGTAGGTTCGGTTATGGGATTTTGTTTCTGGCACTCTGCTTGCTACTTGTGAAGTTAGAGCTAAGGTAACGTAGGCGATGCTGGTTTTTTCTATGGGGAGGAAGCCTCTCTGCATGTAATATTCATATTTAGTTGCACAGTTCTTGAATTATAAATTGTCGTTTTACCTTTCCATCTAGTAGTGCCATGGTAGAGTTTGTAGACTACTACAAAGTTTGGTGAATTTAAGATGCTCTGCAAACTTAATGAGAATTCAGCATGCATTTCTCAGCTAACTTTGTTTGGGTTAGAAGAGGTACCGGAAGCCATGTTATTTCATAGAGGGATAGCAGTAAATGGCCAGCTGGTAACCTAAATGTAGTGGATGCTTTGTTGAATTAAAAGTTTTCTGCTTTGGGTCTTTGCATCACATCATTTGATTCATATGCTGTAGAGAATTGACCAATGTGCACCATTTTAAGGTTAAAGTGACACTAGATACTAAACAATTATTTTTCTCCTATATTAGAAAAATAGATGAGCACATGCCTTGAGGTATTTATGATGCTTTATTGAATCAGAATATCCTTTTGTTGATTATTTATTTTGCCTTTTCTTCTATGTGCATTTTCTTCAGTTTTCTATATGTTTCTTTTTCCTAGCAACTTTTTTTTTAGTTATCAGGTTGTGCATCTGTTCCCAGCTTCTGGATGCCCTAATGATATGAAGCTGTTCAATTGCTGTATTTATTCTTAATCCATTTTCATCCTTAAACCATGCATCATAACAGAATCCAGGCCCCATCTTTATTTTTTTATGCATCCAATCGATTATTATGCTGATTCATTGTTTCTTTACCTTTTTAAGGCAGGACAGTTACCATCCAACGGACCGGATACTTATTCACCAGTCACTAATCTTTGCGCCTCTTCTGATGGTTCTATAATTGTCGTTGCCCTTCAAAAGTAAGTTCACTAAAACATATCGTTTGTAATTCAGATGAAATTTTTGGCTGCTACATATGCACTGCTATCTAAATCTTGGAATACTTGCTATTGCAGCTTGCCTGGAGTGGTACTTTTGAATTGTGATTTTCTAAATGGAAATCTTTCAGTTGCCAAGGTAATCATTTTATCAGAACATATGCCACTATATTCATCTTTAATTTGCTAAATGCTTGTTAATGAAAGAACAAAAGAAATATCATAATGATGGGCTTCTTAGACTACTGGATAGTTTCGTATCTGTTTTTTTTTTTCATTTCTAGATCTAATTTTATCTCAAATGCCTGTGGTAGCTACTATAATGCACCATGTGCTATATTTATTTTGAACAAGTCTTATATAGTATGGATTCTTCTGGTGTCAAACCATACATCTGTATGTTCCTAAAATGATGATCATATTGAAGCAAAAGGTGATAATGCTCAGCTCAGGCACGTAGCTATAGGCAGGTAAATCACAAAAAAACATTTGTCTTAACAAAGCAACCCCTTTACATGGGGGAGGTCAGGCATCTAACCGAACATTTAGCATCCAACCGAACATTTTACACCTATTGAAAATTGAGCAGTTACCAACTGTGCTAACTATGGGGGCTAAAATGATGATCATAGCATCTAATAAATTCATCTACAAATCAGTTCCAAAGATTGCTCGATTACTATTTTGCTTCCCTGTAGGTTGTTTCTTTCGAAGAGACCTATTTCCCAACCAGTTTGGTGCTGAGTTCCTTGACCCAACGCCTGTGGATGATTATGGGCGCATCGAATCTTCCTACGGCAGGCACAACCCATTTACCAACCCGTCTCAAGGTCATCTCTGCTCCAGAAAAAGATCCATCCCTTAACTACTGCCATGATCCTGTTGTTCTGGAGAACAATGAAATACCAGGAGGGCAAAAGCTCCTCTCAGAACTGCAGGGAACTCTAGATGTGACAAAGGAAGAAGCAACTTTAGCAGCAGCAGCTGCAGCAGTTAAATTGTCGATGCGCAGCATGATGATAAAAAAGGAATACAGTTTAGAGAAAAGGGAGATGAGAAAAAGGAACAGAAACGATAGGAAGGTCAGGTAGAAGAGAGATTGGAATACGAGCAATAGTCAAAATATTGTAGTGCTATCGAAATATGTATGAACAATTTTGTTCTCATAATTTAATGGTTATGTTGTTGAGGATTTTATGGTTTTGGGCAACTCTGCCAGTTAATAAATTAGTTCCTCTCATAATTTAGTCGGGTTATATGGATGAAAAATGGATATATTTTAATTTTCTGTCATCCCAAAAATATGAACTTCTCATCTCAACTCATTATCTTATTCAAATTTTTTTATCTTGATATGACAAATTTTTGTATATTTTTGAATATAAAAGTTAATATTGAGGTCAAGGGTACCATCATGCTGTATCATCGACCTATAGTCGTATTAAAATTATAAAATAATAAAATTATAAATAATTATTTCAAAGATTGTTGTAAAAAATGAATTTATTAATATCGTATTAATTGTTTGATTTGCTTAAAAAATAATTTTAGATAAAAATATTATTATTTATTTCTTTCCTTTTTATTGTTTTGGGATTTTTTTTAATTTTTATTTAAAATTATTTTCAACCAGAAAAAAATTTTGCTATTCAAATTTCAAATATTATTTTTATTTTAATTTGATATTCACTTATAAATTTGAGTTATTTGAAAATAGTAAATTTTAATTTTTCAATTTTTTTTATTGATGAGTAATATTACTTAGTGAATGCATACCACAAATAAAACAGAGTTTGTTGTTTCATGAAGTAAATACAGGAACATTAACATATAAAATTGAGTGGTAAAAAAACTATGAATTCACATTCATTTCAAAATTAGGGGCTTCTCATATATATATATATATATATATATAATAATCAAAATTCAAATATATAAAATTACGTATAGAATTAACTGTTGGAGGATTTTTCCGAGATTTTATACTAAATTGAAATTACAAAAACAATTTCAACTTATCTCTGTTGAGTGGCCGAGTTGAAAACCGAAGCTACCGAGTGGGATCCGAGTGGCCGAGTGAGGTCCGAGTGGAATCTCCCGACCCGAGCAGGTTTTCCTGAGTGGCCTAGTGAGATCCGAGTGAAATCTCCCGAGCGGCCGAGTGAGCTCCCGAATGAAGTTTCCCGAGCGGCCGAGTGAGCTCCCGAATGAAGTTTCCCGAGCGGCCGAGTGAGCTCCCGAGTGGCCGAGTGAGCTCCCGAGTGAAGTTTCCTTAGCTGCCGAGTGAGCTCCCGAATGACGTTTCCCGAGCGGCCGAGTGAGCTCCCGAGTGGCCGAGTGAGCTCCCGAATGACCGAGAGAGGTTTCCGAGTGGAGTTTGCCGACCGGGATCTCCCGAACAGCAGTAGGACGTCTCCCGACCGGGGAGTTGCTGAGGCCTGCGCAGCGCAGTTTCCTTGAAACAGATTCGTCCTCCTCCGGCGGTGCTTCGAGGCTCAGATGGACTTCCGTCTCTCAGGATACAACAGCAGACCACGGGCACAACGGAGCACTCGTTGCTCGTGGCAAACTGAGGAGGTACCCGACTGCTATCAGCGAGGTCGGGAGCGAGGTGGAGTGGAGAAGAATTTCGCACTGCGTCTCTGCCTGTGCGTCTCTATTTGCTCTCGGTCACGGCCTCCTTTTATAGGCTCAGACCTCGCAGTATTAAATGACGAATTAATCGTCATTTAGTGGCATTTACCCGACCAGATCCAAACGTCTGGGGGTTACTGATCTCGCATTAAACAAAATTAATGCATCAGTTACATTCGAGCAAAAATCAAATCGGCAAAACTTTGGTTCATCTGCTTGGACAAATTTTGCCCCGACCGGTCCGACATTCGACGTGCGCGGGTCGTGCATGCACACGAGTTCACTTGGTTCAGTACAAATCCGGGCCCTGGATTTGCACCCCCCCTGCGCACCCACGCGTGAGAGAGAGCCTCTCCCCTAGCATTTGTTCACAACTACCATGCTTGTATACATATAAACCAAATATTTGCCTTAAACTCCCATGTGGACTAAGCCCCTCTCAAGGGGGCCCTTTTATTCTCCTCACTTTCTCCTCAAGAGAAAGTAACCATGTGGGACTAAAAGTCCCTCCACCTCTTTTCCATTCACACCATATATCCTAAGATATATAACAATAACTTCATAACCCATTCCATCCTTAGATTATCACTTTATCCTCGTTCAAATGCCTCTGGGATTATAACACAACAAACGAAGGATTAATCATTAACCTAAATTTGATCCTCAATTATGATATATTTTATAAGAATTTTTTTTTCAAATGAGACGTGAACTCTGAAATGATTTCTAGACCGTCCGCCGTTAACATTTTTTGATTTACCCTGATGGCCGACGAAAAATTTTCATGAGACCGAACTGGTCGCCCAATTCAATATTAAACCTCATTAATTATTTATTTTTTCCGTTATCCTCATTCACACATTGAAAATCCTAATTTAATAAATTTGAAATTTTAAAATAATACCTAAATAAATATTAAAAATAACCAATATCTCCAATCGATTCAAATATAACACCTACAACCAACACTACATCACATATTAATTATAAGAATTCAAATGACCCTGATATCCAATTTGAAATTTTTTTTTTTTTTTTTTTTTTTTTTTTTTTTTTTTTTTTTTTTTTTTTTTCACTTTTTTTTTGAAAAAGCTGAAATCAACCAAACTTTTCAGAAATCCATTTCTATAAAAAAAAGAAAACAATAAAAACCTTAATTTCTGAAATTAATTAAAGAAAGCTCAAAATTTCGGTTAAGACCTAAAATTGAGTTATCTAAGTCCTAAAGAGCAAGAAATCTACGAATGACAGTAACAGTGCACTAGCCATTGCCGACGGGTTCAACTAGGATCGAAAGAAAACCTTACATAATGAGTAATATTAGATAGCTCTTGTGAAGATGTTTCCAAATCTACTATCAGATCTAAATTTCGAGTACTTAGACGAAGTTATCGGCAAGCAAAGGTAGCAGTTGGTGGTGGCATGAAAGCGAGAAAACGAAAGCAAAAAACATAGAAAGAAGGGAAGTAACAAAAAAAAAAAAAATGTACCAGATACAAACGTATCTGGGGTGATCGATTTGTTCACGAAATTTTTTTATCATCAGGATAAATAAGGAAGCGCTTGCAGTGGTGGTCTAGAAACCCGATCTCAGGGTTCGTGCTTATTTGGAAGAAAAATTCCTACAAAATATGCCGTAGTTAGGGATCGAACCGCGGATGTGTGAGATAGCGACTAGTCACCCTACCGCTACACCATAACCCCGGGGCAAAAAGGGAAGGAACAAGTGATTTGGAAGGTGGGAGAGAGAATGTCTCACGAGAAATTTATTAGATTATAGTTGGTGGGATTTTAGTAGATTATTTGTAATCTCGCTATAAATATTAGAGTAATGATACGCAGCGATAATTTTCAATGAGAAATCCAGTGGAAATGACGTGGTGCTTTTTATGTATATATCCAATTGTCGCTTGGACATCGACGGCAGCCTCCCGAATCAAATTATACCCTGAGATGCATGGTGAATCCGTCGAGGATCGTTACAATTAGAGTGTCACATCATTCTCGTTAGATTTCTCATTAAAAATTTTCGCTCCATATTATTTTTCCAAACATTATTGGTACATTAAGTATTATCCATCAATATTTTCTTATTTGACTCCTGTTTTGATCCAGGAGCAACTAGTTATCTTTCCGCTATATCATAATCCCAGGAGCAACCAAAACAAGTTTTAAGCAAGTGAGTTAGATAGATCAATGAACTTAATAGGTCAGCCCGATCAATGACCGAAAAAAGTGATCTTAGGTCATTCAAGAGAAGGGAAAAAAAAACACATTGGCGTGCAACAACGAAATCTAGTGCTTAGCAATGATATTTTAAATTGGAGACAAAAAGATCTTCAAATCTGGTGATTTTAGAAATTTTAAGATCCAAAAGTATAGAACATGCCAACCAGTCCCTAGTTGTAGATTTCTTCGTAAATAAACCCCATCTCGTTACTTTGGCAATGCGTACAAATCCCTCCTCGAGGGTTTGTGATTCGAAATGACCTTCAATCCACCACTGCTGATGGAGTGATCGTTGGTATTCTGACTTGTTAGGTCAGATGAAAAATGAAGAATAACGAATTGGGACTAATTGATGTTGAGGGAACACTAATTTATTGACAAGTATTGCTTCTTGGATGAAACGAGAATCTCCAAAATGATATTTCAGTTGTCCAAGAAAATTAGAAGCAGCATCTCAATTAATAATTTAGCACTAGTCAGTTTACAGTAGTAAACTTCATTAATTCAGTGTGACAGTTAGCTTACCCGATGAAATCCATATACAATCGCTTATGAGCATTGCACTGAGAATTTGTTGCAGACAAAACTATTCTTCTTCCATTGGTTTCTCAGTGGGCATCTCTTCCTGAACTTGCATCTCATCTTCAGGTCTTGGTGGAGGCGGTGGTAAAACCTCGAGCACTAGATCCACAATTTCCTGAACTTGATCTAACCCTTTACCGTCGTCTTTTGCTAGACGCTTATCAGCGTATTCTATAATCTGCAAAGGTAAAAGAGAACAGATAAATTTATACGAGGAACAAAAGGAGGATATTTAGAGATGAACCGGCATATTTTGAGGTTCAACACTTACATAAAATGGTAAAGATTTAGGTTAAGTGGCCCAGTTGAAAATTTAATTGTGGTACAAGTTGATTCACATTGACAGATTGAGGATCAAATTGAGCAGATCATTTCGCGGTATTGAATCAAATACAAAAGTGAATAGCAGATGCATTTGGATAAGAGCTCCTAAAAAGGCATATTGCATTAGGAAAAAGTTTTTGGAATTTGAATAATCCAACATATGCTGCAACTTCCAGGCAAGCTCTTGATTCTAATACAGGATTCCTGAAATATACATAACTTTCTCCTTGCAATGAACAAATGCATCATTAGCATTTAATTCAATAGGCACGAACCAATAGGCTACTACTCTTTAGTTCATCGCGTTGATTTTTCAATGTAAACTCCAAATAGGAAATGTTTTAACATCAAAATGTTGAGCATGGAAAAAGATACATTAAGTGTGCCTTTAAAACCATGCCTCTTTAAGAACATATCATCAGATCAACTCAAGCAGTTGACTTAGGCTTTTTTACTTTGATTTATTATTGGTTACTCTAAACTAAATCCTTTAACCTCAATGAAGCACTAGATAGCCTGAACTACATATAAATAGATTGAAAGTATATTCTACAAAAAAAACCTGAAAAGACAACTTAGTCAAGTGCATATCTAATATATTGCAACATAAAGTATAGACAAAGTACAAAGGAAAACAGAAACATTGATTGTCAAAGATTCAACAAGTAAAATGGACTGTTTATTTGATTAAATAAAAAGAGTGAACACTTGTATCATGCTTGGTGCAACATTAAGTTGCAAAATGTTGTGAGTTAATGAGTCATCTCAACAAACAAGCATCTCAAGATGGGTTATATCATACAGTAGAAATTAATTAGAACATGGTAATATGAAAAGAGAAAAGAGTGTGATGGTTATAAGGAACTTAATCATTATGCTTCTTTGGAAATTTCTACTTTTACACTTTTTTTTGCCTATTGGTAAGAGTTAATAACGAATATCTCATCAGGTTTTCATTGTGTTATTCATGGTAGATGCCAATTATATTATTCTTATTAAATTCTTTAAAAAACTTAAGCTTTTTAACTAATTTCTTTAAAATGGCCACTTATGGCACATGTTTGTCCACATACTACATATGGATTAAAAGATAGCCCTACCACAAGTCGCTACATATATCATTTAAACCTTGTCCTTGCTTAGGTCTTATAGAAGCAAAATAACAAGTATTAAGAAAAAATCCTCCCCGTACTAGAATCATCTTTGTCAATGTTTTTTGGCATTCTTCAAATTTTAGACACAGAAATTGGCATCTTAAATTGAACATGCCTATATCTTTCTATTAAGTGTATATGATATACTGACATCTAAATAGGCATTTAATGCAAGTTCTCAGTAACTCGTAAACAGGTAACTTGGTCATAGACAGTGTACAAAAAGTATGAAACAGAAGCTCCCTACCACACTTGTAAGCCTCATCTATCATGAGTTTAGTCAAAAAATCAAGCATATGATTTCTTAAGTTGAATGCCTATTCAATGTGAAAGTCTCAACTTCTTTAACTAACTTCTAATGCTGAATTTTTGTTCCAGCTAAGCTAAGAACAAAAGTGGGTGGGATAAGTGGAGATTATAATAGCACTTAATCCTAGACCATACTCTTCAAGTGAGGTAATAAGTGAATTCACTATGATGAGGTACTGCATGAAAATTATTTGCACAGATCAAAACATGAATGTAAGAAATTAATCAACCTAATCAATGATGATGGTCTGAAGGATAAATGTGCATCGAGTGTCACACCTTTCCAAGCTGATAAAGTATAATGTTATAGATATATATTTACATAAAGTGGGAAAAATGAAAAGTAAAAACAAGAAGACATACCGGATCGATGATAGCTGCGTTGGATGGCCGCAGGTTTATGATATTGAGCTTCTCACCTTTTGCAAGTTTGAACTTTTCGATTTTAGTCAAAAACTCATCGATCGTTTCCTTCGTCTGATTACAAGCAGCGGTTTGTACAAGCCAATCATAGACCTGTTCACTCAACAACCAAAGCAATGTCAACAGGGATGGAGAATTCACATCAAAGAACGTCGGATCTTACCTTGCACTCGGAAGGCGTGACGGCACCAAGGCACCCCATAGGGTCGCTCGTCGCGCCTCTCCCACGTAAAAATTCGAGAACCTCATAGTTGGTGAGCGTTCCGGCATTTGCCTGTAACCTGCGGCGCATCAATTACGACCGTGCATGACCGTGAATCAACAAAGGCATAACGGAAGGATTCATCGGGGAAGGGAAAATTTACACTTTCATAATGTAGCGCGTCGGAAGGGGAAGAAATCAGGCTAGGGTTTGGTCGATCGAACAGGAGAAGGGAGCTGGCTCCGGACGACGAGGGGAGCGCAGAAAGAATGCCAAAGGTAGAACCTTGAAGTAGCCCTCTCGTTTCCGGCACCAGAGTGGCTGCAGGCCGCCGGAGCACGACACCACGCGACACCCTAACGAAGGGGCAGCGCTTATAATTTCGGGCTCTAATTGGGCCCATGTAAGATCCAACCCAGATTGGATGACCTCCATTAGACACATTTTGATTTTCAACCCAGATTGGGCCCATGTAGAAAATATATTTTTTTAATTTTTTGAATATAAAAAATTGAAGATAGAGTTGGTCAGGACTAAAAGAAGTTCTGTTTTTTTTTTCAAACTTTTAATAAATTAGAATTTTTAAGAAATTGAAAAAAACAAATCAAATATTATTTTTTATTTTTATTTAAATGTTCTTTTTTATTACTTATATAAAGATATAAATTAAAAAAATATCTGAGAGAGAGAGGATTAAAGAGTATTAAGATTAAAATTTTAATAATATCTTAATAATAAAATATAAAACTATGACAAACTAGTACTTAAGAATTACATATTGCGGTTTATAATATCTAGCAAGTTAGCAATAAAACGGTATTCTTCCCTCTGCCCTAAGTCTGAAATTAATCATTAACCGTCTGACTCTTTTAATTCCTTTTCTTCTTCATTTGTGTGCCTCCGATCACAACGCAATCGTTATAAGAACCGAATTAGCCATGAAATGAGTTAGTTGGATAAGAAATTGAAAGAAAAGAAGCACCTCGTTATAAATCTCTTTCATTCATTCAATTTCAACTGAATTAACTAATAATATTTTATTGATTCCATGTTTTTAGTTTTTATTAGAAAATTTAATTAGTTTGGCTATTTTGAAAATTTTTAATTTATTCAATTTCGATTAATTCGGTTCGATTTTAACCGATTAGTTATAGATTATAGCTTCATTGGCTTAGGAATTTACTGATTAAGTTTTTTTATTTTGATTTATTCGATTTAACTAAATAATAAATTTTAAAATTGAAACTAAACTCGAACCGAATTAATTGATATTTTAAAAAATGAACCGAAATTTTACATTTGGTCGGATCAATCGATTTGTTAGTTTATTTGAACTTTTACTCACCTCTATCTCCAATATAGGGAAGAGGAAGTTACCGAGAGTTTGAAGAAGATGTTGATTCGTTAACAATCTCGGCTAGCTTGGATGAGCTCAACAATGATAAAAAGAAAAAGAAAAGTAAACCAGAGCAAATCTTATAAAATAAGAAAAGAAAGAGAATGATCATAAAAGACGAGAGAGTGCTAGCAGAAATAATATTGGTGTAATGTAAAGGAGAGAAATTCTGAAAGAAAAAGATAGATTTTTTATAAATTTATAATAATAATAATTTAGAACGTTCACCCATTGTTAATCCAATCATGAATTAATGATTCCAAATCCTAAATCATAATTATCTTGAATGATTAAGATTAAAAATCGATATTTCAAGAACCGTCAAATTTGTTGGTGTACTCATCCTTCACCTTTAAAAAGAAGCAAAAGCATGTTGCTTTCGGTGAGGGTACATCTCGACCTCGCCTTGTACTGCCAACGGATTCTTGTTTTCTAAACGTTGCACTTCAACATGTATTTAATTCACACAAATTCAAGCTTATTCTTGCTCGGTCAGTCGACCAACAATTCTTTCAGAATCATTGTTTTGATGTTATTCAAATTATTCATCACTATCACTTGGAGTCCATAGTCTATTGTGAGGATGATATTAAGTAACCTAATTTTATAACAACTTGCATTCATCCAATAGTTTGCAATACTGAATCCGTGTTGCTAATCAAAATCTAGATTTTGCTTCTGAAGACTTACAAGCATTTTTGGGATGTCGTCCCTCCTCAAATGTTTTTGTTTGCTACTGAACATTGCATGACCTATTGTCACCTCCTTTTGAACTTTTCATCTCCTCGATGTATGAATATTTTTATCAATGACCTTGTTCAGATGACCCTAATGCTAACATAAACACGTTTTCTTCCATGAATATCTGCTCAGGATAATGCCCTTTTTAATATTGTTATTAATTGTCTTCTTCATATCGTGATTCATTCTTTGGTTGTCATTCATCCTCCACACTTGTTCATGTTATATGCATTCTGTCATTCCCTTAATATCAATATGTCTTTGAATATTTTTCACTATATCATCCATTTTATCAAACCGGTCCTGGTTCATATGCCCTTTGGTCATATTATCATGACATGGTTAGCATCTATGGGCATTTGCAGCCGATGTCGAAGAAGTACTTTAGGGTTTCTGGTTGATCCTTTTCTTTGTGCCACATCGAGCCCCATGGCGATCGGCTAAGATGAATTGATGGTTGTCATTTGGGTGAGGGGCTGAGGCATCAATCACGAGCTGCGAGGGTAGGCACCAGCTAGAGCTCTGACGACAACAAATTAGGACGATAATGTTGTGTTTGATGTGTATGGTGAGGATGATGATCTTCAATCACGCATCCTTGAACTCAAGGAGACAGTGGATACATGCTTTGAGGAGTTGCGCATGGATCACACCCTTCATATGGCTGAGATGTGCACGGAGCTTGTGACTATTGGGCGCTAATAGATTGATTTTCAGACGAGCATTACTTCTTTGACTGATCTAGTGCGATCATGGATGTCAAGACATCCTCCTCCTCAGCCTCCTCCTCTAGCGATTGTTGTTCATCTGGTGGATATTGCTCCTTTAGTTGGTGATAATATGATTGAGTTCTATATACCTATTTGATATGTGTTGTTAACACTTATTGTATGGATATTTTTAGTTTCTATGAAATGTTTTGATGGGTTGTAGCTACTATTCATATGTGATATATCATATGTGTTGAGGTAATCTATGGTCCGTGTATCCATGTATTTTAATGTTTGGAAAAAATTTAAGTTAGGTTCACCCTTATATTTGATATGTGTATATTTGAGTGTGCAGGTTCTGCAGGATATACATAGACTTATCTTGATGGCTTTGAGTGTGATGAATGATGATATATTGAAGGGACCGTGGACAAGGTAGCAACGATGAGCTGAGGAAAGCGTACATCGAGGCATACTCGAAGGATGACATTAGGATAAGTCGTAGGCTTGTATGCATCTGAGGGACGAGAGTCAAAGCGAAGAAGACTTAAAGGCAACAAGTCAATGCTGCAATGAATAGTCAAGTGAGTCATGAGGGTACGAGTGTGAGTGAACTGTATTCGAGAAGGGAAACCCTAGGTTTAGGATTTTACCAGTCGACTGGTATGGAATCAGTCGACTGGTTGAGGTCACAGAAAGATCAGTAGACTGATGTCGACTGAATTCGAACATTGAATTGTAATGTTCGAATTTGAGAGTTGTCAGTCGGCTGGTGTTGGCACCAATCGACTGGTAACGGCTAGATCAGCAAATGAGTTCTATTTAAGAGAACTCGGGTTGCTTGATCAAGGCTGACGAAATAGATTTGGTTAAAAGTCAATTAGTAGTCTAAACTCTCAGAGGTCTTATGTGAGGTTGTGGCGAGGTTTCTCCACCCACAAGGAGCTACGTGAGTTAGCCAGAGATGTTCTGGGGATTCATCCACCGACAGATTGGGATCGTCCACCTTACGGACAGCCGTGGAGTAGAAGTTTTATCTCCGAACCACGTTACATCAGTTTGTCTCTCCTGTGCTAGTTTAGTCAAATTGTATTTTCGCTTGTGCTACTTGAATTGTAGGAAGAGAACCGACAATTTGAAGGTGATGAGCTATTCTCTCCCTATAGCCGGCATCCGATCCCTAACATGTGGTATCAGAGCGAGGTCACTCGTCTATGGACTAATCGTCGGGAGAGTAAAGTGTTAGGACCGGTAGGAGAGCTAGGGGGGTGATTAGCTCTGATCTTTGCTCGATGATGATTTATTACGGCGGAAGACTTGAGTAATTCTAACACCTCGATTTACTTGGTATCCATCTCCTTGAGGTGACTAATCCAAGGATCCACTCTTCCTCACTCTCTTATACACTATGAAAGATCTCCTTCTTGAGGTGGAGAAATCTCTTACAAGTTTACAAGAAGAAACACTCAAAATCAAGCAAATACAATAGAAATCTTATAAGATTTATACAAATTAGCTCTCTTTGCTTTTCTTGCTTTCTTCAAGCTTCGAATCACCTCTTGATCTTGGAAATGCTGCAACACTGAGCTCCAAGGCCTCACTTGAAATGACGATAAAGAAGGTGAAGAGCGTCGAAGGAATGCCGGAGTTATGTAGCTTCAAACATGCGTGAAAACCCTATATACTCGCGACTAGGGTTCTCTAATCGATTACCCAATCGATTACCACATCAGACTTAGCCGTTCAACAGCTATTATTTGAAGCTTAATCGATTAGCCAATCGATTAAGAAGAGGTGAATCGATTCAGCACCTTTCTGTGCTTTTGCGCAATACCGCCGTCGATTACGGTCTCCCTTAATCGATTGCCCAATCGATTACGGTCTCCCTTAATCGATTATCTGATAGATTAAGAGGAGGCTGAATTAATTACCTAATTGATAGAGCCTTCTTCTATTCTCGCAAGTCAATTCTCCCAATCATTACCCAATCGATTCACTCATTCCTTAATCGATCACCCAATCAATTAAGAAGTCTTCTGTCACGAGAAACCAACGTCAATCGATTACTCAATCGATTGATCCTAACCCTAACTTGTGTGCACAAGACTAGGATTCCCTTGCCTAATCTCGGTCAACCGTGACCTGTTAGGACTTCCTCACCAAGTGTCCGATCAAACCTTTGACCGACTTGGATTTTTCCTTGCCTAGTTCCCAACTAAAACTTAACATAGTTCCCAACCAGGTTTGCCTAACCCTCGAGTTAGGTCTAGTCTCCCGGTAGACTTCCACCTTGCTACGTACGATCTCTCCGATCCACATGGACTTCACCTAGTCCCACTAGGCGTGTCTAGTCCCACTAGGACTTTTCCCGTGCTAGCATGCGATCTCCCCGATCGACCTGGACTTCACTTAATTCCACTAGGTGTGCCTAGTCCCACTAGGACTTTTTCCGTGTCAGCGTGCGATCTTCCCGATCCACCTGGACTTCACCTAGTCCCACTAAGATTTTTTTGTGTCAGTGTGCGATCTCTCCGATCCACCTGGACTTCACCTAGTCCCACTAGGTGTGCCTAGTCCCACCAGGAATTTTTCCGTGCCAACGTGCGATCTCTCTAATCTACCTGGACTTCACCTAGTCCTACTAGGTGTGCCTAGACCCACTAGGACTTTTTCCGTGCCAGCGTGCGATCTCTCCGATCCACCTGGACTTCACCTAGTCCCACTAGGAATTTTCTCGTGTCAGCGTGCGATCTCCCCGATCCACCTGGACTTTACCTAGTCCCACAAGGTATGTCTAGTCCTACTACGACTTTTCCCGTGTCAGCGTGCGATCTTTCCGATCCACCTGGACTTCTCCTAGTCCCACTAGGTCTTTCCCAATCAAATCTCCAGTCAACCTTGACCCACTTGATTCAATATTTAAATATCATTATCAAACATCGAAACTTAAGCTTACCAAACATAAACTCACCCGAGCCTAGTCAAACTAGGTCAACCCTGACCTATCGAATATTGCACCAACAAAAGTGCTAGAGGAAGATGGAAGACGAAGGATCTCTAGGATAGGATATCTGGATCCCATCTCCATACGATCGAAACGATTTCGATTGTTACAGGAAGCGGTTGGAGACTTGGTTCCAAATGGATTGGGACCAATAGACCGCATTAGAGGTTTCGATCGAAGTTTCGACGGACAAAAAGGTGAAACGTCTCCGACCTCGATATTGGACCAAGGAACAAAATGAGAAGCAAAACGGATAAAGTGGTAATGAGAATTATTTTGAATTTATTACCTTCTTATATTGTATTGCGTGTAGGTGAATACAAGAATGCTCATGAGCTATGGAGTAAGGTGATAGCTCTTCATGAAATCCTACATAAGGACAAGTAGTGGAGGAGCCCAAGGATAAGGCTTATTGGTCAAGAGGAGGAGAAGAACCAATCGAAAGTTGAATTGAGTTAACATCCGAAGAGGAAGAGGAAGTCGAATCGTCCACATCCTCAAGTGAGGAAGAAGAAGAGCAATCTAAGATGGAGAAGATCTTGGAAGCTCAACCCTCAACCTCAACTATCGAGAAGAGTAGGTAATCACACATCAAATGCTTTGAGTGTGGGGAGATAGGATACTACAAGAGTAGGTGTCCTTCACTCAAGAAGGTAAAGGAGGTAAATCATAAACCCGGTAAAGTTCATTTGAAAACTAATGTGGGTTGTAGGGATGGAGTCAAGAATAAGAAGCATATAATTTGTTTTACGTGTGGTGAGTGTAGCCATTACCACGCAAAATGCCTAAGGAATGAAGAGCTCAAGAAGTTAGGGAATTTGAAAAAATTAGAGAAGAAAAGGAGCTCAAGTCAAGAGGCAGCTTCAAAGATAAAAGGGAAGGTAATCCCTAATTTAAAGTTTAATCAAATTTCTAATTCATTTATGCTTGTTACAAATAATATAGATTATTTACTCAAGCATAATCTTGGATTTAGGTATTAATAATAGGAATAGGATTAACAAAATAGATAATCCTAGAAAATCATTATCCAAGACTAGACCTAATAAGACCCAAATTGTCATGCCTAAGGGGAGGAAGGTAGTAAATAATCAAGACATTAATCCAAAGAAGGTGAGACATATGCTTAGAAAGGTGGATAGGTCTAGAAATGTCCAAGATGGACATATTGACTCTAGGGTTAGAATCCTAGAATTGAAAAATCAAGCCTTGAAGGCAAGGCTTGAGGAAATGGAGAGAGTCCTATATAGGATCATTATTGGACCTAGGGAACTTGACATGTATTTGGGTGGTCGAAAATCTAGAAATGTCAACTTAGGTACCTCCAAGACCAAAAGAATGTCAATTGCTAGGATGACACAAGACATTGGTAAGGAGGAGTAACCAAGGGCAAGGTGTTAAGATCGATAGGTGAGCTAGAAGGGGGGGATTAGCTCCTGTTTTGGCTCGGTGAAGATTTGTTGCAGCGAAAACTTGAGCAATGCTAACACATTGAGATTTTACTTGGTATCCACCTCCTTGAGGTGACTAATTCAAGGATCCACTCTTCCTCACTCTCTCATACACTATAAAAGATCTCATTCTTGAGTTGAAGAAACCTCTTACAAGCTTATAAGAAGAAATACACTCAAGAACAAGCAAAACAACAAATGAAATCTTACATAATTTACAACAATGGTCTCTCTTTGCTTTTCTTGCTTTCTTTTAGCTTGGAATCGCCTCTTAATTCTTGGAAATGTAGCAGCACTTCGCTCCAAGAAGTCACTTGAAATGGTGATGGAAGAAGGAGAAGATGCGAAGAAGAATACCGCTTCAATCTGCGTTAAAACCCTATATACTCGCTCGACCTAGGGTTACCTAATCGATTACCCAATCGATTACCATGTCAGACTAGCCGTCAATGGCTATTTTTTGAAGTTTAATTGATTAGCCAATTGATCAAGAAGATTTTAATCAATTTCTGAATCGATTTAGCACATTTTTGTGCTCTCGCACATTATAGTCGTAATTGATTGACCAATCGATTACCGTCCTCCTTAATCGATCACCTAATAGATTAAGAGGATGTTGAATCGATTACCCAATCGATTCAGCATGCTTCAGTTCTCGCGATGATCCTACACCAATTGATCACCCAATCGATTGCCAGACTCCTTAATCGATCATCCAGTCGATTAAGGACCTTTCTGTTCCCGCGAGACAACAGCCCAATCAATCACTCAATCAATTGCCCAACCCTAACTTGCTTACCTCCCAAGTCTAGGGTCTCCTTACCTAACCTTGGTGAACCGTGATCTGTTTGGATTTCCTCACCATGTGTCCGATCAAATCATTTGACTAATTTACACTTTCCCTTGCCTAGTTCCCAATTAGGACTTCTCTTGTACCAGTGTGTGATCTCCCTAATTTTCTTGGACTTCACCTAGTCTCACTAGGTGTGCTTAGTCCCACTAGGAATTTTCTCGTGTCAACGTGAGATCTCCCTGATTCATCTAGACTTCACCTAGTCCCACTAGGTGTGCCTAGTCCTAATAGGATTTTTCTCATGTCAATATGCGATCTTTCCGATCCACCTGGACTTCACCTAGTTCCACTAGGTATGCCTAGTCTCACTAGGACTTTTCTCGTGTCAGTGTGCGATCTCCCTGATCCACCTGGACTTCACCAGTCAAGTCTCCAGTAAACCTTGACCCACTTGACTCACAATATTCAAACATCATTGTCAAACATCGAAACTCAAGCTCACCTGAGCCTGGTCAAACTAAGTCAACCCTGACCTAACGAAGATTGCACCAACAATCTCTCTCTTTTTGATGTTTGACAATATGTTTGAGTTTAGACTAATCCATATTAGCCATACAATTTCTCCCCTTTTGACACACATCAAAACTCTCTCCGAGAATTAATATGGTCCAAGTCAGCCAATGATAGTCCTTTACTCAACCGTTCTCATCCTTGAGCAATCATCCTGTATATGAAGATTCTCAATCTTGATCTTCTCATAAACCAATGAAAAATTAAAATATATGTTTTTAAAGAAGACCTCCCTCTAAAAATATGATCTAAACCTCTATCATTGCACCAAGAATGATTTTTGAGTTCCTAAACTTTTAGGAGAACTAGCGAAGTTATGAGGTTTCAAAATTCAAAACTTGAATCAAAACCTCTTCTTAACCCTATCTTTTTCACCGAACCATCTCCCCTTTTTTATTTCATCATGAAATTCACTCAAATATACTTATAAAAGTATTTCAAAGGGTTGGGGTTGTTAGGTTACTCAAAATTGGGTTAATGGACTGAAATCAAACAGTTTTAGTCATGCCAATCAATTGGTGTTAGGTTTCAATCGATTAAACTGTGCCTTAATCGATCACCTGATCGATTATGGATACCCTTAATCAATCGATCGATTACGCGAGCTTCTGTGCTCGCTAGAAAAACTGCACCAATTGATTGCCCAATCGATTTGTGTATGTGTTCCAATTGATCACTTGATCTATTGAGAGTTTTTTATTTTTGAAAATAATTTCAGACCAAATTTCAGAAACTCCTAAATAATTCTACAAATAGATGCACTTAGCCAACACCTTGAGCTAAATGCACATGATTGGTGTACATGACTTGTACATTAGTTTTTCCAATGATTGATGTTCACTTAAATTCTTGTTTTGATGAACCTATGACTTAAATAGATGCACTTAGCCAACACCTGAGTTTTTGTTCATCTTCCTAATATCTTATTTGTATCTAATGTGTCTCAAATCACATACAAGTCAACTTATGATTTTGTGAGATGTAATAGTCATGTTCTCCCTAAACTAAGGTCAATACATTTCTAACTAGACATTATAAATTTTGATCATCCATCTAGGATGTCAATTAATGTCAATGTCTTTAACTTCAATATAATAGAATAATACATGATAATGATTATGACATATATGAAATGTATATTTTTAAAATAAAATTATTATAGATAAATGATGTATATATAACATGGTATATATTATTTTTATAATAAAATATGAATGATAAATGATAATGTATGCATGTATTTGGGCATGAGCAATGGAGTCATGTATCAGATTGATTCGATCCTGCTTACATAAGCAATGGAGTCCCTCTCTCTCTCCGTCTACATGCCACGCAGGATTCATTTGATCTTGTTTGCATAGGCAATACAACCCTTCTCTATCCGCCAGTAGGAGAGAGAGGTGTCTATACGTAGAGGATTGAACGAACTGACACACAGCAAAAAATGGAGGACAGATCTTCTGTCCCACTATTTCTTCTGTCCCACCTATCTCATTTGTCGATGACGACCGACGAGTCGTCGATCGTTGATCAGACATCACCGCGGCCTCTGGCCGTCCCCCGAAACTATACCCTGGGAGGTGCGGTGAACCCGTCGGAATCGTCGCAATTGCGATCCCATCGGATTCACTATCGAATCCGACGAAATTACAATTGCAGCGATTCCGATCGTTCACCATTCTTTCATGATATCGTTTGATTCGGGACAAGATAAAAAATCATCAATAATATCCGATCAACGATCGAACGACTCACCAGCCGTCGTCGATGAGTGAGACAGGAGAAAAGTGAGACGGAGGATCCCATACACCACGTTGGCCATCTCTCTTCTCGATCATTGTCCATGTCACCTCTCGACAAAGACGGGTCATATTATTCCTATCATATCATATAAAATAATATAGTTTATCATATTTTTTTAAAAAAAATACATAATGTAAAATTATGAAAATATCCTAAGAAAAAGTGAATTTTTATAACATAAAATATGATTAAAATTTCTTAAATAAATAATTCGTTCGTTTTTAATCGTAGTGTGATTCATATTTTCTTTTATCATTTGACCTTTAGATGTTCATTTAATCTCCATAAGAAACAAAATTAGTTGATATCAACTCGAAGAGCCCTTAGTTGATAACAAAAAGCCAATAAAAGATGTTCCGCTACTCAATTACTGCAATTATTATTGCAAAATGTAGTATTTTAAAATTCTGAAGTGTTCATTCAACGTGGTTGACCAAGGTTATGGATTCAAAGACCAGGAAGCTCAGAAGTATCAACGCACCTCAGCTTTTAAGTCGCCTCTCTTATAGTCAATTACAACGATGGCATACTATGTTGATTACATACCCAAGATGGAAAGGTCTCGAACTAAACACACAATAGAAAGCTGTGCAACAGCATTAGCAAAACTTCTAAAATTTCAAGAGCCAAGACATAGGGCTTCAGAAAATGCAAGGTCTAAGTGATGATGAGCCCGAGAATAGTGTTGAATATGACAGATAAGGATCCTGAGTAAAGTCAGAACTGCTTGATTAAATGTCGGGTGCCGCCGGCAAATCAGATGGGCGGTGTCTTTTGCTTATGTAAGGCTGCACCCTTAGGTGAAATGTCAGATGGGCTCTCGTTCCCGGAATGTATCCTATTTCTCATCTCAAATTCTTTTCGAGATTTCTTCCTGGTACCTTCTTGCCAAACACTACCAAAATTTGGAAGCCAACTCTTTGAAACAATTTCACTCTTCTCCATCTTTAGTTCAGCTCTTCTTCTTTCAGCCCATGCAGCTCCCACGCGTTTTGGATTCAGCCCTTTTGACTTCCTGGAGCGAAATGATTGAGAAGCTAGTATGTTGGTATTTGTATCTTCTTTCGTTATGTTTCTTCCCTTGTCTTCGCTTATCTCAAACCAAGGCGGTGGACCGCCGGCATGCACATTCAGTTGACTGACTTCTGAAGGCAAGGATCTTCGAGTGGGCTCCGGCAACACTGCATAAAGAGAAGAAAGTGAATTTGGTCTAGTATAATCGGTCTGTCGGCAGTAACCGAGACAAGAATGTAGGAAAATGACAAATCTGGGACAAGGAGTACCCTGGTTGGGATCTCCAGTAGAGCCAATTCGCTTATCCTATGCAAAATAAAATCAACATCAATATTTTGCTACATAAAAATACATTTGAATTAGGGAAGTTGCCGCCTAAATTATATCAAAAGGTGAAGTTGCCGCCTAACTTATATCAAAAGGTGCACCAAACCCAGAGAGGTACACTCATATCAGAAGGCTCTTACCCACCCACCATCAAGTGCCTAAAAAACAAGGAGATGGTAAAGTGTCGAGCGAAGGGCTTGTGCTTCTGAAATAGCAGTAATTTACAGGATAGTTAATTATGTGAAGAATTGGAATTAGTGGCGATATTAGTGCCCAGTCAGTGAGTAGTAGTGATAGTTGTGTATTTTATCCTTTTACAGTTTGATAGATGAAGTATTTACATAAAAAGTACAGGGATACCCATTGGTAGAGCCAAGTATACAGGATATGCTATAATAATAGTTTTTGGTCCACTATAGTAAAATATCAAATTAGTAATTAAATCAATATTAAGGTTATATTAGTTTTTTTTTTTTTTGTTCTATCCCAAATTCATGACTTTCTAGTATATTACTGCATTTCCCATGCAATTTTAAGCATGCATATTAATCATCTTCGTATTTGTCAAACTCTAAGAAAGAGATAGGTGTGAATCATGTGATAATCCCGGATCAAGTTCTAATTAGAACTAGTCCTGCTTGATTGGGAAATAAAACACACTGTGCATTGAAATGTTAGAAAGAAAGAAAGAATATGGCATCCATCATAAAACAATTTAAAGACATTCTAAAAGATACAACTTACAATTGAATTGTTTGGAGGCAGACTAATCACATTCTTCACGTTACAAGTGGATGTGCTAACTGAAATACACATAGCATCACTCAGGATTACATAAAATTAAGAAATAAAGAGACAGAACAAAGATATCATATTTAAGAAACCTGACCCGATAATTGCCTTGAAGGGCTTCCAAAGATACAGGCATTATTCAAGTTGTCATTTCCCTCCCTGCTTATTGAACATGAGGTAGTAGCATATGAAATGGAGCCACTGATGGGGAATCCATTAACTTTTGGATGGTGTTCCACATAATTCTCATTGGTAAGATTTTGTAAAGGTATAACAGAATCAGAAATATATGAGAAAGTAGAATGGACAGAATTTTCTTCAATGTTAGAGGTAACTGCAAGTTGGATATCTTTTGATGAGCCAAGCGATGGTTCAATAGTCCTGTCGCAAGAAAATGGTACCGCAGCTTTTAAAGCCTCACAGCCCTTCTCCCACTGCAATTGCAGAAACTACAAAGTAACTACCATTTTCCATTGTAGAAAGCAAACTAAACCAAGTTGCTATAACACTAACAAATCATTAGTTTTGCAACATTAAAGCATACATAACAGGAAGCATTAACAATTTATCATAAATTTGATCAATTTGACTATACTTAATATTCAGGAACATGTTCCAAGCTAAAGTGATGATGTGCAAACCAACATTTTGGATATAATGAACCAAGAAATGAAGAATGTAATATATAATCTTTTTGCTATATAGATAAACAATAATAATATAATTACTAATACCCACTCTCAGCATTGACTGATGAAATATAATAAAATAACAATTAAAAGGCATCAAGAAACTAGGTGCATTGAGAAATAAAAGCCTTGTAAACATTTGAATTCAACACTTGCTAAAATACTGTAACCAACAGTCCATGAAGTTCAAGCGCTCCACCTTCACCTACAACGAAAATGATAGACAAAAACAGAAAATCACAATAATGAGAGTATGTTGCATGAAGTTAAAAACAACAATGAATACGTGTATGTACCAATAAAAGAGTCATAAATACCATAGTTTGTGTAGGAATGCCACCTAATAACATAAGTATTTATGGATATGGATTTAAATCTAGTGTTGTATAAGACACTACAGACAATGGTTAACATTTCACATTATATTGAGACTAAAGCAATGTGATGCAAGTGATGCATGATACTTTTGCGCATGCTACCGGTACAAGGCATTATAAGCAATGCAAAGCTCAATAAGGGATAGTATGGAGCTTGAAACAGACAATAGAAAGCTATACTGATGGAGCACCTAATATGGGAAATAAAGGTATGATACATAATTCAGAGAATCTGTAGTATAATCATAATATCATCATAACATACATGCATTAGAAAAGCTGGACAAAATGGTAAGCAAAATCAATATGATAACGGTTATGTTAATTATATCAAAATGGTTACATATATATCTAGTTTGTTATTAAGCTAGAAAAATCAGTTTCAACTTTATACTCCTTTGAAGTTGTAATTTCATAATGAAAAAGTTACCAAGTAAAATAAAAAAAATGAAGAGAGCACATTATTAAGCTAAAAAGAAAATATAAACATAAATTTATTGTCAATGATTATAAAATAAATTAAATGGAACATCCTTTCATTTATAATCTAATCTGTATGCAGCTTTAGAAAATTAATTTTGAATTCTTCAAGGTATAGAACTTCATATGAGCTAATCAAGGTTGGAAAACATCAAAAGTTGCCAAAAACAATACTTTGAAATATGAAAGTTTAAAACCATGGAATCTTAGAACCATATTGACGCAAAACATTGAGTGATCAAATTGACAAATTACTATGAAACCTAGGAAAGAGTCAGTGAGAAGATAAAAGAACATGAGACAAACATTTTCAAAGATCAATTTGCTTCCAAATATGGACAATCAACAATCAGTCTTAAGGATTTACATATTTTTTCTATTGATTTATGAAATACTAGTAATAGAATCCAATAGAAAATCATTATGGTGGAACTTATAAAAGAAGAGAATATGTAGTTCAAAAGCCAGGTTCCAACTAATGTAGACTGTATTATAGCATCAAAAAGTGTCAATGCTAATATGTTACTCTTACAGGTTATGACTGAGAAGTGAGACCTGCACCAAAACCAAAATTTAAAAGCTTGTTTCAGTCTTTTTTTCTTATATACTAATGTGTCTTGATATATGAATGGTCGTGTTTTGCTGTAACTTCCTTCAGTTTCACAAGCAATCTTATTTTGTAAGTACTTAAGATTTTTCTACTTTCCTGGAGTCCATAAGAGAAACTATGTATAAGGTCCACAAACACAGTAAAAAGGAAGGAATTGATTTTCCATCTGATATGAATGTAAATTATAAAATTTACCAAAACGTATTGCTCTATACCACGATGTTTCTACTTATTTCTAAGGTTACTTGCGAATTGTGCTCCACGCATTTAAAAAAATGGGGGCAGGTCCCATCCAGAAATCAGTGCTTAAGCCACCTTCAATCAATTTAATACATTCCAGACCAAAGAGAAAAACTAGTTACCTTCACTAGATCAGCTTCAGAGACCCTAAATGAATCGACCTGATCCAGCCCTCCTCCGTGTTTCTGTAGGAAATTCTTCAGGTTCAACAGATGCATTGAGCTCGCCAGGTGCTTGATCGCATTACTACTGCAAAACAGACCAGCTATCAGACATGCGTACTCGAAGGCGTTTGTTTCAAAATAAGAAAAAAGGAAAGAGGACAAGGTATCCATCTTATTCAACCTTGAAACCCAAAGCAACACTGTATGAGTAAGGTTCAGATAAGGGGTTTACCGCGCGAAGAGGCTGCCTGTCTCGCGCAGATCACAACTGCAGAAGATGCACCAGAGGCGATTGAGAGCGGCGTCGTGCTCGGGGCGGATAAGGGAAGGATTTCGTACAAAGGAACGGAGATCGGAGATCTTGCGGTGGAAACGAGAAAGGAGGGTGGTGAGCGCGCGGACGTGGCCGGGGAAGTACCTGTGGCGATTCCCTTGGTCGTGGTTGCACCTGCACACCGAGCAGAATTGAAACTCCCTCCGGCCCTCTCCAGTTCGCTTCGCCTTCGCATTAAACGCCATCGTCGACGGACCTGGCGCGTTCTCCGTCTCCATGCCCTTGCCGAGGAACCTACCTCGACTCGACTCGACTCGACTCGACTCCTTGTTATATGCAATATTATCATCGGGCCGGGCCGAGACGGGCCATATGCAGCGGGCCTAATGGGCCTTTTAGGCTTTCTGGTCGCTGATAATAGTCCGATAGCACCAGCGCGCTGGAATTAATACTATTCGCATCACACACCGTGCGTTGCAGTTACATATATTATCAACATCATATAATTATCGTTAATTTTTATTTAAAATATGTAATCTAAATTTAATATTTAGACATCACAATTCATTCGTCCATTAAAATAGAAATAAAAATTCAAAATACAATTAAAATGTGAATACATAATTTTTATTTATCTAATAAATATTCAAGTGAATTTTACAAATGAAATACCAATGATAAATCTTTTATATCCACAGAAGAACAAGTTCAGGAAAAATAAGCAACCGACTTTGATTTCGCTTTAGCAAATTGGGTTAATTTATTTGTTTCATCCTCCTTACTTTGGAATAAATTTTCCATTTGCTCATCAGGAACAAACATGGATAAAGAACCAATGATGACAGAATTTACATACCATTATTAGCTGAGATTGCAACGCTGACTCATTGAGAAATAGTTGATGAAAATTGGAATTAGCCATCCTAAAGTAACCAAGACATTGATATTTTCTAGTACCAGATAGTGATGGAATCAAGTGTAATATCAGCGATCTACGGTACTGATAGACAAGGTAGCGTTTTTGTTGTAGTTTGTGTTAGTGGAGAATGCCCTGCAACAAACAAACAAAAATTATATAACCTCGTCCACAAGAAGAGGAATAAATATTGTAAGCATCTTAGAGTATGCATAAGAAATAATGAGTGATCCTGTCGCAAAATGAGGTGGAAGTCCAAGGATCAGATGGTTGTCCAAGTGCCATGAGCTATTGACCTGGCGCCGACCTGGCTCTGACCTGTGAGACAATGATCGTTAGCCAATCCGTTGGGGAATTTTCTCAATCAGACCCTTCGACGGTCAAGTCAGTATCCGCAGGAAATATAGTGGAGCAAAAGAAATACAGGAGAGTAAAGTATAGTGCAATTGCGCATACCTGCGAAATGAGGAGAGGAGGAGCTTATATAGCCGGGGAGCTAACAACCCCTGTTCGTGTCGACGAGATAGGGGTATGGTACTTGTCAGCTCGTAGGAGAGCACCTAAAAGTACCGCGGCATGGCGTGGGGTGCTCGGCTGGTACAACCGTATCTAGTCAGCGGGATAACCGTGAGGTGTGTCATAAATGGGTAAGACGTGTATTACCCCGACGTCATGGTCGTACCCCGGATGCACTGATGTAGGGCGGCGTACGTAGGGGAGAGCTGGTCTGGAGGCCGAGTACCGATCGACGCGTCCGAGTGTTATGGACCGGGTCGGGTCACGTCCAGGGAGCGTGGGCCGCCGCGGGTTCGACTGAGAGCTGAGAGATGTGAGGTACGCCCTGAGTCGGGGGTTTGTTGAACTATGTCTGCCTTACCATGTTTCGGGTCTATTAGTCATTCGGTTGATGGAGTGGTGAGGACTAAATTGCCCGACCTAGACTTGGGTCGGGAGAACGGGCTTGGGGGGCCGAGTTAGGGGTGCTTGGGCTCGACCCGCCCGGGATCGGTCTGTTAGTGATTCGAAAGGGTTCTTAGTTCGGAAACTCCCCGGATGAGGCAACAGCGATTTTCTGGATCATTTTTTTTTTTACAAAATCCATCTAACCGGGGTTAAGCGAGCCAACCCAATGAAAAAGCAGCCGAAGGCGACGTGCTAAGGAAAGCTGAAACTGACCTTCTAGTCACCCTTACATTTTGAAGTCTCTGATAAACTCTACTGCAAATTTGTCGCATTCCTCTAAAAAAACACATGACAGTCTTGCTTATCATCAGTGCATTGCAGCTTTCTTACATGACCAGATCCCCACCATCACGCTGTCCTCCAAAAAAAAAAAATGATGAATCAGACAGCAGACAAATTGAACCTGGGATGACCGGCCCGGCCCCACGGAAGTTTCCCACCGGTCACCAGGGTAAATCGGGAAGCGCTCACGGTGGCCAGTCTAGAAGCCCAGTGGCCCAGGGTTCACACCCCATTTGAAAGAAAAATTCTTACAAAATACGCCTGTCCTCCAGTTTGCTATGCAGGCGGCTCATCTCTCGTGACAAATCCTATTCAATTGAGGGCATGCACGTGGGATTGCAGGCCGTTTGCCAGGGTAAGAGAAAGGAATGGTTTCAGAACCTAATCAATGTTCTACTTCAACGCTCTCCCTCCTGGTTGGCTAGCTCCAAGAGCGATATATTCTGACACTTCGGTAAAGATTTATTGAGAAATAATAGTTAATGATTTTGAGGAGGGCTGGATAAGAACGGGATTACAGGTTCTTTTTAATGTATTATTTATGTTAAGACTGCATGTGCTGGATGGATCCGATCACGGGTTCGAATCTGTCGAGGCCGTAACCGGGTCGAACTACAATCGTCCCGGTTTAAGACTACATTAAACCACCGATTTTTAATATTTCTTAAATTTGTTTTTTTAAATTCCGATATATAATGTGTTTTTTTTAATTTGTATTTTTTTAATTTCAATATATAATGTGATTTTTATTATTTTTTTAATTTGTGTTTTTTTTATTTCAATTATAATGTTTTCTTATTTTTTAATTTGTTCGTGTGTGTTTTTTTTATTAAATTTTAATATATAATGTTAAAAACCAAATGTTGAAATTAGGATTTCTTAACCAACCATTCTATACGTTCTGATAACATATTATATTATGAATCATAAAATAAAATGTTTATTTGTGGGTATTATAACAACAATCATCTTATAAAAAATATAAAATCCACGTGTCATATATATATATATATATATATATTAATATTTTTATTTTTTCACATTAATTTTAATATTAATTTTTATTATTTATAAATTCACATATAAAATATATGTTATATTAACATATTTATTTTCTTATATTCATTTTAATATTATAATTTATTATGTATAGATTTCTCTATCCACTAATTCATCTTTATTTTTAATTTATATTAAATAAATATAATTTTAATTTTATTTATTAAAATAGTCGTTAATTAATCATTATGTAAATTTATTAGCCATTAATTAACTGTTTAAACATTTTAATTTTATTTTATTAATATAGTCTTTAGGTTTAATTTTAATTTTAAAATATATATATTTTTTCATTATAAAAATATTCTCATTCAAGAACTCACGTGGGGTGAGCCTACATAACGCTCAATTCAATGAGCGCCTTCAATGATTCATTTTTAATAATGCTGACAAAAGATGATTCATTTATTTTTAGCGCCCTCATCAATTTGTATCAGGCTCAATACGAAAGACAATAAGCACGTTCAATGATTCATTTTTAATAATGATGGTAAAAGACGATTTATTCATTTTCAGTGCCCTCAATTCATTCCAGAGTCAATACGAAAGAGATAAATCATGAGAGCTAGTAGCTCGGATAATATGACTAATGTGTGGGGAGGATGAATATATTAGATTTATTAGAATTTGATCTCCAAATCTCATAATAATAATATTTAAGTATTAATTATCAATCCATCCCATGATTAAAAAAAATAGAAAAAAACATAATGCTTCATTGATTTTAACGTGTTCAATAATTCATTAATTTTCAATAATGCTCCATTGGTTTTAACATTACATGAATATTATAATGCCACTAAAAAGTATCCATATTTGCGCCCTAAGATCTCTATCGCCCTCTCTTTCTCTTTGTTGTTTTCACAGGGCTGTCTCAAGGTTAATTACTTTGATGCCCTTTCTCTTTGTTGTTTTCGGCATGAGAGGTTTTAGGCACAGGCGTTTAAGCCTTGAGCCTCTTCACTCAATCTTCTCTTGATCCCCCCTGCCGCTGCGGCATCCTGTCGGCTGCTCAAAGCATCAAATGCTCCAACTCAGAGGTGCCGCCTCCAGTTTGGTGGCCGAGGCCGTGGTTGGGTGACTTTCCCGTTTCTCCATAACTAGAAGAGGCCTCTCGAACCGTCGGCGAGATCTCCAAGCTCTTCTCGCTTCCCAAGGCTGCTCCGATGTTAGGTAATGCCGAAAGAAAACCTCATGTGAGTCTCCGATTTTGTTTCTTAATTGTTCGTTATGTGGCGTTGAGCATTCGAATTGGGGATCAAGCTTCTCATCCTCCCTCTTTGGTTTTTGACTTTTTGTTCATTGTGATCGGAAAGGAATTTGCTTTTTCATCTGGTAGTTAATTCATATCGTTTTAATTTGGATCTTTTACAACTTAGTCGGTGTCCTTAAATCATGTCTATGTAAGATTTGAATCGGCCAAGATGTTCATCCCAATTATCATGCATGAAAAGCCATGGTACTGTTTTAGTCTACTTTTTCCTATGGCACTGTTTTACTTCAATAATTTAGCTATGATTCAAGTAGATCAATTTTCATCATTCATATATCAAATTCCACTTCAATTAATCATTGTTAAACGACCAGATCATAACTAACTATTCTGATCTAATCAATATGAATGTTTTACTATGTTTCAAACAAGTTCTATTGTATCTACTTTCTTCTTCTAAATATCAACATTTTTCCTAATTCCTTTAAAGTGATTGTTTTAACTACTAAACAAAAGGCAAAAAAAAACCCAAATGATTGATTGAGATACAGAAGGAATAACACTCACCCACGAAGAGCCCAACTGGCTTTTTAGTGAATTTATGTAATCTCTTAGACTGGTTAAGTTTTCAAAAATTGTAGGCTTTTCTTTCTGCATCTATTTTGTTATTTTTTATATTAATACAAAGGATTTTTTTTTTTTTTGCAATTGGCCCTTTAAAGTCTAGGGCAGACCCATTTTATATTATGATATTTGTTCCACCAACGCCCCCGCACTATTTTAAGCTAAGGATGTGCAGTCTTTTCCTAACTCAATTCAAGTATCAAGCATCAAGTATCAAGGAGTTTTGACATTCTTTTCCTTTCAAGTTGTTATTTACTTGGAGATGTTGTAATGCAGGATAAATCATGTAGTTAAAGATTTGCTTATTTTCACGAAAGGGACCAGTTATTTTGATGAATGAGTGGATGGACAAAAA
Source organism: Boesenbergia rotunda (assembly GCA_024364735.1). NCBI lineage: Eukaryota > Viridiplantae > Streptophyta > Magnoliopsida > Zingiberales > Zingiberaceae > Boesenbergia > Boesenbergia rotunda. The sequence continues at coordinate 85,840 of JAGFNQ010004345.1, forward strand.
TGAATAGGACCATTTGGCTCCTCCTTTCCATCGAAATAGGCTCACCGGTGAGTGGATGGATCAGGAAAGTGAACAAATGACGAAGTTGTATGGTTTTACCTCTACTAACCTGGACTTTGGCATTATCTGGGTTTTGCAATGACAATATTCTCAATGCATGGTTTCCATTGATCCGTTTGATCATTGTTTTGAGGTCCAAATCATGGAGCCTACTTTCCTAGTTATCATATTTTGCATTCTTTGATTTTTATCCTACCGATGTTTGATAGATCAAAAACCATTTTGATGTGGGCCTATCAAACAACTCTCCAAGTGAAGCACTTTGTGCGATGAAGATTTTAGACACTCTATGCAAATTGGAGGAGGGCATGGAGATAAGTATTTTCAGTCAGCTTCCTTCTCTAACATCTCTCCATTTGATTGCATCAGGTGGTCAGCACTCTGAAATTAGGGGTGCATACTCTTCATTGCCTATTTCTAGCCTAATGCATGCTGCTGCAGAAGATCGAACTAATTACTTTGCCAACCTCAATAAAGGATTACTACCAACACATGTTGGCAAATTGCCACCTGGCCAGCAAGCCACAACACTACTTGATCTGATGACTATAAGAGCATTCCATAGTAAGATTCTTCGTCGTTTCAGTCTGGGTACTGCAATAGGATATAGAATCAGAGAGGGGATATTGACTGACATCCCAGCAGTTCTTGTTTTTGTTGCTCACAAAGTGCCCATGAAATGGCTCAGTCTCAACCAGTGCCTGCCATCTACCCTCGAGGTAAATAGTAATGTCATTTACAGTTGGGTTGGTGTTATGAGAATGAGGATTCCATGCTGCAGTTAATTTTGATGTTACCATGCCTTGAATACTTAATAGAGATTTAAAATTTTTCAGGATCCTAGGGGCATATGGTGTGATTTGGATGTAGTGGAATTCTCTTATTATAGCACACCTACACTAACTCCCAAGAAGCAATTGTACAATGAGCTTGTAGATCAGCTGAGAAGAAGTGATCAATGTATTGGTTCTGGCGCTCAGGTACTAAGTAGATTATGTATTGGTTCGAGGTGGAGAAGGTGAGCTAGCTTCAGCTTGGCTTGAGGCGTCGCGCACCAGGAAGTGGTGCCTGCACTTGACGATAATGTCGTTCATGTGGATGGTCGAGAAGTGGGAGAAGTCCTTGGGGAGGGAGATGAGGTCAACGGATCTTTCGGAGGAGGGCTTGTGGTACTAGATGAGTTCGGGCGTTGTGCACCCACCCCAGCTCCTTTAGCCTCTCCTCCAGCACCTCGAGGGACGTCATCACCTCCTCCGTCGCCACATGGAACAGCACCTTCGACCGATGACTGTTGCTTGCAGTTCCGCTGGTCCCGTCCCCCGCGCCACCCCCGGGTTTCTCCACCAGCCGCATCACCCCTTTCTCGAACTTCCACACTCCTGCCTTGAGCCGTACGTCTCGAACGATCGCTTGCTCGCCGGATGAAGAAGTCACAAGAAGAGATCAACAAGCGCTGACGCAATGTTTGCGTTTGTTGCATGCGTATATATAGAGTTGTGCTCAGCTCGAGGGAGGGAGAAATTAAGGAGCTGGGGACCAGTGTGGCTAAGGTCGGCCCCACGAGGATCCTCGTGCCGGAGAGAGGTTCACCATAAAAGAGATATTTTACAAAGAATGAATTTTTTTTTTTGATATTGCGGTAATATATATGGCGAAATATAAATCTCTGTACGAAACATGAATTAGGCCCTTTGTAAGATGGGTAAAGGAAAACGATGGAGTCCGAATCCTTTAGCCCACTCTACAAATCTAAGGGCATATACAATCGTACAGAGATTTATATTTCGTCATATATATTACCGCAATATCAAATAAATAAATAAAAATTTCATTCATCATAATTAAATATCTCTGTTACGGTGAATCTCTCTCTCTCCGGCACGAGGATCCTCATGGGGCCGACCTTAGCTACACTGGTCCCCAACTCCTTAATTTCTCTCCCTCTCTCGAGCTGAGCACAACTCTATGTATACGCATGCAACAAACGCAAACACTGCATCTGCGCTTGCTGGTCTCTTCTAGTAGCTTCTTCATTCGGTGAGCGATCGTTCGAGACGTACGGCCCAAGGCAGGATTGTGGAAGTTCGAGAAAGGGGTGATGCGGCTGGTGGAGAAACCCGGGGGTGGCGCGGGGGACGGGACCAGCGGAACTGCAAGCAACAGCCATCGGTCGAAGGTGCTGGTCCATGTGGCGACGGAGGAGGAGATGACGTCCCTCGAGGTGCTGGAAGAGAGGCTAAAGGAGCTGGGGTGGGTGCACAACGCCCGAACTCATCCAGTACCACAAGCCCTCCTCCGAGAGATCCGTTGACCTCATCTCCCTCCCCAAGGACTTCTCCCGCTTCTCGACCATCCACATGAACGACATTATCGTCAAGTGCAGGGACCACTTCCTGGTGTGCGACGCCTCAAGCCAAGTTGAAGCTAGCTCACCTTCTCCACCTCGAACTTGATATATGTGCTTTAATCAGTGACCACAATATTATTGATAAGTAATTATTCAGTAGATATGCAGTTCGCTAGAGCTTGATCCTTAGTTAAGTTATGATCGCTTGTGTGCGAATGAATCTAGCTATCTCTAGTTGATAGGGTATGTATGGGATTGTCGTCTATCGATCGTAGTAGCTTGAGTGCATTGTACAAATCTGTTTTAATTCATATATATATTTGTAGGTGATTGCTAGCTACAGCTTTATATCTACTTGTATTTAATTTACGCATGCAGTTGATTCAGTAAAGGGTTGAATCTGATATCAATTAATTAATTGTTATATTCATTATTTCTTTTGGGTTAATTTATTAATTTCCAGGGAAAAGAAGGAGCCCTAAATCAAGGCTTTCGATGTCCGGCCGTTTGGATATTAGGTTTAAAATGATATACGATTTCTTATCTAAATTAAAGAAAATTATTGATCTCCAATTTTTTTTTTCTGAATTCTTTTTGGTTTGTATGTTTAATTAGGGTGTTTGATATATATTTTGCATTGCAGATCCAACTCAATCGACTCAAGTTAATGTAATGACAATAGGATTTTAACTCAAATATATGTCATGTAGTTAATTAACAATTCTTTATTTCGTTTTTTTTGGTTTTCAAATGGTAATTATATAATAGATTTTGTAATAGCTGACGATTTCGAATCGTTAAACCGACTTCAATTCAAATAAATAAATAAATAAATAATTAGAACCGAACCCTCTCATCGATAGATAAAAGAAAGTGCATCAAAAATACACGTGTTAGGTATATGATGAGACATACAAACACAAATTAATGATACATTTTTTAGGATTCGAATTGAATTATATCCCGTCCGCTATAAATAAATTAACATGTATTTACTATCTGTGAGCCCGGGACAATTGGACCTTTAATTCAGCTAAAGGATCGAGTTCGAAGAAGAAGATTTCTTTCGTTGAAGTTAAATCGTTAGTCTCAAAATGATGGTCTAAGTTAGACTCTCTCGCGGTTAATTAATCAATTATCATTGTTTTCAAGGGCGCACTGTCTTTTTTGCAATTATTATTTAATTATATTTATAATTTTTGAAATTTATATTCACACAATTAAATCGTCTTCTTTATTTGAAGAAATTCTAATAAAGATGAAATTCTAAAGTTAATGAGATTAATGAAAATTATTACATTATGCTATATTTCTTAAATACATAGAGGAAATTCTAAAGTTAAATCAGGAAATAGCTAGCCCACTAGAATTTTGAGAATTTTTTTAAAAAAATTTTGGGACATTTTTGAAATTTATAGAGATGAATTGGATATAGAAAAGGCTGCTTAATAATATCTTAATTAATTGAGGATTTAAATGAGAAAAAGTTTGAAATTAAAATTTCAATTATATATATATATATATATATATATATATATATATATATATATATATATATATATATATATATGATCCCGGGCCAGCTTGCGTATAGCCTGGCCCGACCGTCTGGCGCTCAGTCAGCAGAGAGAGGGCCAGTGATCTGGATGGGCCTACTAATGGGAGACCCGCGGGCTCAGACCCCCCGGGCTTCCGGTTTCTGTGTCAAGGCCCACATCATGCTGTAGTAGTCCGATCTCGAGTCAGATGGTCTAAGACTCAACTAAGCTCAGTTCCCCGACGACGCGTGGCGGCCCACGCCCCGGGGACGAGTCCGAGACAAAGATGGTGTTATTCAGTGCCCCAGTCGGCACCCTCATAGACCCTCAGCCGGCCTCCTTACTCAGTGCCCCAGTCGACACCCTCATAGGCCCTCAGCCGGCCTCCTTACTCAGTGCCCCGGCCGGCACCCTCATAGGCCCTCAGCCGGCCTCCTTACTCAGTGTCCCGGCCGGCACCCTCATAGGCCCTCAGCCGGCCTCCTTACTTAGTGCCCCAGCCGGCACCCTCGCAGGCACTAAGCCGACCTCATTACACCGTGCCCCAGTCGGCACAACCACTCCCTGACACCGGACTACCAGAAGCTGTACGGGGTCGGCGCAGGACCCAGGTCATACTGGTTCCCAGTAGCGGATATCTCGCCGAGGCTTGATCTCCTTGCCACATCTTGTCCCCCTTACCTCGACCACATGCTTTGGTGTCAGGCCGAGCGGTGCCTAACGACACCAACCCTTAAGTTGACAATGTCTCTTTCCTTAATACAGTATGCGCCACTTTACCCAGCCACCCCTGGGACAGACATTCCCTTGTACTCGCTATGTGACCACAGGTGGCAGGCGGGACAGGGCCTGTCAACATCCCCGGCTATATATATCTTCTCACTCTGCATTTCCCAGGTACGCGCGATAGTGCAATTTCCCTACTGTTCTATTGCTTTCCTTCGCCACCATCGTGTACTGACTTGACCGTCGGAGTGTCTGGCCGAAGACTTTTCCCGGCGGGTTCTAACGGTCTTTGCCTCGCAGGTTAGAAGCGATCTCGCTCATCAAGCCACTTCAGCGACCTCACCCTCCTCGGAGACTCGCTCAGCTGTAAGGGCGTCCGACTCACTTCACGACAGTATCTGTCACGCCCCGAGACCCAGGAGCCGCTGTTCCAATATAAAATCGGACAGCACCTCCCCTGTCCGGCGGACAATTTACACATACATACACTATCCAAACACACACGCAGATAATAATTTGGCCTCAGGCCTCAAAACTAAAACATAAACTGACCATAACACAAAATAAATCATACCTGACTGCGGACTGGTCTGACTTATGACGAAACAACAAATACAACAACCCCTTAGGGCTCACGACACATACGACATATACATATCGCTAAAAGAAATATAAACAATGCACTAACAAATACAAAACAAAATCCTACGGTCGCGATGGGTAGGGACTGGCTGCTGGGCTCTTCTGGCGACTCCAAATATCTCAACCTGAAATAAAAATATATGGCAACGGGGTGAGTCCATAACTCAGCGAATACCCAACAGATATGCGTAGAAAGTTATAATAACAATAGGAGTCTACACTGATACAGTCTCATATGAACAATATGAAAGGGTATACTGAAGATACTAAATCAAGATACATACCAGAATCCATCTAACCTGCAGAGGGTGAAATAAGTCCCTAGGGAACAAGTATAACATATATTCCAAGGTATACAGGTATCCAGTATATGCATGTCAAATAAGTGCAGCAAATAAATGCAGCAATCAATGCACGATGCAAAATATGCACATGGTGCAATGTCATGGTCACCCCTGACGCCAATCAAGCCACCGAGACAGGCGATACTGTGTCGGCCGAGTGGGTAGAGCTGTGACACTGTACGCACCCTGATATCACTGCTCATGAGTGACCGAGTGGACAGGATGCTAGCGGGGGACCGCCCCTACCCCATGTATATATGAGGGAGCGTCGCTCTTATCTCCTCTGGTCTATGGGAAGAGAAGGGATCTCCGCCTGCTACCACGCACCGAAACCACTACCCCTGAGCGGTCGAGCGGAGCAGTACAGAGCAAATGCACACACCCAACGGTATCCACTAACCCATGAGTGGCCGTGTGTGCATATCATATACCGGAAGACGATAGGCTCAACCACAAGGGAGTCGCTGATCGCCGGCATGCAACAATGCAAGGATGGTGTATGATAGATACACATACCTCCCTCCCAAGTCCTCAGTATACTAGGTCTCAGTCTGGAATCCTATAACAGGAAATACAGGTAACCTACAATGTATACTGGCCGAAAACTACAGATCCCTCAAGGTCAAAGGTAGGAGATACATCACGATCTCTAAGCATACATATAAATATGACAATACTTGAGACTGGGTAGAACTAACTGCATAATAACTCAAGGATAACCAACAAATATCCAGAACAGGCATCATAACTCAGGGATAACTAACAAGTATCCAGAACATGCATAATAACTCAGGGATAACTAACAAGTATCCAGAACAGACATAATAACTCAGGGATAACTAACAAGTATCCAGAACAGGCATAATAACTCAGGGATAACTAACAAGTATCCAGAACAGGCATAATAACTCAGGGATAACTAACAAGTATCCAGAATAGACATAATAACTCAAGGATAGCGTATAATCTTACTGCTATCTATAACCAACCATGCATAGCAATATGACAATATCTAAAAGATAAGTCAAAGGGTACCCGCCTCCAGAGAGTAGAAGGAGTCCGTATCAAATAAGAACCTCCCGTCCAGAAGTCCGAAAGCAAGTCAGTGCCCTGTAGCAAAGACATAGTTTTTAGCTACTATAACAAATGATAACTAGCTAAACATGATACAAACCCAATTATCACCATCCTAAAGGTGATTGTCACTAATTAACCCTAATTAGTGATTAGTTTCTGTGTAGGTCGAATCCTGACTCAAGTTATATTTTATCCCGATCTAACCCAAGTGATTACCAAATCCGACATGGATTTCTCTAACGGAGGCAAATCCACTCAACTCCGATCACATGAGAACAATTCCTCGAGATAAACCAACCTCATCAAAACTCACAACTAACAAGGAGTGATACATGGCATCACGTGCACAACCAAGAACTAATCTGATCTTAATCCTCAACCAAATCTACAAATCCAAAATTAGTTCCTATACAAGAATGGAATAGCTATCCAAAATCTCATGCTAAGTTCACAACAACCAATATCATACCAATCAATACAAAATGTCAACTCCACTTCATCATACAAAATCTACACTTATATCAGGCCACACATTAGCTGATTTCAAATTTACCCAAACAACATTGTGGATTCACAATAGCTTAACGGAAACTACAATCCAAATCAACAATATTTCAAGATACAAACCCAATCACATGGATCCCAAAACAATACATGCCAGTATCGAATCAACCCCACCTCTTATCTAAACTAAACACTTCATGGAGCTTGTATGCTAACCAAAGCCAAAACAAATCTTAAGAGTTGCTCACTGCTGACCCCTCAAAATAGAACATGCTATAAACCTGAAACCCAATCATAAGCACACGGCCAGCACTCCTCATCTAAACCATAAGCACATAAACTGAAGTCAATTGCCAAAATAGAAGTTGAATCAAAATCCGATTGAAAATGCTTATCTACAGCTATGAATCCATCCAAGAACATGAGCAGCACCTAACATACCTGAAGCACCCACACCCATCTCCATCCTTTCCTTTATTCCGATCAACCGACATCGACCACCACTGCCTCTTCTAATGAAATTTCTCCTGTCCAATTGCCACCCCAATCCCCGATCGACACAAGGAAGTGACAAGCTGCAAATGCTTGGAATGATTAGGGTTCGCCAAATGGCAATGATCGCCTATGGCACTCGGGTAGCTCACGACCCAACGAAGAGAGAAAATCCAAGCATAGAATCAAAACCTAGAAACTAGATCCATTCGCTACTTACCCGTGACCGGAGAGGAAGATCGGATCAGGAAAAAGGGTTTCGCCCGTGCTTGGCTGCGATTAGGGAGGATGAAAAGAGAGGAAGGAGTCGGCGTGCGTTGGCTTGGCTGCGGGCGAAGAAGAGCGAAGAAAATGGATCGGGCGACTAGGGCTCGCGCAAAGGGGTAATATTAAAAAGGGGGTCTTTTGCAGAAAAGCCCCTGACATTCCTCAATTTCACAATAAACCCTTAGGGTTAATATTTTAACCATTTAACCCTCTCTTTTATTACAATTCACCTCCATAAATCTCTAGGGTTAGATTATTTACCCTTCCATAATTTAAGAGTTTACCTATAAACCCTTGATAAGTTTTAAATATTTACAATAAAGCCCCTTGAGCTCCTACCGTAGGCCAGAAACCCTAAACTCTATCCGGAAAAATCCCAAAAAAATTTCTGGCTCGGATTTCGAATTGCCATATTTTACAGTATCAATATATATTGCTTTTCTTTTAATCCATAAATGCCTAATATCGTCGACGTCGATTACACTTCATTTTCCCCAACTCCCTCTTCTCCTCTTGACATTGCCGCCACCCTTCTTCCCCTTCGATTTCCTTCATTTGTCGACCCCTAGCTCTCTTTTCCGATCGCAATTCCTCCCTCGACTCTCGTCCCTTCATGACTTTACCAATTCTTCATCGGCAGTCTTGACTGTTACCTTGGCGCCCTCTTCGTCTTCGGCCCTCATCCCTCGGATGCATACAAGCCTCCAGCTTGTCTCCATGCCATCCTTCATGCATGCCTCAAAGTCCGCGCTCCTCGGCTCATCATCCCTGCTATCCAAAGTCTCTCGGGCCAAAAAAGCCTCCAGCTTGTCTCCATGCCACCCTTCACCATATCGAAGCCGTCTAGCTAAGTCCATATATGTAACCTGCACACTCACATACACATATCTGAACACAAGAAAAAACCTAACTTAAACCCTTTGGCCAAACATCAAAACACATGATCACTCGAGACCATAGATTGCCTCAACAATCTCCCCCTTTTTGATGTTTGGCAATATGTATAAGTTAGGAAAAACAAATAGCAATAAATAGCAATAACAATGCTAAATAACCATTTGGACTTATGTTGCCAAGACTCCATCTTAGACTTACACCACCAATACATATGCAATGCAAAAATGGATCATATCCCAAGGCATCTCACACCTAATCCTCCCAAGAGTTAGAACTTTTCACCAAAACGGGCTTTTTAAAGTCTTTCCAAGGCTCCCCCTATATTGGACTTACAAAGGCTTTTTAAGAACCTCTCCAAGGTTCCCGTTACGCCAAGAATGGAGCAACCATGCTCCCCCTTCTTCTAAGCTTCCCCTAAACCTAGGGTTTCTTGCAAAGGCGTATATGGTTTCCCAAATTAAACCTAACACTTCCCCCCCTTTGCCATACATTAAAAAGACTCCAATAATATCCCAATTATTAGATCTTTTAACCCCTAATGATCATAAATACAGTATATTAACCCTCATACACTTGTTTTGCATCATTTGAATACTCATCAACTGTTGACTACCCAAATCGGCCCTGATGAGTCGACTGCCCCTTGGGCCAATCGACTGATATTCTGAAAAACCAATTTTCAGCATTTCTGACCCAACTTCATAAATGCATAACTAATTCCAAAATCTCTAACAATTCCCAAATTTTATGGAGATGTTTGTGGTACCCATACCTACTTGGGAAAAATATATTTAACAATGTATCTATCACCTTTCCCAAGTTTAACACAAAACCCAAACTGCCTATGAAAATTAAGGCATAGCAACCAAGAGCTAACCTCCCCCTTAACTTATGTCCTCTCTCAATTTTCAATTTTCACAACCAGGCATTAAGTTAAGTTCTTCTCAACTTAACTTCATAGCACGAAGTTAAGTTCTACTCAACTTAACTTCATAACACCAAGTTAAGTTCTACCCAACTTAACTCTATTCATCCTTTCATCAAGTTAAACCTAACTTGACACTCCAAGTTCTCCCCCTTTCCAAGGCTCCCCCTATATAATTTTTTTAAAAATAAATTATTAATTTTTAAAAATATATTTTATATAAAATTAAATTTTCTAATTTTTGAGATGTAAAAAATATTAATTAAATTGGTATATTAAATTTTTAATAATATTTTTTTTAATTTATAAAATTGTTAAATTATTTAATCTTCTAATAAAAATTCACTTTGTTTTTTAATTAAATTTTCAATTATATTATTTATTGAATTTTAATTTTGAATATTAGTAATAAATCTATCAAATGTATCTTTTTTGGATTGAAAAAACTTTTCTATTTTTTTGATACATTTTATATATTTAGAGTCATATTTTTTTAGTATACATATTTATACTCAAATAATAATAAAAAAGAAAGGATAAGTCTCTACAATTTTATCAAAATAAAATTACTTAAAATTACACCGTATAATTTCAATTTGATAATATTTCAAAGTTAAATTATTACCTACACAAATATAATAAAAATAAATAATTGTCAAATTTTATAATAATTTGTATTTAAAAAGACTAATATTTTTGTTTACATTTTTATAGATAAAAAATCTCAATTTAAAGTTCTTATTTCTTATATAGGAAAACGAAAAAAGTGACAAAAAAATATTACTACCAAGAATAAAGATGTCTTACTTTATTTGAGAATATCATGAGATGGTCTACGGGAGGAGATTAGAAAAAAAAATTATAGTAGAATAAGATAGTACAAAACTACGACTAGAGTCGGTCAAGATGTAAAAAATTATTGAAAAAATAAAATGAAAATAATAAAATTTCATTTAAGATGATAGAAGAGAATGTAATTAAATGCAATTAATTACATCAAATTGCTATGAGAATACAATTAAGGAAGAAAATATTAATTAAATGCAATTAATAACAATTAATTGCTAAGAGAATATAATTAAGGAAGAGAATATAATTAATAAGAAAGAAAATTAATAAGAAAATGGTAAAATAATTTAAAATGGATAGTGTATTAATGATAGATTTTATAAAATAATTACCTTAATATTTTTTTAATATTAATAGACCTTAATAAATTAGAGGTTTTAGGCACAGGAGTTCAAGCCTTGAGCCTCTTCACTCAATCGTCTCTTGATCCCCCCTGCCGCTGCGGCATCCTGTCGGTTGCTCAAAGCATCAAATGCTCCAACTCTGAGGTGCCGCCTCCAGTTTGGTGGCCGAGGCCGTGGGTGACTTTCCCGTTTCTCCATAACCACAAGAGGCCTCTCGAACCGTCGACGAGATCTCCAAGCTTTTCTCGCTTCCCAAGGCTGCTCCGATGTTAGGTAATGCCGAAAGAAAACCTCATGCGAGTCTCCAATTTTGTTTCTTAATTGTTCGTTATGTGGAGTAGGGCATGGAGAGAAATTTTTGCAATCTGCTTCCTTCTCTTACATCACTTCATTTGATTGCATCAGGTGGTCAGCACTCTGAAATTAGGGGTGCATACTCTTCATTGCCTATTTCTAGCCTAATGCATGCTGCCGCAGAAGATCGAGCTAATTACTTTGCCAACCTCCCGAAAGGATTACTACCCGCACATGTTGGCAAATTGCCAACTGGCCAGCAAGCCACAACACTTCTTGATCTGATGACTATAAGAGCATTCCATAGTAAGTTTCTTCGTCGTTTCAGTGTTGGTACTGCAATAGGATATAGAATCAGAGAGGGGATATTGACTGACATCCCAGCAGTTCTCGTTTTTGTTGCTCACAAAGTGCCCAAGAAATGGCTCAGTCTCAACCAGTGCCTGCCATCTACCCTTGAGGTAAATAGTAGTGTCATTTACAGTTGGGTTGGTGTTATGAGAATGAGGATTCCATGCTGCAGTTAATTTTGATGTTACCATGCCTTGTATTCTTAATAGAGATTTAAAATTTTTCAGGGTCCAGGGTGCATATGGTGTGATTTGGATGTAGTGGAATTCTCTTATTATAGCACACCTACACTAACTCCCAAGAAGCAATTGTACAATGAGCTTGTAGATCAGCTGAGAAGAAGTGATCAATGTATTGGTTCTGGCTCTCAGGTACTAAGTAGATTAACAAAATGTTATTTTATTTAAAAGCAAATGTTCCTAATACTTCTACATGTATGGAATGACTTATTGCACAATTGCTAAATAACTTGCTAGATTTTGAGAAGTTCATTGCTTGATGAATCAACAAAACATGGGCTTTTGACTTCTATTTTCTAAGAGTTATGTTGGACTAACAATATTTGTTGTTTAATGGTGTTCTTTAAGACATTCAAATCAGTTGATTACTGTTTCTTCGATACTACACTGCATCAGCTTCCTAATCTGGATTTTTTTTTGAGTGATTTGGAGTGTGCAATTGTGTTGATACCCAATACTCAATGCTTCATGTCCTATGCCCTTTTTAGTCTCTTGCCTGTTAGAACCTAATAGACAATTTAAAGAATCTTAGGGAAGTGAGCTGTTGTGTTAGTCCAAGTTCAACTACATTAATCCATCTAATGGCAACCAATTAAAGTTTGAGTATTATGTTGTTCTCAATTTGTCTTAAATGCAGAAATATAGTTTTTTGAGTTAAGCACAACATTAGATTTCTCCAGCTGATGTGTTTTTTGCTTCTGTTTCTCGCTGATCTAGAGCAAACTGTGAATTTATCCATGTCCTTTTCTGTTAATATTAGGTTGCAAGCCAAAAGACATATGGGACCTTAGGGGCTGTTGTGAAAAGCCGAACAGGAAACAAACAGGTTGGGTTTCTAACAAACTTTGACGTCGCAGTTGATCTGGATTATCCTAATCAAAAGATGTTCCATCCATTACCACCCTGCCTCGGACCTGGACTCTATCTTGGTGCAGTTGAGAGGGCCACAACTTTCATTACAGATGACTTGTGGTATGAGATTTATGCAGGAAGAAATCCAGGTAGCTAGCTCAAGATCTAGCATTACATTAATTTAGCTTGTTTAACATTATCTTGTATCTTAGACTTAGAAACCATTGTTTTGCTTATTCGTTGGAATGCGATGGGATTGTGAGGTCAATGCTTTTGATAAAATATTCTAGAATGAATGTGAGATCATGTAAAGGAGAAACGATTTTTTGAAGCCATATATATTGGCGGAGCTTTATCACTCACTCCCAAACATATTTCAATATATTATTGAATTTGATTATTTTGTGCACCTGCTTGCCTTTGCTGATCAAATATACCCTTTTCATTCTGGTGAACCTGCAGAAACTTTTGTCCGAACTAATGGTGCATTTATACCCTTTGCCGGTGGATTTGATGTCTCCCGAATTACCACTTCAGTGAAAGGACTGGGTGAGATCGGTGATGTTAAATATATCGATCTCCAGTCGTCAATTGACAGCTTAGTCGGGAGAAAAGTGATGAAAGTTGGGAGAAGCTCTGGTTTGACTAATGGAACCGTGATGGCTTATGCTGTTGAATACAGTGACGAGAAAGGAATATGCTTTTTCACCGACTTCCTTCTTGTGGGTGAGAACCTGCAAAGTTTTGATCTTGAAGGTGATAGTGGGAGCCTTATCGTTCTAACAAGAGAAGATTTTGAGAAACCTAAGCCTATAGGTATCATCTGGGGTGGGGCTGCTGGCAGGGGAAGATTGAACCTTAATAGTGACCATTCTCCCGTGAATTGGACAAGCGGAATTGATCTGGGTCGTCTTCTTGATCTTTTGGAACTTGATCTCATAACTACAAGACGAGGACTTGAAGGTTTGATTCTTCACTTTTGATGCTGTAAAATTTAATAAATCTTCAATGCAATATTTCTGCTTATATATCTTCCCCTGATGATCGCTTTGTATCTTTCTTTCACTTTGTTACTACAGATGCCCTACAGGCGCAAGGATTTGCTTTGGCAGCTTCTATCAATTGCATAGTTGGTGAATCATCTCGAATGTAAGGAACTCGGGAGACAAAAAGGATGACTATTCTACCATCATTAGCTAGATAGTTTAATGCACCCCTTGGCATTTTCAGATGACAAATAAACACAGTTACATTGGTTAATTTTTCAGAGGACAAATAAACACACAGTTACTTTGGTTAATTAGTGATTTGTTTGTTTCCGATATGACTTTTAACTATCGATGTGTGTTCTTCATTACTAGAAGCCTTAAATTACATGAACAAGTTTTGTTCTGCTTGTTTGTTGCACAATACCGAACTTGTGGAACATTATTGTCACTTTGTTGTCCACCATCGACACACTAGAAAAGCTTCGTGGTTGTCTGTAAATAGTTCAGAAGAATTATCTATAGCTGTGTAAATTAGATATGAACAAAAGTAGTTAATATAAGAACCTAAAACCTTCAATTTCTCACAGGAAGTCACTTTGTTTCAGATAGTTTACAACCTAGCAAATGCAGATGATCTAGTAGAACAAGAGAACACTTTTGGTGATAGTACCTTTGTTTAGCTAGTTCTGTGAGAGAATCCTGTCGAGGAAAAGAAGTCGAACATCGTCCAATTGTTAGTGAGCGAGTGATTGAAGCTGCCAGATGATCTAGTAGATAAAATCATTTCTTTGAAACACTCATTCTAGATTTCTGGTAGATGCCTGATCAACTCCATCGACTAGACCCAACAAGAGCAGCAAGTCGATCCTCGACTAGATCAAGCTGGCAGCTTCAATCGCTCGCGCTAACAAAACACAAGCCAAGCTTGCCCAATTCTTCAAGGAGATAAAGGAGAATGGCTGGCATAACTCCATTTCCATATGTTTATATAAACAGCACATCTCATTGCCAAACCCTGATATCCTCTACTTGCGCCATTGGCATCAATGTGTGCTCATGGTGTGTTTTGGTCCCTTGTTTGTACAGCTAGCGACAACGACTCTTGTCTCTGTAGGTCGATCAATACGATATCGAAACAATAATGGCCATAATACTGAATGATATGATAGCAATCTAGCAGCACACATATCATATGAATTACATGCTTAATCTGGCATATGCTTGTGGCTGTGCTACAAGTTGTAGGGCCTCAAGATGTCAGTTGTCTGGCGTATCTTTGTGGGCAAAGAAGGGCACACCCCAAAATCTGTAGGACCACAGCCACAAAGGTTCTTATTTAATAGCTTATCTTTCTGGACTGTTATTGGCCGATCGACTCTCCCGTGACTTTGATGTGTTCAATAAAGGACTGAAATGGAGGTTTCAAGGTTGTCAAGGTGCAGAGGGAACTTGCATCTTGACGCAGCGAATATTGTCGACTCTGTTTATTCGTTCAAGAATATCAAAATCAATACTTTTAATTTATGTTGATTCGAAAAAAGAATACTAGGAAGAAGGAAAAACTTGTTATTCCATAGAGAAGATAGAGGTTAAAAATAGTATTAAATCAAAATTGTTTCGAAACATGACCTTAAATAGATCAAATATTCTAATTTTAAGATAACAATATCGAAAATCATCAAAAATGCAAAAATATGAAAATTACTATAAATATTAAAAAAATATGCTCGAATGCTCCGAGACAGATCTAAATTATGGAATTTAGGTCTGGAACTTAACGGTATCAGAGCTGGGGTCGCTCATCTACAGACTAACAACCGGGAGAGCAAAGACGCTAGAGAAAGATAGATTCGGAAGGTCCTCTAGGATGGGATACTCGGATCCCGTCTCCATACGATCGAGACGATTTCGATTATTGGAGAAAACGGTTAGAGACTTGGTTCCAAATGGATTGGGACCATTGGACCACATTTGAGGTTCCATTCGAAACTCCAACGGACAAGAAGGGGAAATGACTCTGACCTCGGTATTGGACCAAGGATCAAAAGGAGGAAGCGGAGTCGGATAAGGAGGTAACTAGAATTGTGTTAAATTTATTACCTTCTTATATTGTGTCACGTGTAGGTGAGTACAACAATGCGTATGAGCTATGAAGGAAAAGGATCAATTGGAAGTTGAGTCAAGTTCAACATCCGAAGAAGAGGAGGAAGTGAAATCGTCCACATGCTCAAGTGAGAAAGAAATAAAAGAAGTCTCCACTTCAAGGATTGAGGGGGAGGAGAGACCATCCTCAATACCGGTGCAAGAAGAAGCCTCCACCTCCACCAAAGCAAAGTCCAAAGATCACATAATTTGCTTTGGGTGCAATCAAAAGGGAAACTATAAAGGCAAGTGTCCATTAGGTAAGAAAAGGAGGTAACCCCTAAACCCAAGTCAATTTCTTCGAAAACTGACGTGGGTTATAGGAAAAAGAAGGAGAAGAAGCATATAATTTGCTTCACGTATGATGAGCGTGGACACTACCACACCAAGTGTCCAAAAAAAGGAGAAATCGAGAAATTAGCGCACTTGAAGAAATTGGAGAAGAAGAGGAGTTCAAGTCAAGGGGGAGCTTCAAAGGTAAAAGGGAAGGTAATCCCTTATTTAAAATTCAATCCAATTTCTAATTCATATATGCTTGTTAAAGATAATGTAGATTATTTTCCTAAGCATAATCATGGATTTAGGTATAATGATAGGAATAGGATTAACAAGGTAGATAACCCTAAAAAATTATTACCCAAGGATAGACCAAATAAAACCCAAACTACCATGCCTAAGGGGAGGAAGGTAGTTAATGATTAAGACATTAACTCTAAGAAAGAGAGACATATGCCTAGAAAAGTGGGTAGGTCTAGGAGTGTCCAAGGTGAACATGTTAACTCTAGGGTTAGAACCCTAGAATTGGAAAATTAAGTCTTGAAGGCAATACTTGAGGAAATGGAAAGAGTCCTAGATAGGCTCATTCTTAGACCTAGGGGACTTGACATGTGTTTGGGTGGTCTAAAACCCAAAAATATCAAATTGGATATACCCAAGGCCAATGAAAGGAAATATGCTAAGGTAGCATACAATTATGGCAAGGATGGAAAATTTAAAAATGGCAAGAATAAGCCATTGAAAACTAAGGGAAAGAAGAACTTGATCAAGGATAAGGTGTCCAAAGTCAAGGTTGTAAGTCAAGAGTCACTGAAGGTACATCGGTATGGTCTAGTGATTATAGAGGAGTCATCTAGGGAGATGGCTAAGGTTAAGAGCTCAAGAGGGAGCTCTAAGAGTCAATTTGGGATCTATGGTAAATGAATTTCTGGAGGATTTCTTTCGGAAGTCTAGATAGACCATGGAGTGTGCCAAAGGATTTTGAGATGATTTTGAATCTCAATCCTAGGGATTTGGCACATTGGGTTTATGTTTCATGCTTGAAAATATGAGATTGGGGTCATATTACATGAAAATTGGTATTTGATATATAGATGTCATATAAACCAATGCTAGAGATGTATTGTGGTTTGGTATAGGCAGATACATCAAGAGGAGACCAAAACTAGGACTTTAGGTCAAGGTTCAATTGAACCATTTAGATAGTTTTGGAGTTGTGTCAATCTTGGGATTGATGATAAATACCTTATTGAATATATTTTTCTCAAGTAGACATGGGCACCACAAACCTCTCCATAAAATTTGAGAATTTTTGGAGATTTATGAAATTTTTGATGCATTTCTGAAATTGGATCAGAAATGTTGAAATTGTAGTTATCAGGGTACCAGTCGTCTGATACAGGGGTTAGTCAATTGGTAACAGTGTTTTTAAAGAGAGACTAGCTACAATATGATTTTTCGGTGGGGATCAGTCGATTGGTAATTGTCTCAGTCGATCGATACATGCTGAAACTGTTTTTCAGCAGTCGAAAGATATCCTAATGATGCAAAACAAATGTATAATCTTATGAGAGGTTAATACACTTTGTTTATGATCATTAGAGGTTTAGAATTTAACAATTGAGATATTGTTGGAGTTCTTTTTGATGTGTGATAAAGGGGGAGAAGTGTTGGGGTTAAGTGGGAAACCAACACACCTGTGCAAAAAGTCAAAGCCTAAGGGGGAGCTTAGATGAAGGGGAGCAATGGGTGCTCATTAGTTGGCAAAGGGGGAGATGTACCTTTGTAAGAAAAACATACTCAAGGGGGAGTTTAGGTAAAGGGGGAGCCTAAGGTTAGGTTCGATGATTTTTGCATTGTTATTATTTTCTAGCTTAAACCGGGTTGTCAAACATCGAAAAGGGAAAGATTGTTGGAGCAATCTAGGTACCTTGGGTTTTGATGTTTGGGCAAAGGTTTAAGTTATGTTTATTATTGTTGTATTTGATATGCATTGTGAGAATGCAAGATACAGGTACGAAGGAGAAAAGACTAAGTGACATCTTGGCAAAGGATTGTTAGGATCGATGGCTTGCCTAGAGGGGGGGTGAATATCACTTTTCGATTTTTCTCTACAAGATGGTTAGCACAATACAAAATATAATAGAAAACAAAAGATTCAATGCTAACACGAAGGTTTTACTTGGTATCCACCCTGAAGGATGACTAATCCAAGGATCCGCATGAGTACACCACCTCCACTATGAATGGTCTCCTTCAAGGTGGAGAAAACCTTTACAAAGTTGCCTTCTTCCTCTTTACAAGATCAAGATGAAAGCTAGAGGAAGAGTAGATCAATTGGGGCGCTAGCAGCACTTCGGTACAGTAGAGAATCGTATCTACCTCGTGCTCAAAAGTCCCCTTTATATAAGAGTAAAGAACAGCTTCAAATGCTGTCCAATCCCGCACCAGTCGACTGCCCCTGGGGCAGTCGACTGGCCTAGCTTTAAATGTCAGCCAACGGCTAGTTTTTGGGGCTGACCAGTCGACTGCTCCTGGAGCAGTCGACTGGTCCGGAGTGAAAATCATTCTGTGAGTTTTGGCAGTCGACTGCCTTCTGGCCAGTCGACTGCCCACCCTCTACATTCACTCATTCTCACTCCGAACACTCTCCTTCACGTGTGCCTTCAGGTATACTCCCTTGGCTTGCCCCTTGAAGTCTTCTTCCTCTCGTGGAAATGGTAAAGGGACCCTTGATTCCTCCACTTGAGCTTAAATTTTTTGAAGTGAGTCTTGAGCAAGAATTTCAATTGGTATAGCTGCTGTAGGTGCCTTGTTTTTACTGATTTCTTCTTATTCTTCCACCAAAATTGCAGGATCAATAGAAGAAGGACCTAGGCTTGAACTAGGGTCACATTCAACTGTTGTAGAATCCATTTCTGGACTATTCTGAGCTGGAAGACAAGTTGTTGGAAATTTTTCAGCAAATTCAGCCCTTTGAGTATTTGGACTTGAAACAACTTTTCTACTCCTCAAAGTTATTGCACTAACATTTCCTTTAGGATTAGGAGTTGCTTGAGAAGGCAATTGACCCGATCCTTGGGTTTGTAATTGATTCATTCCACTCGCTAAATGTCTAATATGTATTTCTATGTTTTGAAGGGTGGAATCATTCTTTTGTTGCCCTTGTTGTTGTTGTAAAATTTGTTGTTGTTGTAGGATTTGTTGCATCATCTCCTCAAGCCTTTGTTGTTGTGCATTAAACCCACTAGAGTTCCCAAAGCCTCCTTGATTGGTATGAGACTTTTGTTGGCCTTGAAATGAGGCATTAGGTTGTTGAAAACTTTGGGTTTGCTGTGAACTCTGGAAATTAGGTTGTTGGGACTGATTTAATGAGTGAATAGGCTGTTGTAATTGCTGAAAATTGTTTTGAGAACTAGGTGGATGATGCTGGAAATTACTGCTCTGAAAATTCTGATTTTGAGGTTGAAAATTCTGATTTGAATGCTGAAATTGTTAGGGCTGCTGAAAACTCTGATTTTGAAACTGAAAGTTCTGCTGGTATGGTTGTTGATGCTGATATAAACTTTGGGTTAACTGTGAAGGTTGAAAAGATTGCTGGAAATTCT
This sequence comes from Boesenbergia rotunda, assembly GCA_024364735.1. Classification (NCBI taxonomy): domain Eukaryota; kingdom Viridiplantae; phylum Streptophyta; class Magnoliopsida; order Zingiberales; family Zingiberaceae; genus Boesenbergia; species Boesenbergia rotunda. The sequence continues at coordinate 105,603 of JAGFNQ010004345.1, forward strand.
GAATTGGTTAAAATCCTTGCTGATTTTGTTGAAATTGAGGTTGAAAATGCTGATTTCCTTGCTGAAATTGTGAATAGGGTTGCTGGAATTGTTGAAAGTGATGTTGTCCTTGCTGAAAATTCTGGAAATGTGGCTGATTTTGTTGTAGGGGCTGTTGTGAAATATTTTGTTTATAGAATGAATTACCATACTTCAAATTAGGGTGATCCCTTCAACCCGGATTGTAGGTAGATGAATAAGGGTTGTTTCTTTATTGGTATTGGCCTCCTCTAGTCAAAATAGCTAAAGATTTATCTTGTTGAAGATTAGGACACAAATCCGAATTATGCTCTTGGCTTGAACATATACTACACACTCCTAAAACCGGATTTTGAAAAGAAGCTATTGGAAAGTTTTGAGATTGGTTCACATTATTTAATGTCATTTGTTTCACCAAAGAAGTTAACTCCAACAATGAACTCTTGATCTCCTTTTGCTCATTTGACACCAATTGGGCTTCACTAACCCCTCTTGTAGTGAGTGCTCTACCTCTAAATTGTTGTGAATTTTCGGCCATATTTGAAATAAGTTCTCTAGCTTGTTTTGGGGTTTTGTTCACTAATGCTCCTCCAGCTGTTGCATCTATCATGCTCCTGTCCATAGGTAATAACCCTTCATAAAAATATTGAACCAATAATTGCTCACTAATTTGGTGTTGAGGACAACTTGAACACAATTTCTTGAATCTCTCCCAATAATCATAAAGAGTCTCCTCTACTGTTTGTTGAATTCCACATATGTTCTTTCTGATAATTGCAGTCCTTGATGTTGGAAAAAATTTCTTCTTCATATCAATCCAACTAGTAATGTGCCCAGCTGGAAGATAGTATAACCAATCCTTAGCTGCTCCTGTCAACGAAAAAGGAAACGCTCTCAATTTAATATCTTCTTCTGAAATCCCCTGTGGCTTCATGGCGGAGCAAACTATATGGAACTCATGTAGATGCCTGTTAGGATCCTCTCTAGATAAACCTTGAAATTTAGGCAGCAAATGAATCAATCCAGATCTCAACTCAAAGTCTCCTGCCAATTCTGGATAAACAATACAAGAATATTGAAAGGATGAATCAGGGGGTGCAAGCTTCTTCATTGTTCTATTATTTTCTTCCATAGGACTACTCAAGTGTGAAAAACTGCTCTCGACCACTTTTGATACCTTCTCCTGATTTCTCAAAGCTCTCAATGTCCTATCAATCTCTGGATCAAATTCCACTAACTCTCCACCTGCGGTCCTGGTCATACAACCAACACAAGATGAAAGCACAAGCCAAAAGACAATTAAATCAAGAAAACTGATCACAAAGAAATATCAAACGATGCACAAGCTAAAATCAAGCAATCACTACTAATATGGTTCCCCGGCAACGGCGCCAAAATTTGATGTCCACCACAACTAGTGTCACAAATGGTCTCAAATTGAATAAAAATTGAAACCCCACTCTCACCAATGAAATGTAGAATAGGGGTCTCGAGTCGTATTTTTCCAAGGGCTAATAGTGTTTGGTTGACTTAATGCTTGAATCACCCTCTTTTTTTTTGGGTTTTCGATACAATTGAACTACTCTAAAATTTAATTGTAAATGCAAGAAGTTAAATAACTAAAGAAACTAATCATTTCATTCAAAGATCAATTACAATTTCTTTTAGACTTGCAAGCATCTATTAAACCAAACTAATCCTAAACACTTCAAACTTAAATCAAACTTAAACTTGGACTTGTTAAAAGAAATTAAGCAAAAACAAATCTAACTACTGAATCAAACTTGCAGGGTTCCATATTTCCAGAACTAAACAGAAAGAAATTTCAGCTAATAACTTGAAATGTAAATCTAACTATAACTCTCAAAATTCAGTAGCAAAGTATTCCAAAGACAAGTGTAGAATTTAAACTAAACTCTCCTACACACGCGAGTTCACTTGCTCCCTTCAAACCGCATTTCTGCCGTCACACAGAAACTGGAACTAATTCCAGAAATCAGCAAGAACGTTGAAGAAATTCTCTGAGCTTGAATCTAATCGAATCTGAAGAACACCAATCAAGAAACACTCTCTCAATCGGCAAATCAGATTTAAACAATCCCTGAAATTGCAAATCTGGAAACTAAACTCTGTTCGGCTGAAATTTTGTTCTATGAAGCTCGAATTGGAGTCAGGAACCACCAAAGAACACCTCTGATAGTCGATGAACTCCTCAGCGAATCTCGGAAAGAAAATTACAGCTAAAACAGAGCACTCGCTCTCACGCCCACGAAACCCTCGGCGACGTGATTCCAGCTGCCTTAAGCCGTCCAGATGATATCTTGAAGCTTCCTTGCAGACTCTGTAGTTTGAATGAAGGCGAGAACTTGAGAGTTTGAGAGAAACGGAGCTTGGCGAAGAGGAAGATCCAATAGAACAGTAACTCGCCGCTACTCCTATTGCAAGGGTTTCTTTTCCTTTTGTGGGATTTCCTTGAACCGGGTTCAATTGGGTTCGATTCGGTTCATAAGGGAATTAGGGATTATTTAGGGTGGCTTGGCTTGTGTTGGGCTTGGATTTCAAGTCCTTGATGAGAGCTAGATCAATTAAGTCTCCTTGTTAGATGACTCCTTGTGGTTTGCCTTGACCAAGTGCCCATCTAAATCAATTTAAAATGTCCCTACAAAAACCACCTTAAATCTATAAGAAATATTATGACAATTGAGATAAATTTATACTAAAGCTTCAAAACAATCTCCACTCAAAGAATATGACAAAAATTGTAAAATAAAATATAAAAGTAGCAAAACACCTCAATTATCATGCCAAAGGATTGTACTAATTGACAACTTGTCAGAAACCTAAGCCCGTACTCTGCTTCAACCAAGAAAAAGATGTAAACCCCTTGAGGAGGAGCACAAGTAACTTAATTAGACATAGGAATCCTAATCCTATAGTCCAGAGAGATCCATTCTTGAAGCGAGCACTAGGGATGTGCTCTTCTGTCAATTTGGACCTAGTGCATTCATACCGGGGGCTATGTACCTAGGCTCCACTATTAGAGAAGAAAAAGAATAGAAGAAGGAAGGCTTACAAAAACAGAGGGTGCCGATAAATAAGGAAGAAGACGAATGACATGAAACTGAAGAGCGACGACGATAGAAGCAGCAACAAGTGCGGCGACCTAAGACTTGTGCGCATATATATCCTCGCTAAGACGAAGGCGATCGCCAGATGCAGGTTTTGCAGAACGAGGTCATTTTGACTATTAGATGGCATGTAAACAGAGTCAGATAATTATTTTCGCTTGTCAGACAAGCCATTCACCTCTACCTACCTCGGAAGAGAGCATTTTTGAAGAGTGCAAAAGCTATGACAGTCGCGTCAACGTAGCACCTTTGAGAGAGAAGTGACTACGTGATGGTTGAAAAATGGGCCACCTCTTAGTGGTCTGACAGTGAGCTGTACCTCTCTCTCTCTCTCATATCTCATTAATGCATGACACACCTCATTAAGACACAACACGCCTCATTAAGGCAGATTATCCTTCAAATCTCTGAAAAATCGTCATCACGGTTCCACATTTAATGTCCTGGTGCAACCTCTCTCTAACGTGGTACTCGTCGACAGTATTATCTTATCATCCAATCGGTCGAACTCACGTCTCCTTCAATTGGACTTAAGAGGATATCTTGTGATTTGGGATATGTCGAGAGGTTGTCACGTGGCAAAAAAGGGGTTGCCACGTGGCTAAGGTAGAGCAAGTGGGCCCAAAAGTACAAGGCTAGCTAGACCAAGAATGGGCCCGCTCGGGAGGTTCCGTGGTGAATGCACTGCACTAGCCGAACTCCCTGTTGAATGCTCCTGCTCGGCCTTCCTGAGCAAAGTCCTTTGAGGCCTAGTCGACTGAGAGAAGTAGCCTAAGGCCTAGCCGACCGAGCAATGCCCTTTACAACGTGATCGAAAAGGCTTAAACGGGGACTATGGTGATATAGCTCGAGCGACAATCATTATCCTAGGTGGGAACACTTAGTCTCATCTTCCCTCGAGGACACCTGGAAAAAGGTCTGTGTAATTCAAAAATCTCCCTCTCTCTTTCTTTCCAGCGACATCTTTCACTTCTGAGTTCTGACTTGAACGTTGGAGTCACAATCGCTGGGACCCCTCCTGGTGTCATTCTAACTCTCCCTTTGAAACTTTAATCCTCATGTTCTGGTCTCCGTTGCCAGCTCATCAGCGCCCGTCGATCCTAACCTAGAGGCAAGCCTACTTCATCAAGTGTTTTCTCATCCCTGGTGCCAGCTTCCGGAAAACACCCAATAACTAGAGTTTGATTGAACCGGACCCTACACACACATCCCTAAACATCGAGTTTCATCAAGGACAAGCTAGCTGTTAGCAGGGTTGGTACCAAACTTTGAAGGGTCCAGTGAAAAAAATACCTACTCACATAAAAAAAATTAGACTCGTGTGCATGTTTTTCTTTTTTTTCCGGGCACGTTTACAACCAAGGTTCATAATATTCTAAAATTTATAATTAGGCCATTTTTAATTTTTTTTTTTAGTTGCACTAGATATTCAGTTCTTCATACTAAGAGTGACCGGCCCGACCCTATAAAATTTTCTTACTAGCCACTAGGGTAAATCGGGAAGCCCTTATGGAGGCTCATCTAGACAGGCTATATTCTTAGACCCACTTTTCATTGAAAGGAAAATTTTCTTACAATACATTGCAACTGAGACTTAATCCTTAGATCTATTAGTTATCAATTTGGAGAGTCTAACAATTACACTATTGTCCAGTTTTAAATTTTATAATTAGGTCATTTTTAATTTAATTTTTTTCAATAATACAACACTAGCATTATTTTATTAGGCATTACTAAAAAATTATTTTCTAAAAAAAATAATCAATTGGGCCCATAAGAGAGGTGGAGCCCTGTGCGCCGACCCCACTATTGATTCTAACTATTATGCCTTAATCTCATATCCTGATAATATTTATTGGTGCAATCGATCTCTAGGATTTTGATGTTTGTTTAACAATAGGTTTAATGGAGTTTGGTTAAGGTTGACATAGTTGGGTGAATAATCTACTAAGTGACTAGCAAGAGAAAAAACTTAAGGGGAGGTAACCTTAGGTCTTGGAGGAGTGAACTCCAAGCAAAGTCCTGGTAAGTAAAGTCAGACCCTAATGAGTGAAGTTAGGTTGGTAAAGTCCTAGTGAGCGAAGTCAGACTCTAGTGAGTGAATCCAGGTTGGTGAAGTCCTAGTGAGTGAAGTTAAACCCTAATTAGTGAAGCTAGGTTGGTGAAAGTCCTGGTGAGTGAAGTTAGACTCTGGTGAGTGAAGTCAGGCAGTGGAAAGTCCTAGTGAGTGAAGCTAGGCAATTGAAACCCTAAGGTAGGTAACCTTAGAAGTCTTGGAGGAGTAAACTCCAAGCAAGTTTAATCAGAAGGTTTCTGATTGACTGTGCACGATCGACTGGACCAATGAATTTTGGTAAATCTAAGTATAGGTTTATCAATATTATTTTGCATTACTATTATTGTTGTTGTGCTAATTTAGCATTGTAGGAAAAGCCTTAGTGGATCAGGAGATCAAACATTCAACAGAGAAATTTCAAATAAGTCTAGAGGATTCGTTGTTTGACCAGCGAGTAAAGGTAAGTTCTTGGAGGAGAGTGTTATGAGGTCGTGTCCCGTTAGGACAAGCTTAGGCGTTGGTCCAACTAGAGAAACCTACAGATGTTTCTAAGTTGAGATCAAGACAGGTCTTACTGTCGTTTACTCATGCATATTGTATTTATGTTTGTGCTAACTTTGTTTTGCAGGGATAATCCTTTACATGTTATATGTGTTGTGTTAACATTTTCATGCAGATCAGTCAAAGGAAGTTGACCGAGTGTTCGATCGACTGAACATTTGGATCAGTTGACTGAACCAACCAGACTGCGCCAGATTGGGAAGAATTTAGGCGATTTAGTCGACTGATCATCAAGATTAGTCGACTGAATCTTATTTGGTATGACACGGCTATGTAGATGGAAGTCTTTTCAGTCGACTGATTAAGAGGATTAGTTGACCTGATGCATTTATTATAGTACCAGCTGAGCGAAGCAAAGAAGGAATGACGCAGAGTTCGATCAACAAAACTGGAGGTTCGGTCGACCGAAATGATCAATCAACTGACGATTTTTCAATCAACCGAACTGTGCCTATATAAGGAGTCGAGACCAGCGCACTAAGTATCTACTTCCACTTGCTCTATACTCTTTTCTATTGGTACAATCTTCATTAGGTCAGGGTTGACCTAATTTGACTAGGCTCGGGTAAGCTTGAGTTTCGATATTTGAACATTTTGTGAGTTAAGTAGGTCAAGGTTGACTGGAGACAGTGGATCGGGGAGATTGCACGCTGGCACGGTATAAGTCCTAGTGGAACTAGGCACACTTAGTGTAACTAGATGAAGTCTAGGTGGATTGAGGAGATCGAACATTGGCACTGGAAAAATTCTAGTGGGACTAGGCACACCTAGTAGGAGTAGGTGAAGTCCAGGTTGATCGGGGAGAGCTGACACGGGAAAAATCCTAATGGGACTAGGCACACCTAGTGGGACTAGGTGAAGTCCAAGTAGATCGGGGAGATCACACGCTAGCACGGGAAAAGTCCTAGTGGGACTAGACGAACCTAGTTTGGAACTGGCTAAGTCCAAGTTGGGAACTTAGCACGAGAAAAGTCCTAGTGGGACTAGGCAAACCTAGTTTGGAACTGGCTAAGTCCAAGTTGGGAACTTGGCACGAGAAAAGCCTTAGTTGGGAACTAGGCAAGAGAAAATCCAAGTTGGTCAAAAGTTTGATCGGGCACTTGGTAAGGAAGTCCTAACAGGCCACGGTTGACTAGGGTTAGGCAAGGGAACACTAAACTTGTGTTAGGGTGCCAATAGATCAAGTGATCAATTGGGTTGTTGTTTCGCGAGAGCAGAAAAGTGCTGAATCGATTCAGCAATCGATTAAGATCTTCTTAATCAATTGACTAATCGATTAAGCTTAAAAAAATAGCTATTGAACGACTAGTCTGACGTGGTAATCGATTGGGTGAACCTAGGTCGTGAGTATATAGGGTTTTCACGAAGGTTTGAAGTGCATCTCTTCTCCTCCTTCTTCGTCAGTTCTTGAGCTAATGTTAGTGCACTTCAAGAGGCATTTTTTCAAGCAAGAAGAAGAAGAAAGCAAGACAAGTAAGAATTTAAAAGTGCAAATCTTGTAAAATTTATTCTGTATTTGCTTGAGTTTCTTGTTTTATCTTCTTGTAAGCTTGTACGAGACTTTTCCGCTTTCACAAAGGAGATCTTTCATAGTGTATGAGAGTGTGAGAATAGTGGATCATTTGACTAGTCACATCAAGGAGGTGAATACCAAGTAAAATTGGAGGTGTTAATATTGCTCAAGTTTTCGTTGCGACAAATCTTCATCGAGCAAAGATCGGAGCTAATCACCCCCTCTAGCTCGCTTATCAATCCTAACATTTTCCTGCATCGATGAACTATTCAAAGTCTACAGCTACGACGCTAGAAAGAAAGTTTACTGCTACGACGTTGGAAGGCTCTTCGACACCGTGCATTCAGAATTATACTTATTTTTCGTTCATACTTGTACTTGTATCTTAAAAGGGAATTAATAGGTTGTTACTAACCTCTCTTACTTTTTGTACGACATTATTTTCTCTGATCGAAAGTTTTCGGAGAACAAATTATAATAGATTTTTCAACGAAATAGGTCAAAGAGCATGGACCTCATTGTAGGATTCACCAATGGCTCCAAATCAAATAATAGAAAAATGTCTTTTATTTTCCACTGCTTTGTTCTTTCCTTCACTATTCTTCACTATTGATTTATCATAGTTTCTCCTCCTGTCAATCAATGGCGACTGTGCTGTTCGAGTGTATGTTTCATTATTCATGATTCATGTGCTTCGCCTTTTGTTCAATAGTTCCATTTTGATTCAAAAATCAAATAAAACTAGTCTGCTAAACCACCTCCTCCTCCTCCTCCTTCATTCTTCTTCTTCTTCTTCTTCTGTACTCCCGTCTCGAGCATTAACCAATCCATGCCTTTCTCTTCGACCAGAGCTCGACGCATCATCGTTTTGGTGGTTTTCGATTTGAACCAGACAGACTGACAACCAGTCCACTAGCTAGCATCAGCATCATGCCCACTTGGCGAGAAGGGACATGGAACCTGCACCCAGAAGCAGAGCGAGGTGAGCTCCCAGTTGAAGCCTTCCTCTGAGCTGCATTTTAGGGTTCTTCAGGTCGGCCGCCAGCAGGTCCACCAGAGACATGTAAATTAGAATCCCTGCAGAGGCAGCATTGAGCACGCCCTCCACGGCGACAGCAGTGAAGCTGGTTCGATTGTAGCTCGAGGCGACGGCGATGCCCAGGGAGATGCCGATCGGCGCCGTCAGGGAGAAGAACACTGCCATGATCACTGTCGTTCTGCCTCTGAACTTTGCCTGAACTATGCAGCCGCCGAGACCTATGCCTTCGAAGAACTGATGGAAGCTCAGGGCCGCTAGCAGAGGCCTGATGGTGGAGGATCTTTGAGATGCGCCCAAGGAAACGCCGATGATCACCGAATGCACCAGAATTCCGAGCTCCAAAACCTGCAAACGATCGAGCATTTTCAGATTACTCTGCTGCAATTAAACTCATTCAATTCATTCATGTATATATGTGACAGAGTACTTGGGAGATGACGCGGTGGCGGATGCCGTCGGCGAGCTCCGCCTCCTCCGGCGCGTCCGCCGCCACCGCTCCGTGCGCGTGGCCGTGCGTGGCGTGCGTGTGCACGTGCACGCGGCCGTGTCCGGCGGCCGCCTCCTCGTCGCCGCTCTCCTCTCCCAGTGACCGCGCCTTGCTGAACTGGGACCTCCGCTCGTAGTAGCTGGTGGCGGCGGAGTCGACCATCATGGTCACCAGCGCCGACGACATCGCCACGAACCCCGCCACCGGGAAGTCCCCCCACGCCTTCTCCCCGCCCGGCGACGTCCTCAAGCTGTCGAAGGCGTCGGGGAGGATGTGCACGAGCCCCGTGGCCAGGATGACGCCGGCGGCGAACGCTTTAATCAGGAAGAAAAGTTCGCTCTCCGGTCTAAACGCGCCCACCGACCGGCCGAGCAGGGGAATCACCACCCCGACCCCGCCGGCGCTCAGAATCGCCGCCACGGCGATCAGCTTCAGCCGCAGAGGACGCTCCGCGTCTCCTCCACGCACCTCCAACTTGCCGCTGCTGCCATCGCAGAGGTCATCCAAAGCACGGCCTCTCGTCGGAAGGAGGAGGAGGAGGAGGAGGATCAGCAAGAGAGCCAACGAAGAAACAGAGCCGAAACAGAGTGGCGCTTTCATAGTGAACTAACTGGATTCAGTTCGATGGATTGATCAGACAAGGGAATGGCAAAGAATTTATAGGGGAGGGGGAAAGCAAAAGGAGACGATGGCGATGAGCTCATGTTCGGAGAAAGGGAAGGTGGGCAGCTCGCAGCTGGAGGCCAAGCCGCACTGTGCTGGTGCCTGGTGTTGACATCGTGTTTTCATCGGGAGAATATAATAATGAAAAATGATAGAGAGAATGAAAATGAGAGAGTGAAAAGTACAATAAATGACGTGTCATCTTGCATGCAGCGATTTTCGATGAGTTTACTATGCCCCCCAGGATATAGTTTGATTCGGGACGGTGGCCGAAGACCACCGATGGTGTCCAAGCGATAATCAAACGTGTACATATAAAGTGTCACGTCATGTCACGTCATGCCATATCATTAACTAAGCTTTTCACTCTCCCTATCTCCCTATCATTGCTCTATAATAATAGAGCAATGATAGGGAGAGTGAAAATGAGAGAGTAAAAATCATAGCGAATGATGTGGCATGACGTGGCATAACGTGACACTTTATATGTACACGTCTGATTATCGCTTGGACACCATCGACGGCCGAAGGCCGCCGCCCCGATCAAACTATACCCTGGGGGACACGGTAAACTCGTCGGAGATCGTGCATGCAAAGTGCTACGTCATTCGCTATGAATTTTACTCTCTCAATCATTATTCATAATAATATAATAAACGTCATTGTCCGAACCGTGGTTTGTTACCAGAACTGGGCCGCATCGCCCGGTTCGGTCCGTTAGAACAGGGATCAGATGGTGATTGAGTTCGATTCAATTCGAATAAAGCTAAGAAATCGCATTAAATAAGAACATCGATTTAGTGAGTCGGGTGTAATGCAGATGCCTTGTTGTCTCGATCGAACGCTTTTTTGTTTTGAACGAAAAGTGAGGTTCAAAAAGATCGGTCCAACGGAAAAGTATAGTTTGAATACTTTTCAGACGAATATTTGTGTGTGTGTGTTTTTTGTGGTATGATTTAATGGTTCGAGATTTCAATGGTCATTTTTCTCACTTTTATATATATATATATATATATATATATATATATATATATATATATATATATATATATATATATATATATATATATATATAGTAATTCTCTTTTGTGGACCGTTTCGTGCGGACCGCGTGCACGACCGGGGCGGCAGACCGATCAGGTGACCGATCAGGGAAGTCCTTGATCGGTTTGGGTGTCTGATCCGCACGGGAAGTTTGCACATCACGATCCGTAGGAGAGCAAAATCGTATATATATATAATAAAAAATAAATGAAAATAAAATATTATATAAATTATGATGTAAAAAATAATAATCTTCATTTCAGATGTCCTTCATAATTTATTATCAAATTATATGAAAGATCATAAATTAAGAATCGCTAATAATCAAAGTAGAAACGAATGGGACGTTTGATTTACTCTATTTTTTATTTTTATTTTTCAGAAAATCATATTTTCTTATTTTCTAGAAAATAATTTTATTTTATTCTCTAGATTTCCAGAAAACGCTATATCCTTTTCTGAAAAACAAGGCTGAAAAATACAAACCAAACATATTTTCTAAAAAAATAAAAATAAAAAATAAGTATACCAAACGCAACCTTAACTACTGATAATATTTCATACTCTAGTCAATTGTCACCCGATAGGATAGTAGATAATTACATTTAATTTCACCTTCAAATGTTGGATCAGGTAGCAGACGAACTTGGCGTGACCGGTCCGGTCCCATGGAAATTTTTCATCGATTATCAGGATAAATCGGGAAGCACTCACGGTGGATTGTCTATAAGCCCAGCATCTCAAGGTTCGTACCTCATTTGAAAAAAAAATCTTATAAAATACGTCGTATTTAGAGATCAAATTGTAAATATCTGAGATAATAATTAATCGTCCTATCGCTGGCTGTATAATAATTCGGAAGTTACATTTCACCTTTAGACATCTTTACCACGTTCATGATTTTGTAGCCATTGAAAGAAAATGGGCAATTGATTGAGTTGGCAACTCAGCGAAGGAGGTCAAAGTCAACTAATGCCTCATCATTGTGCAGTAAACTGGAGTGGAGTTTCCGAGTTTTGGTCAATGATTTGGCTTCGGCCACCAATTTGGATGGTCTATAGATCCTTGCGTTGACTCTGTGATATCTCCAAACAAGTTAAATCTATAAGCATAAGAAGCATGAGTAATGAAAGTCAACCGTTGACATCTGTTCATTGGCATCGTCCAACCTGTAAAGGAGTTTAGAACAGGACTTCGGTGCTCTTAATGAAGTCAAATGATTAATCCATACAATGCACCAACAAAATTTTATTTTAAATTTTATATTTTACATAATTTTTTTTTTACATTAACTATCTTATTTATTTCTAAATTTAAATTTTATAAACGGTACTTTTTAATTTTCAAAATAAAATTAATTTTTAAAATATTAAAATATTATTTAATTGGATAATTATTTAATTTTCTGTCTTTCTTTATTTCACATACAACAAAATCATTAAAATAGAGATATAATAAATTATAAACAAATTTATGTATTATATAGTGAAAAATAAATATTCATATTTAATAAAATAATTTTTCCATCCTAAATTTTAAATTTTATATAGGGAGTCTGAAAGTATTTGTAATCGTAAAATTCATACAGAGATTTATGTTTTGTCACATCAATATCACATTGAAAATTAAAAAATCTTATTCTTTTTAAAAATCTCTCTCTGCTATCATAAATCTCTCCCACAATAGATTTAAAAGTATAGCATTAAATCCACTTTTCATACATGTAACTTTTAAAAAATATTTAAAAAAAGGTTTAAATTGAGTCCTAAAATTTTGATACTGATTTATAAAAAATATTATAAACTCTGTTCATACAATGAGGATAAGGTTTAGAAAGTAATATTCTACTGTGGACCGTTTCGTACGGACCGTGTACGTGATCGAGACGCCGGACCAATCAGGCCCTTGCCTGATTGGTCATCAGACCGATTAGGCAAGGGCCTGATCAGTCTGGCTATGTGGTCCCCACGGGGAGTCTGCACATCATGTCCATAGCAGAGCATTTTTGAGGGTTTAGATATATAAATATCTTATAAATTCTCATAGATGTCAAGATGCGGATGCTAACCTTTAGACCATTGAATGCTTTTGAACATAATAATTAAAATTTAAATATGAATATTTTCGAGGGAAGTTTTTAACAATACTAATTTGACCATATAAAAAGTTTTTATAATTGTCAAACATTTTTCATAACTATTAATCGAGTGAAAATCAAATCACAATAAAATATGTCATTTGGTAAATTTAAAAAGGGTAAGGCGTGCTGTTGACGATTCTAAAAATTATTTTGGCAAATTTATTTAGTAAGGAATTATGTAAGAAGTTTTTTTTTCTTTCATACATACAGCTCTCAATTCTTTTAAAATAATTAGATTTTTTTTATTCTTTCAAAAATATTTTTTTTAATTTAAATTATGGATTTAGAGTGATATATGTATTTTTTTTATATGAAAATTGTGTGTTTTTTTTTCATGTCAATTGCTCTGGCTAAGATATATATAAGTGTGAAAGAAGAATTAGAAATTTTATTAGAGATTTTTTTAGAAATATTAATTTATGAAATTATCAAATTCAATAAATTGTAGATTTTTAAAAAATATTTTCATATATTATATTTTTATTTTGGTTGGCATGTTTAATCCGCAATCACTTTGGATTGAATTAGATTGGAAATTTCCTAATCTATATGGCCCTATTATATGATAAATTTTTGATAGGATAACTGATAGCTCAAAAGTAGAAGGGCTTTATTTGGCATCTGGAAATTTATCTTGGAACAATGAAATAAACTAATAAAACCATGATGTTTATTTTTTGAAATTATGATATTTACTAAAATAAAATTATAATATATGATACATTAGGGATAAAGGTTTTGATATGCTGCCTAAGAGTGACGAGGACGCTCCAAAATAAATATATTCACGGGGATCGGATTGCTTTTGACGACTCGGAACCAAAAGAAAAATAAATAAATATTAGATCGGATAGTAGATAAATCAGGAGTGACCGATTCGATCAAAATGGAAATTTTTTATCGATCATCCGGATAAATCAGGAAGCGCTCATGGTGAATGGTCTAGAAGATTAACGTCTCAGAATTCGTATCTTATTTGATGAATTTTTTTTTATAAAATACATTCTAATTAAGGATCAATCATAAATATTTAAAATAATGATTATCAATCGACTATTGGAGCATAGCTCCGAAAGCACGCGGAGCAAATGAGATCTCAAATAGTCTAATATCATTGGTCTCCTATTCAGGTAGGAGCTATTTTATTCCGGCGCAATGATCCGTACATGGAGAGGTCATACGCCCCAGCGGATGGCACTATCGTTCACTCTATCCATCGCACTAGATTCTCTCTGGATTCTTTATATCTATATGATCACACTAAGTAATTATGTTAATCTCATAGAACAATACAAATCGAGATGACAAATATTCTTTGATGCTCGATGAAAATTTTTTTATAAGATGAAATCAATTATCTAAATAGATATCCGATGTCAATTAAAAAATAAAGATAAATGATCCTGTCGTGAAGTGGGGTGACAGTCTAATGGGCCAGACAGGCCTCCCGAGAGCCACGAGCCGATGAGGTGGCCGTTCGTCGGCCGCGCTACGCCTCGCCTCGCTCCTGCAAAACAGGGACCGTCAGCAAACCCGCCGGGGGAATCCTCGGTCAGGCACTCCGACGATCAAGTCAGTCCCGAGTATAGATGAGCGGAAACTAAATGGAGATGGGGCAAGGGACGCGAGAACTCGCGCGCGCGTACCTGGAGTAGGGAGAGTGCCGAGCTTATATGACCGGGGGGGCTGACAACCCCTGACCGTGTAGATGGGACTAGGTGTGATGGCTATCAGCCCGCATGGAGCACGGGGAAGCGGCGCGACATGGCGCGGGGTGCTCCGGCAGTACCTGAGTACTGGATCAGCAGTACAAGAGTACTGGGCGTGAGGAACCCCACTGGCAGGGTTGTACCCCAGAAGTAAGGATGTGAGGGGATGCGTGGGTAGGACAGCCCGTACCCCGAGCGCCAACTGGCAGGTCCGTGTGCTACGGACCGAGTCGGGTAAAGACCAGGGAGCGTGGGCCGCCACGCGTCCGTCTGGTAGGGAGAGAGAGAGAGGGAGCACGGGGTACGCCCTGGGTCGGGGGTATCACAAGACTTGACCTTGCTAATGAGGCTGAACCTTGTTCTGGGTTGGGGTGAGCCGGTATGAACAACTAGACCTTCTACGGAGTTGGCTGGCTGAGAGCTGGGCCGGTTGCCTTCTCAGGTGACCCGGTGGACCGTCTTTCCTTCTTTCCTGTGGAAGGTCCTGGGCGCGAAGCCCCGTTTGCTGATAGGGCGGTTGACCTGGGTGCCAGGCTTCCTCGACGCCAGGCTGGCATGTGGGCCCGGCCTATGCCCCTACCCATAGTCAAGGCCGGGATCATAAGCGTCCCCTTCGAGTCTAGTCGAAGGAGGCGACGAGTCCGACTGACTGGACCGTCTTCATTTCTTGAAAGCCTGGCGCGCCGGAGGGACTTAGCCTCGTCTAGGTGGTTTTTCTGCTGGCCTGTCGAGGCTCAGGGATCTCAGTCGGCTGACGAGACCACCTTGTCTTCTCTTTGAATACTGACGGTTCCGTATCCCGAAGCGGTTAAGAATCGCTGCATACACCTAGGGGGATCCGACGTGTCTCGTCCCCCTTCCTTCTCCTATCACCGCGGTCTTTTCCCCCGTTTCTCGAGGAACGAGGTTAGGTGCGAGGCTCCTAGCTTCTTGGGCCCCACTGGGCCAGCTCCTACGACTGCTACTGCCCGCCGTTTCTGCCATGGCCCGCTACCAGTGGGTCCTGCCATCCTTTATAACTGCAAAAAATCTCTTCGTCTTTCACTCCGGCAGGTTACCTTCTTCTTTCCGACTAGGGTTGCGGCCATTCCCTATTGTTCGCTGCTCTCCTTCGCCGTCCTTCTGCCTTTTTCGCGCTTCCATGGCTTCTTCGCCTCGCGACCCCCACCCCTGGTATGTCACGGCAAGGTCCACGCTGACCCATGCCGACCTCGAGGTCATCCGGGAGGAGTTTCACATTCCCCTCGACCATGACCTCCGGCTACCTTCTTCCTCGGACCAGCCAGCCAGACCGCCGAGGTATTACATTACTGTCTCGCGAGATCATCTGCAGGCGGGCCTGCGTTTCCCCATCCATCCCTTCCTTGACTCCGTATGCCGCTACCTTCGCATAAACTTGTCCCAACTGACCCTCAACTCTATCCGCCTCCTTTGCGGGTCTGCCATCCTCCTCTTGTTATATCGCTGTTTTTCCCATACCGAGCTTTTCCATCACTTCTTCTACCTGAAGAAACAGGAATTGGGCGAGTTTGTTTTCCAAGCTCGCTCCGGGACTTCTTTCCTTTCTTCTCTCCCTTCTGCCAGCAGGGGCTGGAAGGAGAGATTCTTTTTTATCCGCCCCGCGATCTTCCCGACCTGGCCGTCTAATTTTCGGCTGAATTTTTCCCCAATGCCTCCTCATCACACAGATCCTCGGAAATTCTCTCCCTTCGAGTGGGCCCTCGATCGGTTCAGGGATAAACATTTTCCAGTCGGGCCTCTTTTGACCGAAAACATCCTGGCCGCGTTCGGCCTTAGTCCGGCGCCCTTCATCCGCCCTGCTTCCTTGAGTAAGTGATCTCTCTTTTCTCGTTTTTCTGGCTATTTCCCTGATCCGCCCTTTTTGGTCAGTTATGATGATGTATCCTGCGGCTCCTGAGGGAGGCTTCGGGCTGGGGCGTGCCGAAGAAATGGAGGCGCGCCTTCGGGCGGTGATAAGGGAGCAGCGGATGCAAGCTGAGGAGCATCAGAAAATGCAGGGATGTCGCTTAGCCCTGTTGGCCGAGCAGGAAGCTTCTCCCTCTGGCTCTCCTTCTCCCGCTTCCTCTGCCGAAGAAGGGAAAACTCCTCTGTCGGGCTCAGAGGATACCCAACCTCTGAACCGTTCCTTGCGGCGCCCCGGGGGCGCCGGCTTTACATCCGCCCCGGCTAATCCTTTGGGGGCGTCTTCCAGTCGGCCTAGCAAAAGGCAGAGGGGTGAGTCGTCGACCGCCATCCTTCCGGCGCTGCCGTTACCGCCTCCTTCCGCGGTGCTACCAACGGATCTGGCAGTGTTGCCTTTGAGGGAGGCGTCCCCCGCCTTGCCCAGAAGGACCTTCCAGCGAAGGCCTGTTGCATGTGCTGCCACCTTCTTTGTCCGACTGGCGTCTGAGCCTGACTTTGCCGAGCGGTACTGCCCCTACGCGATCGAGGGACGTTCGGTTATACGGTCCACTTTCCGACAGGTTCATGGCCGGCCTGCGAGCAAGTAGCTCGGGGAGTCCTGCTGTCAGGGCAGATGACTTTATGGCCCTGGCTACCCAGGTATGTGTCTGTTAGTTGGGGGGGCGTGCTTTCTTCATCTTTTGGCTGACGAGTTTGCTTCCTGCAGTCTTGGGCCTAGAGCTACAGCATGAGTGTAGCTATGCTGGCTCATGCCAAGGCCCGGTGTCGCGCTGAGAGGCGTGCGGAGGACCTTGAGGCCCGGCTTCGCCACACCCAGCTGTCTTCGGATACCGATTCGTTGAATGCTTTGAGGGCAGAGGCTATCGGCCTCCAAGACATGCTGCGTCAGACACAGGAGGAACTGGAGGTCGCCAAGGCGCAGATTGTCGCCGCCGATGCTGAAGTGGTTCGCGCGGAGGAACGGGTGCTCCAAGTTGAACAAGCTCACCTTTGTGACCGCAAGCGCAAGGGCGAGTTGCAAGCAGAACTCTTGAGGGCCCGACCATATCTACCTTGGGCCAACGAGGAGATTTTCTCTTCGGACGCAGCTGGCAGCGGAGAAGCAGACGACAGATTCGTTGAGGAACCAGCTTCAGGACTTACGGGGCCTCCGTCCGGCTTGGGACGCGGCCCATGTTGAGTTGAGGGAACTGCGTGAGTGGCAGGCGTCATGGGATGCCTTTCAGACCGAGCTAGCAGAGCTACGTGCCTACCGGGCGACTGAAGCGGGTCGATTAGAGGCTCACCGCTTGGCGTGTTTAAACGATCCGGCCCATGCTGCAGAGATTTCCCGGCGGTTTATGGATGTGATGGAGCAGCATGGCCTCAACGTAGTTCGCCAGCTTAGACTTGGAGGGTATTTGCCCCCAGATTTGTCCCCTGACGCGGTTTCGCTTCCGGATTTGTGCAAGGACCTGCCCTCAGTAACTGACCAACTTTTCGAATGAGGCTAGTGCTTTTGTGTCCTCTGTTTCTCTGTATGCAAAGGGTTTTCTGTCCCGATTTTTGTAAGACGTCCGCGCCCTTGAATGTGATGCTCCCCCTTTTTAGTGTTTGTCAGTAAGAGTCTCCGGTCTATGGGGAAGGTGCTCGGGACCCGGGCTGGTGTCTCAACGTGATGAACTGATCCCTTAATCAGCACTTGTGTCGGAGAGGCCTAGAGGTAGGTGGCCCACGGGAGTCCTGGCTCCCTGGCTGAGTAGGACCCGGGGAGCGTGGGTCGCCACGCGTCCTCTCAGGGCTCGAGTCAAGGACTTAGCGGGAGCTGGCCCGTGATGAGTATGGCATCTTGACCGAGCGGGACCCGAGGAGCGTGGGTCGCCCCGCGTTTTCTCGGGGCTCAGGCCAAGGACTTAGCGGGAGCTGGCCCGTGTTGAGTATGACCTCTTGGTCGAGTGGGACCCGAGGAGCGTGGGTCGCCACGCGTTTGCTCGGGGCTCGGGCCAAGAGATTAGCAGGAGCTGGCCCATGATGAGTGTGGACTCTTGGCCGACCAGGCTAAGGATCATCTCCTATATCCTCGGGCATCTGATACATTTAGGGCCACGTGTCCCGCAATTGTAAGCCCTTCGGGCGTTGGCGCTTCGCTTTCCTGTCTTGGGCAACGAACCGATACTTCGCTGTCTTTTCATATTTCCTGTTCCTGCCTTCCTGCCTGTCCGTAGGATCGGCTGTCCTCTACGGCTTTTCTTCCGACGGCTGTGATCAATGGCCACCTTCTTTATATAGACTCCGGTCGTTATCGCCTTCATCTTCATTCGCCTTTCCTCTCTTTTCCCCTCTTGTTCCCCCCTGGTGCCCTAACGCCCTTCTCAGAATGATGCGGGGCTTCATCATGAAGGAGGCCCAAGAGAGGTCGGCTAGGTATAAGGAGGCGATGGCCGCCCTGCTTTCGGAGCCTATCCCTGTCCCCTCCAATGTTGTTCCGTCAGGAGCCCTGGCGTCTCCTTCTCCGGCGACAAACCCTACCGCCGCCCTACCCACGGATAAGGGCGAGGCATTAGGGGCGGAAGCGGTAGATTCTGATATTGAGATTTTGCCCTCGGATCCTTTCGCCAGGGAGCTGGAGCCTCTGCCGGGCCATTCCCGCACTGGCTCATCCCCTTCCGATGTTGCTTCTGCCCTTCCTCAGGAGGTTCCCTCCCCTTCTGCTGCAACGAGCTTGCCCTCTCCGTTGGTCACGGCGTCGGCGGTCCAGGCGCCCCTTGATGCTGGGGACATCCAGCCCGCTCCCCCTTCACCTCCACTTGCTTCACTCCCTGATATGATGGAACAACCTAGCCCCGTCCTCCCACCTGGAGTTTCAGCCTCCCGGGTGCCTACGTCGGTTGCCCCT
This sequence comes from Boesenbergia rotunda, assembly GCA_024364735.1. Taxonomy (NCBI): domain Eukaryota; kingdom Viridiplantae; phylum Streptophyta; class Magnoliopsida; order Zingiberales; family Zingiberaceae; genus Boesenbergia; species Boesenbergia rotunda. The sequence goes on from JAGFNQ010004345.1 coordinate 124,759, forward strand.
GTTGAGTTAGTCCTGGGACTTGGTTATCCCTCCGTTCCCCTAGCCTCTGTTAGCTTGGCGGGCGGAGCGTCCGCTATCCCTTCTTCTTCCCTTCCTGGCCGGACGCCGGATCTTCGCCCAATCCATCTTGTCCTCCCTTCGCGGGCGGATCCCTCTGCTGCTTTTGATATCTCGGATCCCGAACCGCTAGGCTCGGCTAGGGTGGTTCACTTGCATGCTCCCTTGAGCGACCACGTGTACCAAGGTCTTCGGTCCTTCGACTACCCAGACCTAATCGAACGCGTCGATGGCTTAGTTGCGGACGCTTGTCGGGTACGTTTGTCAGCTGGCCCCCGTCCGTTTGGTTTTCTCTAACTAACCCCTCAGTCTCGTCTGCAGTTGACCGGGGCCCTGCATGGCATGGGTGTTTCCTTCGCCGCCCAGAACCGATCTCTCCATCAGTTGGAGTCCCGTCGGGAGGCGCTGGAAACCCAGCTTCGTTGTGCCGGGCCCCCGCCGAATGATGGAGCCTGGGATGCACTGCGCTCTGAGAACGCGGCCTTACGAGGACAAGCCGCTCATGCTGAGGCGCAGCTTCGAGATCTTCTGACAGGGCTGAGCGCAGCTCGAGCCTCTGAGGCTCAACTGCGTCAACAGTTGGCTCATTTGGAGCGAAGCGAGCATCAAGCTCGGACTCGTGAGCTTAGAGCAAACGCTGAGCTGGTCCAGGCTCAGGCAGATCTTCTGGAGGCCAACCAATCGGCTGCTACGCTCCTCACCGCTCTGAAGGCCAATGAGGCGGAGCTGGCTGCTTGCAGAAGCGACCTTGCGCGGATGCGCGAGCGCCATGAGACTCGGGAGACCCAGGCACAGCCGGCTCGGGATGGGCGCGACAAGGCGACAACTGGAGTTTCACCGCCGTCCTTGGGGCCCACCTCGTAGGCGTAGGTCCTGTATTTGTAGGTCTGTCTTTTCCTCTATTTTGTGACGTAGGCGAGGGCCACCTGGTTTGTTATGGACGTTGCTTTTCTCTTTGTCTCTTCTTCATTCCTTTACTTCTGTTCTCGTGCGTGGCGGTTGACAGGCCAAGGACGGGACCGGCCGCCTCTTTTCTGCCGGGAAAACAACATCTCCTGGGTTGAGGGCCTGGTTTATCGCTTGCTTAGGCTTTTAGACGTGAATACTTCTGGCCGTAATTTGCGGGGCTTAGCCGTCCGTGGCCGGTGCGTCGGGTGGGGGTCACACCCCCTGACTGAGGGCTGAATCAGTGGCTAATTAAGAGGGGAGCATGAATGTGCTCGCTTGGAGCCTCTGATCTCGGCAACTAGCGCGACCGGACTCAGGAGTTGACCTGGGAAGGTATCCCAAGGGCACGACTCCTCTTGTCAAGGAGTGCGTGGGGACCCTTCGGAGGAAGGGCTTGCGTAGAGCAAGAAGGAGGCCGCCCGGTCGGGTGACCCCTCGGGCTGCATGGATCATCATGCGTCGAGAGCCGATCTGAGGGAGGGGCTTGCGTAGAGCAAGAAGGAGGCCGCTCGGTCGGGTGACCCCTCGGGCTGCATGGATCATCATGCATCGAGAGCCGATCCGAGGGAGGGGCTTGCGTGGAGCAAGAAGGAGGCCGCTCGGTCGGGTGACCCCTTGGGCTGCATGGATCATCATGCATCGAGAGCCGATCCGAGGGAGGGGCTTGCGTGGAGCAAGAAGGAGGCCGCTCGGTCGGGTGACCCCTCGGGCTGCATGGATCATCATGCATCGAGAGCCGATCCGAGGGAGGGGCTTGCATAGAGCAAGAAGGAGGCCGCTCGGTCGGGTGACCCCTCGGGCTGCATGGATCATCATGCATCGAGAGCCGATCCAAGGGAGGGGCTTGCGTGGAGCAAGAAGGAGGCTGCTCGGTCGGGTGACCCCTCGGGCTGCATGGATCATCATGTATCGAGAGCCGATCCGAGGGAGGGGCTTGCGTGGAGCAAGAAGGAGGCCGCTCGGTCGGGTGACCCCTCGGGCTGCATGGATCATCATGCATCGAGAGCCGATCCGAGGGAGGGGCTTGCGTGGAGCAAGAAGGAAGCCGCTCGGTCGGGTGACCCCTCGGGCTGCATGGATCATCATGCATCGAGAGCCGATCCGAGGGAGGGGCTTGCGTAGAGCAAGAAGGAGGCCGCTCGGTCGGGTGACCCCTCGGGCTGCATGGATCATCATGCATCGAGAGCCGATCCGAGGGAGGGGCTTGCATGGAGCAAGAAGGAGGCCGCTCGGTCGGGTGACCCCTCGGGCTGTATGGATCATCATGCATCGAGAGCCGATCCGAAGGAGGGGCTTGCGTGGAGCAAGAAGGAGGCCGCTCGGTCGGGTGACCCCTCGGGCTGCATGGATCATCATGCATCGAGACCCGATCCGAGGGAGGGGCTTGCGTAGAGCAAGAAGGAGGTCTGAGGTTTTCCGGTCCTCGCCGAGGCTCCTTGGTCGAGGGCATCCCAGGGGGCGTGGGCCGCCACGCGCCGCCTGAGTTCCTCACCGAGGCTTCCCGGTCGAGGGCATCCCAGGGAGCGTCGGCCAACGCCGCCTGAGTGCCTCGCCGAGGCTTCCCGGTCGAGGGTCTCCCAGGGAGCGTGGGCCGCCACGCGCCGCCTGAGAGCCTCGCCGAGGCTTCCCGGTCGAGGGCATCCCAGGGAGCTGAGAGCCTTGCCGAGGCTTCCCGATCGAGGGCATCCCAGGGAGCGTGGGCCGCCACGCGCCGCCTGAGAGCCTCGCCGAGGCTTCGCGGTCGAGGGCATCCCAGGGAGCGTGGGCCGCCACGCGCCACCTGAGAGCCTCGCCGAGGCTTCGCGGTCGAGGGCATCCCAGGGAGTGTGGGCCGCCACGCGCCGCCTGAGAGCCTCGCCGAGGCTTCCCGGTCGAGGGCATCCCAGGGAGCGTGGGCCGCCACACGCGGCCTGAGAGCCTCGCCGAGGCTTCCCGGTCGAGGGCATCCCAGGGAGCGTGGGCCGCCACGCGCCGCCTGAGAGCCTCGCCGAGGCTTCCCGGTCGAGGGCATCCCAGGGAGCGTGGGCCGCCCCGCCCCGCCTGAATGCCTCGCTGAGGCTTCCCGGTCAAGGGTCTCCCTGGGGGCGCGGGCCGCCACGCGCCGCTAGAGAGCCTCGCCGAGGCTTCCCGGTCGAGGGCCTCCCAGGGAGCGTGGGCCACCACGCGCCGCCTTAGAGCCTCGCCGAGGCTTCCCGGTCGAGGGCATCCCAGGGAGCGTGGGTCGCCACGCGCCGCCTGAGAGCCTCGCCGAGGCTTCCCGGTCGAGGGCATCCCAGGGAGCGTGGGCGGCCACGCGCCGCCTGAGAGCCTCGCCGAGGCTTCCCGGTCGAGGGCATCCCAGGGAGCGTGGGCGGCCACGCGCCGCCTGAGAGCCTCGCCGAGGCTTCCCGGTCGAGGGCATCCCAGGGAGCGTGGGCCGCCACGCGCCGCCTGAGAGCCTCGCCGAGGCTTCCCGGTCGAGGGCATACCAGGGAGCGTGGGCCGCCACGCGCCGCCTGAGAGCCTCGCCGAGGCTTCCCGGTCGAGGGCATCCCAGGGAGCGTGGGCCGCCACGCGCCGCCTGAGTGCCTCGCTGAGGCTTCCCGGTCGAGGGCATCCCAGGGAGCATGGGCCGCCATGCGCCGCCTGAGAGCCTCGCCGAGGCTTCCCGATCGAGGGCATCCCAAGGAACGTTGGCCGCCACGCGCCGCCTGAGAGCCTCACCGAGGGTAATACAGCAACGACTGTTCTTCCGGGAAAAGCCATTCCTGAAAAGCGCATCGAATAGACGATACATTCTGGAAGATCTGATTTTTAGACACGCGGCGAGTGTGTAGAATGCCTCCGTATCCTCAGACACAGAGAATATACCCATGTTCAAGAAGACCAAACTATATAGACGCATAAAATATGTGGGATACATCTAGAAGTCCAAATGTCGGACGCAACGGAAACAGAACCTGCCCCCTTTCCTTTGCCCCGGCGGTCCTGTTCCACTTTGCTAGCAAGAAGGTAAAATCAAGAAATACCCTGCAGGGGTCCGTTATAAAGCCCCTGGGGCGGTAAGGGCTCTTTGCATTCTCAGGGAACACTATTCGTCAGAACCCATATGGATCTTCCATCTCCACTTCCGATCAGGCTGCTGGTGTCCCTCCTTCTAGCGCCATTTTTGATCCTGTCGCGAAGTGAGGTGGCAGTCCAACGGGCCGGACAGGCCTCCCGGGAGCCACGAGCCGATGAGGTGGTCGTTCGTCGGCCGCGCCGTGCCTCGCCTCGCTCCTGCAAAACAGGGACTGTCAGCAAACCCACCGGGGGAATCCCCGGTCAGGCACTCCGACGATCAAGTCAGTCCCGAGTATAGATGAGCGGAAACTGAATGGAGATGGGGCAAGGGATGCGAGAACTCGCGCGCGCGTACCTGGAGTAGGGAGAGTGCCGAGCTTATATTACCGGGGGGGGGGGGGATGACAACCCCTGTCCGCGTAGATGGGACCAGGTGTGATGGCTACCAGCCCACATGGAGCACGGGGAAGCGGCGCGACATGGTGCGGGGTGCTCCGGTAGTACCTGAGTACTGGATGAGCAGTACAAGAGTACTGGATGCGCAGTACGAGAGTACTTGATGCGCGAGATGGCCGCGCGGAGATGTCAGAGATAGGCAAAGCGTGAGGAACCCCACTGGCAGGGCTGTACCCCAGAAGTAAGGATGTGAGGGGATGCGTGGGCAGGACAGCCCGTACCCCGAGCGCCGACTGGCAGGTCCGTGTGCTACGGACCAAGTCAGGTAAAGACCAGGGAGCGTGGGCCGCCACGCGTCCGTCTGGTAGGGAGAGAGAGAGAGGGAGCGCGGGGTACGCCCTGGGTCGGGGGTATCACAAGACTTGACCTTGCTAATGAGGCTGAACCTTGTTCTGGGTTGGGGTGAGCCGGTATGAACAACTAGGCCTTCTACGGAGTTGGCTGGCTGAGAGCTGGGCCGGTTGCCTTCTCAGGTGACCCGGTGGACCGTCTTTCCTTCTTTCCTGTGGAAGGTCCTGGGCGCGAAGCCCCGTTTGTTGATAGGGCGGTTGACCTGGGTGCCAGGTTTCCTCGGCGCCAGGCTGGCCTATGGGCCCGGCCTATGCCCCTACCCATAGGCAAGGCCGGGATCAATAAATATTTTTAATCAATGCCAATTAATGTTTTAAAATATTCCTGATCCTCTTGAATTGGATGTGTCCAAGTTATTCTATTTGACAATAATTCATAGAGCACGCAATTCAGTCCTCATGGGATGGACTGATATTGATATGTGAATATTGCCACTTTAAAGTCAGGGGTTAAAACCTAGCAAAGTCATATACCCGTCCTCTCTACGCGCTAGTTACAACATCTGGGCTAGTAGTCTCTGTGATATATTTTCTCTGTATTGATCCTGAGATAGATTGACGAGGGTGCTAGAACGAATAAATCATCTTTTGTCATCATAGAACTCTCAATTCATGAAAGTGGCCTTTATTGTGATGTACCACACTACAATCTCAAAATGCAAATTAGGGGTTTGTGTGCAAAGAAAGATTAGCAGACAACTACAATGTGCATACTTCTCAGTCCTCCAATCCATTTAACAGACTAACCAACTCAGTCCTCCAATCCATTTAACAGACTAACCAAAAAGAAAGAAAGAAGAAGAAATAATGGAGCTTCACTTTCATGATTATTTTTTATTTTGATTTTTGCCCATTTAAAAATGTATTGGTAATTATTTTAATTTAGTGATAAATAAATTAAATTTAAAACACTTCTTAATTGAAGTCGAAGGTAAGAAATACGAAGCCAGCTAAGGAGGCCACATTAGTCAGGCTAGTGGTACTTCGCTCATGTCATGGTCTCATCATGGATTCCTCCAAAAAATAAACCCCTGGGGTCCCAGGACTGGGCCAAGATCTCGACGCGAACTCCTAATATGAGCATAGGAACCAAACCTCCAGGTTGCGAACAAGACAAAATTATCATGCAGCTCCTCAGGATAACCCTTGAGCTTGACCCCCGAGCTGGGACACCTCCTGCCATCGAAACATCCCTACTTGCATTTGACAGGGAGCCCAAGTAATTTCATGCCCCCGAAGAATAGTAATGGCTCGGAAGAACATGGGTGAAACGGTTCTAGAAAACGCGTCTACAGAAACATGCCTACTGAAAATTCATCTAAATGCACCGTAAAACTCACCCCTACCGAGTAACGTGCGTGAAACCTATGTGATCGTGGGACAGATATCCTTCATCGACCCCCTATAAAATGGTATTCATCTCAAAGGGGAGAGATATGTGTGAAAAATCCTAATCTTCTCCTACTGCATTTTCTATTGATCTCAATCTCTAACTTTAGCATCGGAGTGACTATGCTGAAACCTCTCCTACCATCCTCCTAACCTGTGTTCATCTTCTCAAAAACTCCTTGAAGGAGCCAAGTCAGAGCATAGTGTAGAATCAGTGTCGTTGATAGAGGGGGGGGGGGGGAGGGGTGAATATCGACTCTCGTGAACTTTTGTCGTCTCGTCGTTTGTTCGTCTTTCTTATCAGAGATGTTAGTAGTACGCAACGGAATATTAAAGTAAATAAAAAATAAGACAAAGGTGATACACAGAATTTATTTACTTGCCAACACCCAGGGTTAGTAGATCCAATGCCTATGTACTCGGCGTGAGTCTACTAATAGTTTTCTTTCCGAAATTTTTGGAGGCGGAGAAAACCCATTTTACAGATAAAGATTACAAGCACAAATAAATGAAACTTAAGTATAACTTGTAGTAATAAAAGTAAACCAAAAGGAAAGAAGATCCCGACCAATCTGGAAGTTTGAAGCGCAATACACTTCCTCTGGAACCTCCATGATTGCAAAACTTTGCCTTAGCACTTTTGCTTCGCAGAGACTGAGTAGTAGGATGAAGGAATTGATGTTTTGAATGCACTGCTTGAACCCCTTTATATATGAGTCACTCGGGCGCCCCCAAGTCCATGATTTTCTGATCTTAGTTCATCGAGCCTTAACGTCGCGGATAACCTTGTGGACGTCCTAGGCACCCGAGACTATGGGGCCGCTCGGGACATAGGGGTGCCTAAGTGAGTCTTGGGTACCCAGATGATCCAGGTGTCCAGGTCCTCCGGGGCGCCTAGGAGTAGTCCCAAGCTGCAATTTGCTTCTTGTTTTACTTTTGCTCTCCTTTCTTGCCTCCAGCTTCAGATTCCTACAAGACAAGCAAACATAAAGCAAGCAAACATCCTAAGTGTTGGTGCAATTTTCGTTAGGTTAGGATTGACCTAGTTTGACTAGGCTCGGGTGAACTTGAGTTTCGATATTTGACAATGATGTTAGAATTGTGTATAAGTCCAGGTGGATCGAGAAGATCGAATGCTAGCAAGTGAAAAGTCTAGTGGGACTAGACACACCTACTGGGATTAGGTGAAGTCTAGGTAGATCGGAGATATCGCACGCTGGCAAGAAAAAAATCCTAGTGGGACTAGGCATACCTAGTGGGATAGGTGAAGTCCAGGTGGATTGGGCAGATCGTACACTGGCAAAGGAAAAGTCCTAGTTGAGAACTAGGCAAGGGAGAGTCTAAGTCGGTCAAAGGGTTGATCGGACACTTGGTGAGGAACCGTGGTTAGGTAAAGGAACCTTAGACTTGAGCTAAGCAAGTTAAGGTTGAGCAATCAATTGGGTGATCGATTGGGTTGTTGTCTCGCGAGAACATAAAGGTTCTTAATCGAATGAGTAATTAATTAAGGAGGGGTAATTGATTAAGGAGATAGTGAATCGATTGGGTAATCGATTAGGAGAGTAGTGTCCCGAGAATAGAAAGGATCTTAATCGATTGGGTAATTGATAAAGGAGGGCGTTAATCAATTTGATAATTGATTAAAGCGGACCATAATCAATTGGGTAATTGATTAAGGAGAGAGTGAATCGATTGGGTAATCGATTGAGAGAGTTGTGTTGCAAGAATAGAAGCAGGCTGAATCGATTGACCAATCGATTTTTCCTCTCCTTAATCAATTAGTCAATCGATTAAGATATACAGTAATCGATTAAACAATCGATTAAGATCGTCTTAATTGATTGGCTAATCGATTAAGCTTCAAAAAATAGTCATTGAATGGCTAAGTCTGACGTGGTAATCGATTGGGTGGTCGATTAAGGGAATACTAGGTCGCGGGTATATAGGGTTTTCACATAGGATTGAAGCGACAATCCTTCGGCATTCTTCGCACTCTCTTCTCCTCCTTCACCTCCATTTTGAGTGAGGCCTTGGAACATAGTGCTGCTGCATTTCCAAAGATCAAGAGACGATTTCAAGTTAGAAGAAATAAGAAAAGTAAAGAGAGCTCATTGTTATAAATCTTGTAAGATTTCTTTTATATTTGGTTGTATTCTTGTTGTATCTTCTTGAGAGCTTGTACAAGGCTCCTCCACCTCCACGAAGGAGTCTTTCTTAGTGCTTGAGAGAGTGAGGGAGAGTGGATCCTTGGATTAGTCACATCAAGGAGGTGGATACCAAGTAAATCCTGGAGTGTTAGCATTGTTTAGAGTCTTCCGCAACGACAAATCTACAACAAGCAATTCAGAGCTAATCACCCCTCTCTAGCTCGTCTACCAGTCCTAACAAGTGATATTAGAGTGAGGTCGCTCTTCTTTGGACTCATCGCCAAGAGAGCAAGAGCTAGAGGAAGAAAAAGGAATTGAAGAAACCCTAATTTCATGATGCCATCATCAAGAGGGTTAAATTCAAAAATGAAATTCGGTTACGACGCCCGGGCACCTCCACCATTCAACAAAACAAATTTTGATCTTTGGAAGACAAAGATTAAAAAAAATTTCGTGATGGAGATAGAACAATGGTTTGCTCTAATGGAGGGTTCTAAAGATCTAACAAGCTCTAAAGGAAAGCTCCTCAAGAAGACTAAATGGAATGAAGAGCATATCAAGAGGTGTGAGGCTAACGACAATGTTGGGACCTTTACGTTTAGCTAAAGGGGGTGAATAACTACTTTTCGATTTTCCTTCCTACAATGTTAGCGTGCGCAAGAGAAAAACTAAAACAATCGCTAACACAAATCATTTACGTGGTTCGGAGATAAAGCTCCTACTCCACAGCTGTCCTTAAGGTGGACGATCTTGATCCGTCGGTGGATGACTCCCCGGAAGACCTTCGGCTAGCTCTTGTCGCTCTTTGTGGGTGGAGAAACCTCGCCACAATCCCTTGACAACCTCTGAGCACTTGTAGGCTATTGACAGACTTTACCCAAGCTTGTTTCGCCAGGAAGAAACAGCAAAAAACGAGCCCTCTTAAATAGTGTTCGATACTGTTCTGACCGTTACCAGTCAACTGGTCCACTTGAATTCAAATGTCACAACCCGACGCTTCGAATTCCAGTCAGCATCAGTCGACTGATCTTTCTGTGCTCTTTATCAGTCGACCGATCCAAGCATCAGTCGACTGCCACCTAAGGTTTCTCTTCCCGAGTACAATTCTCTCAGCACTCGAACCCTAGGATTTCCCTTCTCGAGTAAAATTCTCTCAGCACTTGAATCCTCATGACTCAGCTGACTCTTCATCCAGCACCCTCGACCTGTTGCCTTCAAGCCTTCTTCGACTTCGGCTCTCGTCCCTCGGATGCATGCAAGCCCACGACTCATCTCCCATGTCATCCTTCGCGTATGCCTCAAAGTGCGCTTCCCTCGGCTCATCGTTCCTGCTAAACTTGGCGACCCAACCTTGATAAAGTTGGCACATTGAGGCATTTTCAAGGAATTGTTACCCTTGAAAATGAAGAAGTTATTTATTTACTCTTGAGGAGTAAAATTATCTCAAACTATATTTTTGGAAGATTGTACTTGATAAAGTCGACACAACTAGGTTAGAACCAAAGATATGCCAAGTTGGGAGTTTTGACATTATCTCAGAAAAATTGGGGGCAAAATTAGGATTATCAATGACTTAGCGATGAGTTATTGATAGTTAGATAGAAAATCTAAGTATTTTCTTTTATATTAATATGCTATGATTTGTATGTCCAATCACATGCCTTGTCATCATAATTAATCATTCATATTTTATTATGAAAATATTTCATGTCATATAATACATATATTATCTAGCTATAATAAATTTTCTTTTGAAAATCTTCATATGATGCATGCACTGGTCATTATCATGCATGGTGGAAATGAGTGAAATTAAGGACATTGACATTAATTGGCATCCTAGGTGGATGATCAAACTTTATAATATCTAGATATAAATGCATGAACTCCTTAGTTTAGGGAGAATAAATTTTCACATCTCACAAAGATCGTAAGTTGACTTATATGTGTTTGGAGACACACTAGATACATGTGAGGTGTTAGGAAGATGAACAAAACTCGCGGTGTTGATAAAGTACATCTATTTCAGTTTTAGGTTCATCAAAATAAGGATTTAAGTGAACTACAATCATTGGGAAAGCTAATGTACTAGTCATGTGCATTTAGCCCAAAGAACGTGGTTGAAAATGATTTTTGAAAACCAGTTGAAAACTATTTTGGAAAACTTTGGTGAAAACTATCTTTTGATAGAACTCATCATTGATGAATTGGATACAAAATTGAGTGAAATATTGAAGTATTTCAATGGTTTCCAATTTTGTATCAATCTTTAAAAATGGAAGTTATTTTCATAGAAAACTATTTTTTTCATGATAATATACGTCATAAATAATGTGTACACAAAATTTTAGGATTTTTCAAATTTTGTAGAATTATTTAGGAGTTTCTGAAATTCGGTCTAAAATTATTTTCAGAAATCAGAAACTCACAATCGATCAGGTGATTGATTAAAACATACACTAATCGATTGGTCAATCGATTGGTGAAGCTTTTTTACAAGTACAGAAGTTCACGTAATCGATCCATTTATCGATTAAGGATGGTCATAATCGATCAGTTGATCGATTAAGACAAAGCTTAATCGATTGAGACCCAACACCAACCGATTGACACGACTGAAATTGTCTGATTTTAGTCTTTAAACCCAATTTTGAGTAACCTAACAGTCTCTAACCCTTGAAAATGCTTTTATAAGTATATTTGGGTAAATTTCATGATGAAATTAAAAGGGGAGATGTTTTTGGTGAAAATTATAGGGTTACGTAGAGGTTAATTCAAGTGTTGAATCTTAAAACCTCATAACTTCATTTTGAGTCTACCTAATGTTTAGAAACTCAAAAATTATTGTTGGTGCAATGATAGAAGTTTAGACCATGTTTCAAGGGGGAAGTCTTCCTTAATGACATGGATTTCAATTTCTCTTTGGGTTTATGAAAAGATGAAGATTGTGAATCTTCATAGGATGAAAGCTCAAGGATGAGTATGATTGTGTATGGGCCACAATGAGAGGTTTGAGACTTTCATTGGATGTCTTTGACCACATTGATTCTCGGGGAGAGTTTTTGATATATGTCAAAGGGGAGAGATTCTATGGCTAATATGGATTAGTCTTACTCAAACATATTGTCAAACATCAAAAAGGGGAGATTGTTGGTGCAATATTCGTCAGGTCAGGGTTGACCTAGTTTAACTTGGCTCGGGTGAGCTTGAGTTTTGATGTTTAACAATGATGTTAGAATTGTGTATAAGTCCAGGTGGATCGGGAAGATCGCACGCTGGCAAAAGAAAAGTCTAGTGGGACTAGGTGAAGTTCAGGTGGATCGGGGAGATCGCACGCTGACAAGGAGAAAGTCCTAGTGGGACTATGCACACCTAGTGGGACTTGGTGAAGTCTAGGTGGATCGGAGAAATCACAAACTGGCAAATGAAAAGTCCTGGTTGAGAACTAGGCAAGGGAGAGTCTAAGTCGGTCAAAGGGTTGATCGGACACTTGGTGAGGAACTTGGTTAGGTAAAGGAATCCTAGACTTGAGTTAAGCAAGTTAGGGTTAAGCAATCGATTGGGTTGTTGTCTCGCGAGAACAGAAAGGTTCTTAATCGATTGAGTAATTGATTAAGGACGGGTAATTGATTAAAGAGAGAGTGAATTGATTGGGTAATCGATTAGGAGAGTAGTGTCGTGAGAATAGAAAGATTCTTAATCGATTGGGTAATTGACTAAGGAGGACCGTAATCAATTGGGTAATTGATTAAGGAGAAGAGTGAATCGATTGGGTAATCGATTGGGAGAGTTGTGTTGCAAGAATAGAAGTAGGCTGAATTGATTGACCAATCGATTCAGCTTTCTCTTAATCGATTAGTCAATCGATTAAGGTGTACAGTAATTGATTAAGCAATCGATTATAGCAGTATTGCGCGAGAGCACAGAAAGATGTTGAATCGATTCAGCAATCGATTAAGATCGTCTTAATCGATTGACTAATCGATTATACTTCAAAAAATAGTCATTGAACAGCTAAGTCTGACGTGGTAATCGATTGGGTGATCGATTAAGAGAACCCTAGGTCGCGGGTATATAGAGTTTTCACGCAGGATTGAGCGGCAGTCCTTCGGCATTCTTCGCACTCTCTTCTCCTCCTTCATCACCATTTCGAGTGAGGCCTTGGAGCATAGTGCTGCTTCATTGCCAATGATCAAGAGGCGATTTCAAGCTAGAAGAAAGCAAGAAAAGCAAAGAGAGCTCATTGTTGTAAATATTGTAAGATTTATTTTATATTTGCTTGTATTTTTATTGTATCTTCTTGAGAGCTTGTACGAGGTTTCTCCGCTTTCACGAAGGGGTCTTTCTTAGTGCTTGAGAGAGTGAGGGAGAACGGATCCTTGGATTAGTCACCTCAAGAAGGTAGATACTAAGTAAATTCTTGAGTGTTAGCATTGCTTGGAGTATTCCGTAGCGATAAATCTATAACAAGCAATTCGGAACTAATCACCCCCTCTAGCTTGCCTACCGGTCCTAACACTAAGCCCATCTTCTATAAGTCTACCTTACATACTAGGTTTTGCTTGGAGTCAACTCTCAAAGACTTTACTACTTAAGGTCAACTTCTTATGTTTTCCCACTATCTAGCTTCACTTACCAGGACTTCGTGTACTTAGCTTCACTCACTAGGACCTAGCTTCACTCGCCAGGATTTTATGCCCGATTCTCGACCAGGACATCGATGCCCAACCCTTTGCCAGGTTTTCATGCCCAATTCCCCAACCAGGACTTCGGTGTTCAATTCTCGGCCAGGTCTTCATGTTAAATTCCCCGAACTAGAACTTCGTGCCAAGTTTCACTCATTAGGATTTCGGCGACTTGACAAGGACTTCTTTACTAGTCATTTGATCCTGACTAGACTTCTCTCTACCAAATATCAAGTCTTGTTTGACTTAGCCCTTGATCTAACTGACCAGCCTTGAGTTCTTTGCGAATCACTCTGTCAAATATCAAGTTCTGTTTGACTTAACCCTTGGTCAAACTAACCAGCCCTGAGTTTTTTGCTAATCACTCTACTAAACATTAAGTCTTATTTGACTTAGCCCTTGATCAGACTGACCATACCTTGGTATATTATCAAACATCGAAATCCTAGAGGTTGACAATTTTTGTCTGATGCTCCTGGCACCAACACATAGTCCCTCTGCTTCCTCGTTGCATCATCGGTGAGTTGTTCATCGAAAAGTTTGGGCAGTTACATTAACTAATAATGTGAAAATTTTAAATCTATATTAGTGATGGTGCATACGCGTTGTATATGTAATATAATGCATAAATATACGTAAATTTTATCTATAGAATTTATTTAGTTAAAAATTTGAAAATTTAATTTTAAAAATTTTAAAATATAATTTAAATTGAAATTTATCTTTTTTAATTTGAGGAATTATTTTCTAAAATTTTAATTTTAGATTAAGATTTATTTTTTAAAAGATTTGTAATTATAGATTTATTCTGAATTTGTGTATTTATACTTTTAATATTTGTGATTTTATTTTTTGAATTTTAAAATTTGAAAGATAAATAGTTGAAAAATGATATTAACATAATTTAATTTTAGGCTTTATCAAATTAATTAATAATTAAAAATAATAAATTATTAATTAAAAATTATGATAATAACATTATTAAGTAAGAGTTAGTATAATCATTTTCGTCATATCTAATATAATATATAAATATTTAAAACAATTTATAATTTTGTAGTATAATTTACATATGAGAAAGGGACGAAATATGCCCAATGAACTAATAAATTATTGATGAAAATAAAATAAAATGTAGATATTGTCAAATAAAAGATTTTAAATAAAATATACTTTTATAACAAAGAGAAAAAATATCTATTTTTTCAATGCTCCAAGTCTGTAACATTAAATCACATTGATATAAATATTCTATAAAAACTTGTTTTCTATTTTAATATTTTATAAAATATTTTTTAAAAAAATATTTTTATTTATATATTTTTAATGTGTTTTGCAGTTAACACTGCTACAGTGTAGCGTCCTGCTGCTTTCTCAAGAAGAAGATGAAAACCAAAGGTGTGATTTTTCTTTTTCAACCATTAGTTACTCTGTTTTTAGAATATCTATCTTTGTAAGCGTTACAATACTCATCATCTCATTAAAAAAAATAATTTAGAATCTACGTATCATATATATATTATATTAACATATTTATTTTCGCATATTCATTTTAATATTAACACTTAAAAAAATTTAAAATCCACATACCATATACATATTATATTAACATATTTATCTTCGCATATTCATTTTAATATTAACACTTATAAAAATCATATGTCACGTACATATTATATTAACATATTCATTCACTTATATTTATTTTAATATTAATCTTCATTATTTTTAATTCCATCCGCCACTAATTCATAATTTATTTTTATTTTATATTAAATAAATATAATTTAAATTTTATTTATTAAAATAATTATTAATTAATCATTGTGTAAATTTATTAATTATTAATTAACCGTTTAAATATTTTAATTTAATTTTATTATATAGTCATTAGCTTTAATTTTAATTTTAAAATTTATAGTTTTTATTTTTTTTAATTACAAAAATAGTCTCATTGAAGAATTCACGTGGGTGAGCGCACCCCACGCTCACTTCCATGAACACATTCAATGATTCATTTTCAATGACGTTATATTGGTTTTAACGTGTTCAATGATTTGTTTCAATAACATTTCATTGGTTTTAACGTTACGTGAACACTACTAAAATGCACGATGCGGGTGCTCTAACATTTTCATCATCCGTCTCAGGATAACACTGATAATAAATGTATAATATTTATGGTCGATTTTTAAAAAATAATAATTTATATTTTTGACTCTATCATCTATGGATACTTCGATGAACTTCCTTCTATAATCTTGAGAAAGAGGAGTCTTTTTCTCAAAAAATAATAATTTGTATTTTTGACTCATGCCTGTATGTACATGAACTTCCTTTTATATTCCTAAGATCGGCTGAGGTGACTGTTAAGATAGCGGATGTAATTTCTTTTTAAATCTCCATCACTCTATTTTTCTCCTTATCCTCTGTTAAATGAGGCACGAATCCTATAATACTGAGCTTCTAAATCGTCCATTATGAATGCTTTCCTATTTACCCGGTGATAGATCGTCGATCGTGCGAGATTTTTTTTTACGAGTGATCCTGTCGCGGAGTGGAGTGGCTGTCCTCTGGCCAGGTGTGCATCCTAGAAGCCACGAGCCGGTGAGGTGGCCGTCCGTCTATGGTGCCTCGCCTCGCCTCGCCTGACGGTCCCTGTTTTGCAGAGGCGAGGCGAGGCGCCATAGATGGACGACTATCTCACCGGCTCGCGGCTCCTGGGATGCACGCCTGGTTCAGAGGACAGCCACTCCACTCCGCGACAGGATCAACGAGGATGAAAAAATCTCGTCAATCAATTTTTCCTTGCTCCTGTGCTGCTGGGAATCCTGTCGCTGGGGCCACTCTTGCTGCTCAAAGCCTCAAATGCTCCAACTGTGAGGCGTTGCCGCTAGCTTGGTGGCCGAGGCCGTGGGTGACTTTCCCGTTTCTCCATAACCAGAAGAGGCCTCTCGAACCCTCTCCACACGGACCTCCACGCCAGAAAGATCAGACCTGGATTCGACAGACACCCATTGTATTTGGTCGCGAGGCGAGTCTTCCGCTCTTCCCATTTCATTCGTTTCCGTCGCGAAACGCTTTATACTCTGTCAGAGGAGGAACTGAAAAGGAACGGTCTTGTAAGGGGGACGCTTTTTGTTTTTTGTTCTTTGTTTTTTTTATCATCTGTGTGTGTACGATTTGTATTTGGAGTGGCGGAATTGATTTTCATTGCTGCGTCTGATGTCCTGGTGGTGTCTTGAAGAGGATCATCTGGAATCCACTAGTTCTAGAGAGTTTCGATCTAAGGTTTCCCCCTTTTATCAATCCATGCTGCAAATTTGCCGAAAAGGCGAACCTGCACGCTAAATCTTTCACTTTACCTGATCGTGAATCCCAGGGGACCATCGATTGACTCGTTCTTGGTTCTTAGATGGTCCTCCCAATCCTCGTAGCAGTAAGCCTCAGGGTGGTGTAGGTGGGGCTAATGCACAGGCTCCACCTTCGAAGGCCTCCTTTTTAATTTTTTTTTTAAAAATAAAATATTATAGATTAAACCTCTGGTTAACCTAGCTCTTGTTTTTTTTTTCTTTTTGTTCGTCGATTCATCTCAGCGGCGGCGACAGATACTGCCTCCAAAGAAGCCGCAGACCAAGAGCTCGACGCGTCAACCGTCGACGAGATCTCGAAGTTCTTCTCGCTTCCCATAGGCGAGGCTGCTCCGATCTTAGGTAATGCCGAAAGAAAACCTCATGTGGGTCTCCGATTTTGTTTCTTAATTGTTCGTTATGTGGCTTTGAGCAATCGAATTGGGGATCAAGCTTCTCATCCTACCTCTTTGGTTTTTGACTTTTTGTTCATTGTGATTGGAAAGGAATTTGTTTTTTCATCTTTTTAATTTGGATCTTTGACAACTTAGTTGGTGTCCTTAAATCATGTCTATGTGATTTGAATCGGCCAATGATGTTTATCCCAATGATCATGCATGAAAAGCTAGATTATGTTTTTTTTTAAATTTTAGTTTACTTTTCCTATAGTGCTGTTTCACTTCAATAATTTAGCTAGGATTCAAGTAGATAACTTTCCATCATTCATATATCAAATTCCACGTAAATTAATCATTATTAAACGGCCAGATTTTGTAACTTAACATCATAACTAACTATTCTGATCTAATCAATATGAATGTTTTACTATGTTTCAAACAAGTTCTATTCTATCTACTTTCTTCATCTAAATATCAACATTTTTCCTAATTCCTTTAAAGTGATTGTCTTAACTACTAAACAAAAGGCCAAAAAAAAAAAACAAAAGATAGATTGAGATATAGAAGGAATAACACTCACCCTCGAAGAGTCCAACTAACTTTTGAGTGAATTTATGTGATCTCTTAGACTGGTTAAGTTTTCAACAATTGTAGTCTTTTCTTTCTGCATCAATTTTGTTATTTTTTATATTAATACAAAGGATTCTTCTTTTTTTTTTCCACTGGGCCCTTTAAAGTCCAGGGCCGGCCCGTTTTATATTATGCTATTCGTTCCACCAACGCCCCAAGGATGTGTAGTCATTTCCTAACTCAAATCAAGTATCAAGTATCAAGGAGTTTTTACATTCTTTTCCTTTCAGGTTGTTATTTACTTGGAGCTGTTGTAATGATGGATAAATCATGTAGTTTAAAGATTTGCTTATTTTCACGAAAGGGACCAATTATTTTGATGAATGAGTGGATGGATAAAATTGAATAGGACCCTTTGGCTCCTCCTTTCCATTGAAATAGGCTCACTAGTAAGTGGATGGATCAGGAAAGTGAACAAATGGTGAAGTTAGAGTTGTGTCTCTTCAAATGACCACATGCTTGCTCATGAACAACACCAGGACCTTCTTTTCCCATCTCACCTCTGCATGTTTCCATTAATTTCCATGCGCGTTGAATTAACCACACCTTAAACGAGAGGAAAAAGAAGAAAGGAATTAAGTCATCTTCCTTCCATCCACTTTTTGATGAAATCAAAGGGACAAATGTAATATCACTTATTTATGTTGTGTTTATTTGTTTCTCATTTGTGGAGTAAAATTTTAGAAACAAAAGGGTTGTTTAATTAGTGCTCATTCTAGCAACTCTAGGACCTCTTCCTCGACTATATCATCTTTGCAGAGCACATTTAGATGGACCTAGAAAAGATTAAGGTAATCAAGGACTATCCAAGCTGCATGCCCTTCAAGAAGCTCAAAGCTCACATGACTACCTTTTATTAGGGGATTTTAGTTCCATCATGACTCCTGTAACCCTGCCTTAAGAAAGGATAGTTTTAATAGACTAAATATCTCTAAAGGATGACTAAGTCCCTTGTTATTAGAAAATTCTCTAAACTATTTGAGATGTTCTGTGGCATGACTGGGATAGGTACTTGTATTGTATAGGAGGATCATTGAGCTAAAAGGGGCATCCAATTGCATTTTTGGATAGAAACTCAATAAACTGGAGAATTCTATTCCACCTATGACAAAGACTTTTATGTTATTGTTCAAACCCTTAGACATTGACTATATTACTTACTGTCCCATGAGTTCATCCTCTATTTGAATCATAATGTAGGATTAAGATTAGGGGGTGAATAGCCTTAAATGAAACTTATATGTAGTAAGAAAACGAATTCCTTAACAAGAAAACTAAAAGCAATGCACAATTAAACACATACACAAAAGAAAGAGAGAAACAATGCTAACTCAATGATTTATGTGGTTCCACAACCTCCAAGCTCCTATTCTATGGCTTATGACCAATTAGCATGCCACTCCACGAATCTCACTAACTCTCTACTTCTCTGAATCCTTTCGGAGGTGGAGAAACATCTTACAATGCCTTAATTACAGAAGCGCAGAAGAAAAATTACAATGAGTAGAGAATTTTATAGAACAATTTTGTTGTAGTCCTTTTGTCTAGGTCGATTGCTCAATTGACTCGATTGATTAGTCGATTGACCAATCAATTATTACATTGGTAAACTGAAGATCTAGGTTGTCTTCAGTCGATTGAAGCATTCACTAAGCAAATTATAAGGCTTTCGCCCAAGCCTAATTTTTTCTCCAATTTTACACCTACATTCACATTCATTGTTGCATAAATGAAATCTGCCAAGTCATTCGAGAATACCCTTCTCTGACCTCTCCAGGACTTTGTTTGGAATTTTCTTCACCTTGTCAAGCTTTTAGTTAACCTTGACTTGCAGGCATGTGATTACCTTTGATCTGTTGGACTTCCTCTTGCCTTAAATACAATCACCCTTGATGTGTCGGGATTTTGTTGTGTCATGTAAAACATGCATACACTTGTGACAAGCTCTTTGTCTAACATGAAAACCAATTGCACCAACAAATAAGGCAAGAAGCTTAAGTACCAAACACGTCAGGTTGGTGATTTTCAGTCAATTGGTATTTTCCTTTTTTATAATAATCAGTAATAATTATAATCTTAATTATATTCTAGCATGCCTTCCTTATTTAGAATGTTTATTGCAGGCTTGCTTTTCAGTAAGTCTATACAAGTGGTCCAAAGTCCAATAATTCAACATTTTTCAGCTAATAAAAAGAATTCCAGTTTGTTTTCTTTGCTTGAAACTTTATTCATCATTTGTCTTTGTTGCAGCATCATACTGTTTCTTTTATTTGTGGTTTTTTTATTTTGATTTGTCTTTTTTTAATAAGTTGTATAATATGCCAGCTATAGAGATGTGTAATACCACTGGGATCATAGTCTGGGCTTATTATTTCCATGCAGCTTGTATGCTTTTACCTCTACTAACCTGGACTTTGGTGTTATCAGGGTTTTGCAATGGCAATATTCTCAATGCATGGTTTCCATTGATCTGTTCGATCATTGTTTAGAGGTCCAAATCATGAAGCCTTCTTTCCTGGTTATGAGATTTTGCATTCTGTGATTTTTATCCTACCGATGTTTGGTAGATCAAAAACAATTTGGATGTGGGCCTATCAAACAGCTCTCCAAGTGAATCATTTTGTGTGATGAAGATTTCAGACACTCTATGCAATTGGAGGAGGGCATGGAGAGAAATTTTTGCAGTCTGCTTCCTTCTCTTACATCCCTCCATTTGATTGCATCAGGTGGTCAGCACTCTGAAATTAGTGGTGGATACTTTTCATGGCCTATTTCTACCCTAATGCATGCTGCCGCAGAAGATCGAGCTAATTACTTTGCTAACCTCCAGAAAGGAATACTACCAGCACATGTTGGCAAATTGCCAACTGGCCAGCAAGCCACAACACTACTTGATCTGATGACTATAAGAGCATTCCATAGTAAGATTCTTCGTCGTTTCAGTCTTGGTACTGCAATAGGATATAGAATCAGAGAGGGGATATTGACTGACATCCCAGCAATTCTCGTTTTTGTTGCTCACAAAGTGCCCAAGAAATGGCTCAGTCTCAACCAGTGCCTGCCATCTACCCTTGAGGTAAATAGTAGTGTCATTGACAGTTGGGTTGGTGTTATGAGAATGAGGATTCCATGCTGCAGTTAATTTTGATGTTACCATACCTTGTATACTTAATAGAGATTTAAAAATTTTCAGGGTCCCGGGGGCATATGGTGTGATGTGGATGTAGTGGAATTCTCTTATTATAGCACACCAACACTAACTCCCAAGGAGCAATTGTACAATGAGCTTGTAGATGAGCTGCGAGGAAGTGATCAGTGTATTGGTTCAGGCTCTCAGGTACTAAGTAGATTAACAAAATATTATTTAATTTAAAAGCAAATGCTCCTAATACTTCTACATGTATGGAATGACTTATTGCGCAATTGCTAAATAAATTACTAGTTTTTGTGAAGTTCATTGCTTGATGAATGAACAAAGCATGGGCTTTTGACTTCTATTTTCCAAGAGTTATGTTGGACTAACAATCTTTGTTGTTTAATGGTTCTTTAAGACATTCAAATCAGTTGATTACTGTTTCTTCGATACTACACTGCATCAGCTTCCTAATCTGGATTTTTTTGAGTGATTTGGAGTGTGCGACTGTGTTGATACCCAATACTCAATGCTTCATGTCCTATACCCTTTTTAGTCTCTTGCCTGTTAGAACCTAATAGACAATTTAAAGAATCTTAGGGAAGTTGGTCCAAGTTCAGCTACATTAATCCATCTAATGGCAACCAATTAAAGTTTGAGTGTCATGTTGTTCTCAAGTTGTCTTAAATGCAGAAATATAGTTTTTTGAGTTAAGGACAACTTTAGATTTCTCCAGCTGATGAGTTTTTTGCTTCTGTTTCTCGTTGATCTAGTGCAAACTGTGATTTTTTCCATGTCCTTTTCTGTTAATATTAGGTTGCAAGCCAAGAGACATATGGGACCATAGGGGCTATTGTGAAAAGCCGAACAGGAAACAAACAGGTTGGGTTTCTAACAAACCTTCACGTCGCAGTTGATCTGGATTATCCTAATCAAAAGATGTTCCATCCATTACCACCCAGCCTTGGACCTGGAGTCTATCTTGGTGCAGTTGAGAGGGTTACATCTTTCATTACAGATGATGTTTGGTTTGGGATTTATGCAGGAACAAATCCAGGTAGCCCAAGATCTAGCATTACATTAATTTAGCTTGTTTAACATTATCTTGTATCTTAGACTTAGAAATCCTTGTTTTACTTATTCGTTGGAATGCGATGGGATTATGATGTCAATTCTTTTGATAAAATATTCTAGAATGAATGTGAAATCATGTAAATAAGAAATGATTTTTTGAAGCCATATATGTTGACCAAGCTTTATCACTCACACTCCGAAACATATTTCAAAATATTATTGAATTTGATTATTTTGCACACCTGTCTGTCTTTGCTGATCATATATACCCTTTTCATTATGGTGTACCCGCAGAAACTTTTGTCCGAGCTGATGGTGCATTTATACCCTTTGCCGGTGGATTTGATGTCTCCAGCATTACCACCTCAGTGAAAGGACTGGGTGAGATTGGTGATGTTAAATTTATTGATCTCCAGTCGTCAATTGACAGCTTAGTCGGGAGAAAAGTGATGAAAGTTGGGAGAAGCTCTGGTTTGACTAATGGAACCGTGATGGCTTATGCTATTGAATACAATGACGAGAAAGGAATATGCTTTTTCACTGACTTCCTTGTTGTGGGTGAGAACCTGCAAAGTTTTGATCTTGAAGGTGATAGTGGGAGCCTTATCGTTCTAACAAGAGAAGATTCTGAGAAACCTAAGCCTATAGGTATCATCTGGGGTGGGACTGCTAGCAGAGGAAGATTGAAGCTTAATAGTGGCCATTCTCCTGAGAATTGGACAAGTGGAATTGATCTGGGTCGTCTTCTTGATCTTTTGGAACTTGATCTCATAACAACAAGACAAGGACTTGAAGGTTTGATTCTTCACTTTTGATGCCGTAAAATTTAATAAATCTTCAAAGCAATATTTCTCTTTATCTTCCCCTGTTGATCGCTTTGTATCTTTCTTTCACTTTGTTACTACAGATGCCCTACAGAAGCAAAGATTTGCTTTGGCAGCTTCTATCAATTGCACAGTTGGTGAATCATCTCAAATGATAAGGAACTCGGGAGACAAAAAGGATGATGAAATATACACACCATTATGCATTGCCATTCAACATTCCCGTTCTGAAGGTGCTACGGGTTCAGGAGCAAATGCATTTCATAAGGATGCTGAGTTTCAGGTTGACAGCGTTGAGGTTGAGAACAACACTGAAGAGCAACAGTCTGTTCCAAATTTAATTAGGACGTCTCCAGCAATCCTTGTGGAGGATGACAATTTTGAAAGGAAGAATCTATCTGCGTTAATAAACTCGTCCAAGGATGATATTTGTATTTCATTGCATTTTGGGGATCATGAAACCTAGGGACAATGTTATGATAGCATGGCAATTAGATTTACAAAGACATTCATTGTGTGACTTACTCGTTCAAGTATAACTTACAGTGATATCTGTATAACACACGGATGAATTCTACAATTTGTGACGAAAATTATTTTACAGCCTTTTAAAGGGAGGACTGAATTATCTTTCAACTACAGAAAAGCCTCACCTGGCCATCATCTTCATTAGGTGGTTCTACACGTTCAAAAGGTCAGTTAACCATCTGCTCAGACATTTCACTTGTTTTCTCGATAGCTTCTTTAAAGTATATGCTTCTAAATATGTAAAGGACAATTTCATGAATAGGTTTTCCTTACACTTTCTCAAGGTCAATCAAGAATGTTTGTTGTTATTTTATTCTGATGATTTTGTCCACTTGTTTAAAAACATATTTGATACTCTTGATCAATTAGACGAATTATTGCTTTATATATAGACGATTGTACCATCATTAGCTAGATAGTTTAATGCACTGCTTAGCAGTGTTAGAGGACAAATAAACACAGTTACTTTGGTTAATTAGTGATTTGTTTGTTTCCGATATGACTTTCAACTATAGAGGTGTGTTCTTCATTAGTTGAAGCCTTAAATTACATGAACAAGTTTTGTTCTGCTTGTTTGTTGCACAATACCGAACTTGCGAAACATTATTGCCTCTTTGTTGTCCACCATCCACACACTAGAAAAGCATTGTGGTTGTCCGGAAATAGTTCAGAAGAATTATCTATAGCTGTGTAAATTAGATATAAACAAAAGTAGTTAATATAAGAACTTGAAACCTTCAATTTCTCACAGGAAGTCACTTTGTTTCAGATAGTTTACAGCCTAGCAAATGCAGATGATCTAGTAGAACAAGAGAACACTTTTGGTGATAGTACCTTTGTTTAGCTAGTTCTGTGAGAGAATCCTATCGAGGAAAAGAAGTCGAACATCATCCAATTGTTAGTGAGCGAGTGATTGAAGCTGCCAGATGATCTAGTAGATAAAATCATTTCTTTGAAACACTCATTCTTGATTTCTGGTAGATACCTGATCAACTCCATGGAGTAGACCCAACAAAGGGCAGCAAGTTGATCCTCGACTAGATCAAGCTGGCAGCTTCAATTGCTCGCGCTAACAAAACTAAATCCAAGTTTGCCCAATTCTTCAAGGAGATTGGCTGGCAGAACTCCATTTCCATATGTTTATATAAACAACACATCTCATTGCCAAACCCTGATATCCTCTACTTGCACCATTGGCATCAATGTGCTCATGGTGTGTTTTGGTCCCATGTTTGTACAGCTAGCGACAACGACTCTTGTCTCTGTAGGTCGATCAATACGATATCTAAATAATAATGGCCATAATACTGAAAGATATGATAGCAATCTAGCAGCACACATATCATATGAATGACATGCTTAATCTAGCATATGCTTGTGGCTGTGCTACAAGTTGTAGTGCCTCGAGATATCATTTGTCTGGCGTATCTTTGTGGGCAAAGAAGGGGACACCCCAGAATCTGTTGGACCACAGCCACAAAGGTTCTTATTTAATAGCTTATCCTTTCTGGACTGTTGTAACTGTCCCGTGGCTTTGATGTGTTCATTAAAGGACTGAAAAGGAGGTTTCAAGGTTGTCAAGGTGCAGAGGGAACTTGCATCTTCTTCCTCCTGTTTACAAGTGAGATAGGGTTATGGTGTGTGCCATATCTTCCAATTGCGTTGGATTGGGAATGTAATTATTTTCTACCCATGATGCAGTAGAAATCTGCCACCCCAGCACGGAGTGACGATGTCAAAGCTTTCTTTTCATGATGTGGTCGACTCTGCGAGGAATAACACGTGCCAGAGGATTCATCGGGTTGCTTCGGCGAAATCCCTTTGATTCCTAAGTCATCATGCTTTCATAATAGACTAAAAAGGAGAAAGTAAAGAAAGAGAGAATCCGTGTGAGAGTCCCTTTTTTTTGGATCACGGGGAAGTGGGAAAGAGATCGTGAGAAAGTGGAGATCATGACTCATGTTTGCTTGTCTTGTCAAATCCGGCTAACAGGACTTGGGCTTGACCTAATGACTTAGCAACTCGATGGCTTTGCGAGTCAGACTAGATTGGCCGCTTGGCTCAGTTTGGATTAACTCTGACAGCTCGACTAAGTTTAACTCGGATAGTGACGACTTAGCAACATGACTAGGCTAGCTCAAGGTGGAGCCATGAAGGTGTATCTTGCAAACCTGGAGCAAGCCTGATACGGACTGGACGGTATCCATCAGAAGCTTAGTAAACTAGTGGAGATGAGTAGATTTAGTATCTACAAACAAAGAGATTTTTTATCCATCTGTCTAGTAGCTACTAAAATTTTGGCTTCATTTTGACTTGAAATGATCATCACGAAAACTCTTTGATCATTCCATTTTGGTTTAAAGAAGCCAAACTTTAGGCCAATTATTTGAGTCTTTTTACTACAAACTTATCATTTTGGTTGTAGTAGTGCCTTGATAATTGAAATATATATATATATTACATTTTATTGATGAAATATTACTATACAGAAACAAAATATGAACTAAGATCACATAACATCAAACTCCAATCCTTCTCAGAAGCACATATCAAGAACGCAACAGCAACACAGTGCAGCACAACTGCAAATTAAAATAATAATAATAACAAATCAGAAACTAAGGGAGGAAAACATTTTTACGTTTCATTACCATCCTTTCCAGAATCCATCTCCACGGCTGCTTGTCTCTACCGGAACTTGCTGCTGATTCGCGGCCGTGCTGTTCTCCATCGTCGGGTAGCCCTGCGGCGGCGGCGGCGCCACCATCGGTGGGTAGGCCCGCTCGGGCGGAGGAGGGTAAGCTGCAGGTTTGTCACAGAACAAAGAATCGATCAGTT
The DNA here is from genome assembly GCA_024364735.1 of Boesenbergia rotunda. Classification (NCBI taxonomy): domain Eukaryota; kingdom Viridiplantae; phylum Streptophyta; class Magnoliopsida; order Zingiberales; family Zingiberaceae; genus Boesenbergia; species Boesenbergia rotunda. The sequence goes on from JAGFNQ010004345.1 coordinate 150,608, forward strand.
ACTTCTAATCAAGTAACTTAATTCAAGAAACAAAGAATCGATCAGTACTTGGAGGTGGAGCTTGTTGCTGATCAAAGTAACTCATACTGAAACCTAGAGGAGAAGAGAGGTTAATGCAAGGATAGATCACAGAACAGAGTAAGAGACGTATTTATTTATATATGCAATCATTATCACACTCTTAGATGAGAAAGACAAAACACGTTTCCACTTCCGGGTCAAAGAACAGAAGTAGGAAAACAGAAGGCACTCAACTGCTCCATTCATCAGCACTCAACTGCTCTAACTACTCTGTATCTAGATTTCAAATTTTTATAGCGATTAGGTTGGCGGATCAATTTTCAACCTCGAATCAAATAATCTTTTGTCGAGGCTCGATCTCGAATAGATAATAAGTTCAATCTTTTTGATGAGATGGGAGAAGATCGGCTATCTGCAAGATTAATCGGATGAATGAAGGTCACAAGGAAAACGTGTCGATCTTCAAAGTTTTCATATCGTTTATAGCTACTGATGATTAGGAGATGGGATGACTCCTTGATGTAGCCATGGCCGAACTCTTTCAGTAAGTTGGATGTTTGTTGAGTCGGCTTCTGTCGGATTAACTCTTGTTGGGTCGACTTTTGTCAGATTGGCTTTTAGAGCTGTCCGAGAGGCGAAATGGTATACAAGGTCTTTCTCCAAGAGACGTACTTTTAACGGGTGCTATTGTAACTGTTGTGTCCCTTTGCGCTATTGTAATTGCCGTGTCGCGAATGAGCTATGGCTAGTTGGACGTAACTTGACTGAGACTCGAGCTAACTCAGGTTGAGCTCAATTGTGAGTTGGTTGACTTGACCCGAGTTTGGTCATGAGTTGGCTAACTCAACTTGAGTGTGTTGAAAACTTGGAAGAGATAGTCCGATTGGACTAGAGTTCGTCTTGAACTGATGCGGATCCATGTCGACCGAGTTCTAAGCCTGCCCCACATGGTCCATGGTGTCACCGCCACATCAATTACAAAACAATTATTCTTGTAAGCATATTTTTTTTTATGTATCTCGAATCTAGGTTTTTATTAAGCTGGCCGGATCAATCTGGTTAGATTGGGTCAATCAATACGAACAAATTTGACCTGTTGTTCAATCCAATGAGATCGAATTCCTTAGGGTTGGGTCACTTTTTAGAATGATCCATAACGATTGCTCCTTTATTTTTGTTCCTCAATAACAGAGACACCAATTCTTCGATTGGCACAACCCGACTTAAAATAACTCACACGGTAACAAGCACACATAAATCCGATGACTAAAGTTGAATATATAGCATAAAGAACACGTAAAAGTGGCTTTAGTTATCGAATAATAGGTCAGTTCTTGGCCCTAATAGTGACTCCGGCAAGGATCATTCCACCTTCTTGGCCCTAATAGTGACTCCGGCAAGGATCATTCCACCCTTCCACTTCTGGCTGCTAGTTTCAAACATGCCGAATGAGAGCTTTCCGGTTGTTGTTTGAGGCCCTTTGAACTCATTGCCATGTACCTCGTGCCAGTGGTTGCTATGCGCCCTTCGCGATTCCATCACTTCGCTTCGATGCTTTTGCTCATCGGGGGTGATCAAAGCGAACGTGACCGCGAGGTTTTGCCACCCGAAAGCGTCAACCTTGAACTTGATGTGATAAACTATTTCGTAAGTATTTTCGTGACTTAGGTTTAGTCCCAGCTCAACTAGCTTGGCTAAGTCCACCACCCCGTCCACTTCCAGCCAGCTCACCTGTTTGAGTTCGACTGCCGTGCCAAAGCTACAACATCCAATTCAAATAAGAAACAAAACGCAAACAAAAGCTAGCTAGCTATCTACCGATATGTATTCGCTAAACCGCTAATCGACATTTTGTACCCGTATTTTTCTCTAATCTTGTCGTCTGGGGGAAGTTCAAGCCACTCCCAAAACCTATTGTCGCTCGCCCAAGCAATGTTCATGGCTTTTGCCGAAATATGAATCGCACCGTCTTTTTCTCGAACCAAAGTTTCATTACCCTGCTCGATCACAAGAAAACAACAAAAAAGTTTCGAAGTAAAGCCGATTCACGAAGTCTAGTCGACATAAACATGGAAATGAACGGATCTATCGACCTCAAGTGAAGTGATAGACAGAAATCCTACTTACACTTTGAACATCAAGAGCGACATGGTGAGCTTTGTCGCCATGGTTAGCATCCATTCCTTCCATCTTCTTCCTCTTCTTCCTTAATTCTCCTCTATACTGTGTCTCTTTATATGAAAAAGCCTTCGAATCAATATATCTCGAGGAATATTTTTTTCTAAAAGGTGAGGCATGGGTTAACTTGGACGGTAGGTGATTTTCGAACAATTATCATGGGTCGAGTCAGTGAAACTCTAACGGATGGTGAGACTCATGGTGTCGTATCCACTCGATCAGTGGCGGATCTAGGATTATAAATTTGAAGGAGGCAAGATAAATAATTATTATAATAATAATCAAGAAAATAATTATTATAATAATATCTTCTCTAATCTTACAAAGATAATGTATATTGAGTTAAAATTTAAAAAAAAAAAATTTAATTTAATCATCCAAAGGATTTGAATCCTAAATGTATGCTAAAACAAAAATTAGACTTATCATTAAACCCGCTACAAATATAAAATTATAATGGAGTCAAATTATATATATATTAAGAAAATAAAAATTGCTATACTAAAAAAATAAAAATTTCTATATAAAAATAATATTATTAAAAATTTGGGAGGGGGGAGGGGGGGCCGTGGCCCTCCCGGGTCCCCATGTAAATCTGCCCTTGCACTCGATTTGGCTTGGTTCGATCGATGATTAGTGGTGCAAGATCAAAGACGGATCTAATTTACCGGAGGATATAATTTTTTACTCGGGACTCGGAATCAAGCTCGGTTAGCAGTATAATTCAAACATCTAAATTTGTTGCTAGTAAACCTATAATTGTTAATTTTCGAGCCCAAATTCTACCATTTATATATTTTTGGGAGCTTTTTACTATTTGCAGTAATTTTTTTATTTTAATGGCATTTAGTGTATTTTTTGATATTTGTCGTATTAAGGGTTTAGGAATTGTGCATTCTGCTTTATTAATTTCTATCTATTATGAAAAAAAAAATCGGTATGACTTTTTCCTTTTAGGATATAGGATTTAGATAGTATCTATTAACGAAAGGAATCATGTTAGAGTACCAACATTTTTTTTTTGATAAACGGTAATTTTTTTTATTTTTTTTTATTTTTTTTCTTTCTCTTCAAATCTCTCTTCTTATTATCCTGCAAAATAATCACTATTCTATTCGGTGTCGATTAGGTTAATTTGCGGTTATTCTCGAAACTAAAAAGTAAATGAGAAGGTGAGAAGATCACTCTTTACTCTTTAAAGGAAGATGGGCGCGCTTCCTTTTGTAAAGGAAAAGCAAAAGGCATAAATTCCTTTGCCACAAGATAATGGGAATAAAGGTCTCTCTTCTCATCTCATCTTTTGTGGATTGGAATAAACACTTTGCTTTGCCCGGCAACTTAACAAATTCTTAGTAATTAATGTAGAAATTAAGTTTATAAATTAATACCATTGATTAGGGATGTAGATTATTTATGACATGAGTATATTATTGAAGAAGGAGCTAGCTTTATAATAATTAAGCTCCCTAATAATTCAGCACTAGAGCGCCACCAAAAGCACATCTATTTGCATCAAGATAAAATTTAATTCTTGATCCTGTCGACAAGTGAAGAAGGTTCCCACTCAGATGACTCGGTTTGACTAAAATGACCTCAGTCGCGATAGTGGATGAGTCGGGGTCGGTCTCGAGAGCTAGTGGGACACAAGTGGCTCGGGTGGGACCAAAAACAAGAGCACAAGGTGGAGAAGAGATTTTAATTGTTGGACCCTCCTTTCTGAAGGACCGGGGGGCTTTATATAGAGGAGAAAGAGGCCCCCTGTCCTGTCAAGAGTCTTTTCTCATTAAAAACTGACCAGCTGACAGTTTGACCTTCTGGCAGTTTTAGTCAGTCTGTTAGCCTGCCATAGCCATATAAATGTCCATCAAGAGGTCAATTCTACCTTCATTAATGCATGTTACCTTGACAAGTTATGATTATGCCAGAAGTCTTTTCGTCATAATGGGGAGATTTAGGAAATCTTATTGCTGATGAAGTCATTCGATCACTCGTGATCGTCCGATCGGGCGGCTACAGGCTTACCATACCCCGACCAAGCGGGTAAGGATGGTCGGTCAGATAAGTCAGGCTTCTCTACTACTCACGTTTTTAGAATGATCCCAAGGTGCCCGATCCAAGGTGCCCGACCGAGAACACCCGATCGGGAATCCCCAACCGAGAGGACCACTCTGTACTGAGTGCTTCCTTTTCCAGGGGCTTGATAAGTGTTTCTAATTTTGCCGGACCGAACATCCCCGACCGATGACTCTCGACCGGAAACGTCCGATCGGATATGGCTGACCGACCCTCCGCCCAAGTAACCTCGAACTCTGATCACTCAAGCTAGATCGGCGTCTGGTATACCTGCCTATCTTGGCTTGACCAAGGCTAGACTTGACTAGCTTCACCCGACCAAGACTTGATCCGACCAGACTCCCAATCAACTCAGAAAATCTATCCGACCGGATCAATTCTAAAAATTATCAAGACGCTAATTATATTAGAAATATTTTTTTTATTATACAAATTAAAGATATCAAATTTTATGCCCTGTAGAATAGAAGATACACTCAGGCAAATTTATTTTTGTTTAAATTAAAATGGGTAATTTCAGTATAAATATAAAATTTCTAATGGATACAAAAAATATGATCTGAAGTGCTGATCAGTCATCACGCACCAATATTTTAACTCGTCCACCAGTATCTTTGCCAGCGAGATAGATTCTATTTTCAATCTTTTCAAAAAAAAAAAAACGTTATTTTCATGACTCGAATCCTACTCATACGGATAACGAAGGAAACAAATAAAAAATCAATAGGAAAATATATTGTTGGGTAACGGAATGATTCAATATGGGGCCAACAAGCAAGTCATAGCCCAATTGGGCCCAAGAATACTTTCTATCTGGCGATTTATTTTTGTGACGGATAAGAAATTTTCATAAAATCAAACCAATCACGTTCAAAATTAATCTATTTTAAAAATTAAAAAATTGGATTTAAAAAAAAAAGTAAGGGGGCGTTTGATTTGTATTTTCCAGTCTATTTTTCATTTTCATTTTCTGTAGAAAATGTGATTTTTTGGAAAACATGTTTGATTTGCATTTTTCAGCTTTGTTTTCCAGAAAAAAACATAGCGTTTTCTGAAAAACTAGAGAATGAAAAAAGTTATTTTTCAAAAAACTAGAAAATAAGGGGGCGTTTGGTTTGTATTTTCCAGTCTATTTTTCATTTTCATTTTCTGTAGAAAATGTGATTTTCTGGAAAACATATTTGATTTACATTTTCCAGCTTTGTTTTCCAAAAAAAACATAGTGTTTTCTGGAAAACTAGAGTATGAAAAAAAATCATTTTTCAGAAAACTAGAAAATTAAAAAATGAAAAATGAAACAAACCAAACACCCCCTAAGCTTCTAAAGAATTCCCTATGGACTCTACCCAGGACAATGTACAACAGTATACTACCTTCTCAGCTTCTCACGTACTTAATGATTGAGTTTTAATTTTGATAAATTAATAGATGAATATCTATTAATGAGCGGTTAATTTAAAAATACTAGACTAATAAATCATCCATTATGAATATATTTTAATTTATCCTAATAATCGATGAAAATTTTTTATGAAACTGCATCGATGATTCTTAAAATAGATACTCAATGCCAACTAAAAAATATCAACTTCCAAAGTATTTGTCCTATTTGAAATTCAAATTAAGATTCTTTTATTTATTCCTTTACCACTAATTGAAATTCAAATTAAGATTTTTTTTATTATTCCTTTACCTCCGAGTGGAGAAGTAGTATTCTCACTCTTTTTCATCATCTAAGTATCTAGGCTCTTAGGATGCTAATTAATTTTGGATATGGACGGTCTTCTCACGATTCACTCATCGGCACTATTATAAAAGTCAGTTTAGGCGGCTACCTAAGCGTTAGGCGGCACCCCATCTTGGCGCCGCCTAGACATTAGACGATAGTCTTCCATCCGATTACCGCCTAACGATTTTTATAACCTTGTTCATCCTTGTTCATCGGATAAATTCAGAAAGGCAAGTAACTAGTTATATCCATAGTTAATGTCTCAAATTTTTCATCCTATTGGAGGAAAAGTTTAGATTCGAATTGCAGTTGGTTGGTTAATATATTGAACGCTCTGCCGTTGCAACATGCCGTGTGGGGAGGGCAAGTATTATTCTCTCTTTTTTTAATACCTCTCTTTTTTCAGTAATCCAAATATTAAGTCTTACAATCTCAGTAATTCAAATATTCAAGTCTTACAATCTAGTTCTATTTTTTCTTTTTCAGTGAAAATAATTAAGTCATCATCTTGGTCATCCTTATAGAGTGGCCCAATAATTCTGAACGGGAGTAAATCATAAGGGACATTTTACTATAATGTAACGACCCTTTATATAGTGGCCCAATAATTCTGAACGGGAGTAAATCATAAGGGACATTTTACTATAATGTAACGACCCTTTATATGAGAGAGATCAGACACTCAATAAAATATTTTTACGCCTATTAGAAATTAACCCAAAGCTCCATAACAACAAATACCTATGCAGATACTAACTACGACAATCTGTGACCCATGAGGGCCAACAATAGTATTCTCCCTTGCAGTTTATAATGGTTGTGAATTCTGAGGGATAACATGCTTGTTTATGAGGAGCAAGCACAACAGGAAAGAGTGGATCAAGCACTAGATAGTTCTTATGACTCGCCAAGGATGATAATCGGTTCTACTTCCATCATGATCTGCACCCATTCGGATTTGAGGTCGTGTCCGACCTAACATAACACATGGCTGTACGAGACACGCCCAGATCGTGCCCGACATAAGCACAACCCATCAACAACTCTAATGTCCACTTCCTACATTGGACTGAATGAGAATCTAAAAAATACTCCAGTTCTAAGCTATTCCCATGCCTACCTGCCCATTGCTCCACTAAATACTCTCTAAAATACAATAACTGTTTTCGTAATATTGTTAATTGGGTTCCAGAATAGGAAATATACATCTTGATTAGATGACAAAAAATTGAAACTAGGAACAAACTTTATGCACTGAGTGGGTATTGATAAGGGCAATTTTGCATGATTATAACACCATTAAACCCTAATTAAGTTCATCTTCAAGCTTAAATTTGGCTAAATTATACACCTTAAACCACCCTACTAAATCCTAAAGCACAGAGATGTATGGTATGTGAGCACATCAGGGAAGAACTCATGAACACCGTGAAAGTAACATATTCAGTCTCAACAAAGAAACATAGAGTTTAAGAGGGCATCATCAGGCCTGTGTACTTCACCCTTTCCTCTTGGCTGGTCATATAAACTATTATAAGTTCAACTGCCCACAATAAAGTACATCTAATTACTAATCTATTGTGAACAAATTAAGTGCCTGTGGATTAAAGTAATGAAGTAATCAAGTAGCCAAAGGCTTTTAGTTGATTAGGTAGATAAAAGTAATAGAAGCAAGTTAACATTAAAGTAAAAGAAACAACAGTAAGCTAGAATTAATATCATTGCAATAGATAAACTATATTTTTTAGAGAACGGTACAAGTGATGTCTACTTCAGTGGCCAAGGGTTTCATTTTCAAAGTTAGCCTCCTTGACCAAAACTATTAACAATCCAAATTATTTATTGTTACCACCAAATCACCTGATCAGCAACCAATAATGGGGGTTTGTCTTCTAATTAGCTCATAATTGCAACACTTGGTAGCGTCTTGAGCTTGTTTCAAGTTGCATGAGACACTTTGAACGACAGAAACCATCAATCATTCAGAAGAATGAAGATTAAAACATGGAGTTGTGGATGAAAAAAAAAATGATTTTTTTCTTCTAGATTAGATCATACTAATTACATGTATTCGGAAACATTCTAACCTAGTTCAGCTTGTTCTCACTGCATCGAACAGTGAAAACTGCCGTCCTCCCATGCTTCCGGCACAGACTAAATGGAGGGAAACAGGGCGACACAATTAATTAAGAGACGGAGATACCCAGGCCGATTCCGGCACAACTAATCGAAGAAGTACTGACCGTCGTAGGCTGGGAGCGCGCCGAAGAGCTCCTCGAGGGCAGGATCGGTGGCAGATGCCGCGGCGGAGGAGGATGAGGAGAGGAGGCGGAGCAGGCGGCGGAAGAGCGCCACCGGGCAGGGGATCCGCAGCACGCCGCGCTGCCCGTAGCCGTACTCCTGGGCGGAGCGGCGGAGGAGCTCGACGAAGGCGGGCCGGTCGAGGAGCTCGACCCGCACCGCGAACCGCTCCCTCTCCTCGCCGACGTGCACCGGCACGTGCCCCCGCGGGACCCGCCGCGGAGGCTCATTCGCCGGCATCGGCGGCCAGCACTGGGAGGCGTCCGCCACCCTCGAGATCCGCCGGATCTGCCGCTTCATCCGCCCGCACGCAAGGACCACGATCCGCGCAGATTAACGCAAGAAAATGGCGGAAGCGCTTAGGGTTCGAGACCGAGCGCGTGACGCCCATGAGAGCAACCGGAGCGCTTCGCCAGGTAGATTTATATCCCTTTTCGAATAGAATAATTCCGGAATAATCATTTTTTAATTCCGATTTTCTTTTGGTAAAAATTGGGTGCGTGAAAGGGACTACGGAGAGGTACTCATGCGAGATACCGGACAACCATAATTTTCGATCCCCAATTCTCCTCAAACAGCAAACACAGAACGAACGCCCAGATCCTAACGGTCTTACCATCGCATGGTCCACATATCTCTAATGCGTCTACCAAAACACGAGAAATCCACGGGATCCGGAGCGGTACCTTCCGTAGTCCCACTAGTACGGTAACCGTGAAGCCGTTCCTACTGAGTCCGGTCACGTGGAGGACCGGGAAGGGCCCCACCACCACGTTACCTTGTTCGGGGCGTAAAGTGAAATCGAACCGACCAAATCGACTTATTCGGTGGCGACCGTTTTAATAAATATATCAAGTGTTATGTCGTTACATCCCCTTTTACGGTATTAGCAGGGACATTAATTTTAAAAAAATTTAAATAAAATTATAAACAAAAAATTGGTGCGGAAAGAATATTAATAATTAGACGATGCTACATTTTTTTGCGTCAAATTAATAAGCTAAATGTGTAGCATAAGTATGTAACGTATCTTCGGTTGCAGGGGATATAACGGTAGTGGGGCCTGGCTAAAGTTACGGTCGACCACCGACCGGAGTGTGACGTGGTCGAGCCGGTGAGTTTATGCGGGTGGGACCGGCATGCTGGTCGACCAGGGCATCCCGGTCCGCAGATCTACCGGTTTCGGATTCTGTGGGAACAAAATCCGACTACCGCCCGCACGCACCGGACGCTTCAAGCCTTTGGATGATGATCGTGTGGCTGTAGATGAAGCGCCGCAATGGATCCGTCTTAATCCATCTGACCTACCACACCGCCCCCGATTTAGAAAAATAGAAATGACTGGGAGTAAATTGAGAATAAAAAAGAGAAATGGGATTGATGGTGTCGTTCCTCTGCTCGGGTTGGTCCTCTCCCTTCCTCCTCGAAGCCACGGCAGAATTTGTCCTTCAAGTTAATTGGAATTTGGTATTATGTGAATTAAAAGCGTATATCCTTACCTATGTTCATCTAGTGGCAAAACCGGCCCAGGACTAATACGGAGGAGATAAATCACAGTAACTGAAAAAATAACAAAAAAATAATAAATCAGGCAGCAGACAAATTGAACCTGGGATGATCGGCCCGACCCCACGGAAGTTGGAGGTTGGAGGGGAGGGGGGAGAGAGAGAGAGAGAGGAAGAGACTTTTTATACATGATGCAGAGATTTATGCCCTACCAGTCTAATGGCTCGAATTCAAGATCTTTAATGGCAATCTACCAACTCTTTACCATCTCAGGTATGCTGATGAGAGAGAATATCCATGTATGCTACCATGTGAGCCCTAGACGAATCACAAAAGTGACCATACTAGTTAAACGTTGTTTGCAGATTAACATCAACAAAAAGATAAGGGGCTAAGGGTAATAATTTTACATTGTCGATAGGGTTGTAAATGAATTGAATATTTCTGAACAAGTTTTGTATTTGGTTTGATAAGAATTCATTTATGTTCGTTCAATACATATAAAATCAATTACATAAATAAGCTTGAACAACTCGTTAAACTAAACAAGTTTGAACGCATACATATTCAACTAGTTGAGGTTCGTGAATAATATTTGTGAACCATGTTCGTTAATAAAACTCTTATCGACATCAACATGCTAAATAAACAAAAAAAATTAAAATAAATAAATAAATTTGAATTATCAAATTCAATAACCAATCTAAAAAGTAAAAGTTGTAAACAATCATATAACTTTGAATTGAAAATTTGATAATATCTAAATAAACTAAGCTTAAATTTATAAAAAAAAACTAAGTCAAACTTGAATAATTATTTTAAAAACTTAATTTATTTTATGCTCAATTTAATTTAATTTAATTACCTTATCAAATAAATTTAAACATCTCAAAATTTAACTCGGCTTAGCTTCACTTATTAACCGCCCTTATAACCTATTGAGCCATAATCAGATATCTTTTGAAAGTAGGCTGCTTTGCTAGGAGTGGTAATGAGTCAATGTAGTTGAGGCCAAAGAGAAAAATATATTAACAAAGCATAAATTGTATTTTCAAAGTTAGAATTATATTTATATATTTAACAAAGGAAAAAAAGGATAATTGTACTATAATTAAAATCTAAATGTTTAATGATTTTTAGCATGTACATATTCTGTCTTCCTTATCTCCTGATTATTTATTTATTTGTTTATTAATCTTAAGATAAATTGATGAAGATCTGAGATGAATCGATTTTATATATTTAACGAAGGCAAAAAGGAAAATTTCATTATAATTAAAATTTAAATGTTTAATGAGTTTTATCATGATTATTTTCCTTATGTGTTAGTGTCCACATAGTAACTTTGATGATTTATTTTTTCGGTTAATCGGAGAAAACTCTCCAATCCCAAATTGGCCTTTGCATGCACTCTACATTTGATAAATTCTTTGCATTCACTCCCTGATGGATTGAGTATAAAAGAGCGAAAACTCATTATACATTGTAAAGATTTGAGTATAAATTGTTTGAGATTGAGTACTATAATTTAAGAAATTTGAGTAAAAAGTTTCGATAACTCCTTATGTGAAAATCTTGATGTGGTGAGTATATAAGACTAAGAGTGAAAATTCAGTATACATTATAAAGATTTGAGTATAAATTGTTTGAAATTGAGTACTAATTTAATAAATTTGAGTATAAAATTCTGATGACCCCTCATGTGAAAATCTTGATGTGGTGGATGCAACCTCACATATTCAAATTTCTAAATTTTATACTCAAAATTTTCAAATAATACTTAATCTAAATCAATTCATACTTAAATTTTGATAATATATATTGAAATTTTTACTATATACTGAAACAATGTATACTCAAATTTTTTCAAATAATACTCAAATTTTTTAAATTAGTACTAAATCTTAAATAATTTATACTCAAATCTTTACGATTTATACTGAATTTTTACTCTTTTATACTGATAAAAAAATAACATATAAAATTGTCTTGTCAATCCTATCAGGGAGTGCATGTAAAGAAATTTTTGATTGAGGAGTGCATACAAAATCCAGGTTGATGTTAGGGAGTTTTTTCAAATTTTCTTTTATTTTTTCTATATTAGTTTTGAAATAAATTGATGAATAGGTTGAGACAAACGAATCAATTTTTACTACCGTTAATTGAGTGTCTTCATTGGTTTGGTGAGTTGAGGTCAAACTTGTGTCTCTTCTTTGGTTCCCTGCTGACCGGCACGTGCATCGCACACCTTGGGCACCGTGGCGCCGCCTCCGATACGAGCACGTAGAGGAGGCACGCCGGGCATCCGGCGACAACCATTGCTTCCGCAGGCGGCTGCTCGAGTTCTCGATCGCCTTCCTCCTGCCGCTTCGCCTGGGAGGAGACTCCGGTGGACGACGAGGAAGGCGAGGAGGGGGAGCCGTCGGGCCTCCGCCCGGCGCGCTCGAGGGAGGATCGCACCTTATCGAGGGTGCACACGCTCTGGTACCGGGAGGGAGGAGCCATCGCGTCATGTTTGGGGAGGAGATCGGAGGGGGACGGCGGGGGAAGCGCGAGATCGAGGTTGTGGTGGCGGCGGAGCGCTGGATGCAGTTCAGGCTTGTGGAGGTAGGTCTTTCCGGTCTGTAATTGATTGTGAATTTAGGGTTTAATAATGGATCAGCAAGAACAATAGCATGCGAAGAATTCTTCTTTTTCTTTTTTACTTCACGCGTTAACAAGTTATTGCAAACAATAGTTTCTTATGCAGATTCCTATTGTAAAAATTGTTCTTTTAGCAAATAAATAGTAGAAAAAATTGATATAGAAGGGATAAAGTGAATTGAAAACAAACCTATTGGATAGTATCTTCTATTTATATTAGGTTGAAATTCTTAGTTCACGGAATTGAACTCTGAATTGAAGCAACCAACTTTCTTAGATGAATGCTTGAAGGAAACGAGTCAATGACGGAAGCTAAGTGTATAATTTAAACAAGGAAATCATGCATAAGCAGCCTGGAATAGGATTACAGAAGAAATCATTTTTGTTCATTTAGAATGGCTCAAAGAAACAATTCACAAAATAGAACAGCTTGAATCCTGAATGGGAAGAATAAGAAGGTTGATTCCTTACCACTAGGTCTAACCGTCTCTCCCATCCTTCAGGAACTCTGAGCTCAAGATCAACCTCAGCAGTTCCGACCACTTGCTCTCCATTTCCAAGTAAATCCCTGGTGACAAGCTCCCTCGTCCTCTCCACTTCCTCATAGTCTCCCGGCCTCCGAGCCAAGGATCTTATGTCTGTTTCCATAGAAGATCTTTTATAAAAAGAGAGTAGAAGAGAAGAGATTGAAGAGAAATGAAACTAGAGATGTTCAAAAAGAGTTTGGAATCTGCAGAGCCATACAAAACTGACCTATCTTTATAGAAGATAGATATATATACTGATTTCCAGATATTACAACTTTGGAGGCATTGGCAGCGTCAATAAATGAGATAAACCTAATGCAGGTCATTTCATGGGCCACACAGATATTGCTAATTAATTTTCTCTTTCACGGTTGATTATGCTGTAGATTTCATATCTGGGTGATGAATCCTTGGAGTGAGGAAGCAGAATAATATCTAGAATGTATTGTAGTTTGAATCCTTCTGCAAATTTTGCTCATGCAATGGATACTTTTTTCTTATATGTTTGGAACATCTAAAGTCGTGCATCATTCATTTATGATGTTGGGAAATCTGCATGCACTTGCATTCAGCTGATATGTTTTGCTTTTGCATCTTGATGCCTGGATTAATTTAGGAATTCAGATATGAATTAGCTTATGGATAAGACTAGTATGTTGAGCATCAAATGGATTGATATAGAATTTGGTTTAGTTAATGCAGATGAGACAAGTAGCATGAGGCCTGGAGGTTGTCTAACGGAACCTGAAATTCCAATTAGATTATTGCAGACAATGCATCTGATGAAGATACAAGGGTGTTTGTGCAATTCTTGCTGGCAGGTTTGTACTAAGCAACTGGATTTTGAAATGATCTATGCTATTGAATACATTTAAATAAATTTGAGATTTGCTAACATAGCTATAGTGGAATGAACAAGATCACTATGGTGTTAATGGTTGGCAATGCAATGTATGCCGTTGGAGGATGTCAGTTAACATCTGAAACATGTCTAAGTAGTTAGGCGATAAGAACACAGATATTTAAATTTAGTGGCTCGAATTGACTTGATCTGCTTAATAAATGGGTCAGTGTTTGTGTAACTTTTACCGCTCTTAATCTCTCCTAATTTTTTGTGCCTCCATCTATCTGGGATATAGTTGCCTTAGTAAACTTTAGAAGAAAAACAATTCTTTCTAAAGCAATGGCTAAATTCATTATAATGCATGAGAAGGTATCAGTAGTATATTCTACACTTTATTGTTCATCACTTATATAACCAAGTTTCCGTGTTGAGTTTCATTATGGCTAACAAACTTATAATTTTATGAATTGCAAATTGCATCATTACTCTTGGTAAATTTGACAGAAATATTAATTCCATATCTTATCCTTACTATTGCGCAATGATTGAGACAAATAATTTAATAGCACAATGTTTTTCTAGATTCTTTATTGTTCTGACCACTGGTCCCAAGTATTTGTTGCATGGATGACATAAATGTTTTAGAGGAATTTACCAACAAACCCTTTATAATTGAGAATTATTAAAAAGATGTTCATATAATTGTTTTTTAAAATATAATTCATACCTCTTCTCATGATAACCTCTATTACATGACACAAATTGTTTTGCAAAACAACTCGTGGTCATATATTTTTTTTTACCAAAATAAATGTTTTAGACAAAAATACTAATATTCTACTTAGAGTATTTAGAGACATATAAGAATCACATTTTTTTTATTTTAAAGACGTAAATCAGCTTGAAATTTGAAAATTAACATAAGTTTAATTTATAAAATAGTTTGTGATTGTATTATATATTAACCCTTTTATTAAGGTTCATTTCCAACTTGTTGAATTGTCTCTATAGGAATTGCATCAATGTATTGTGACGTTCCATTGCATCACATCTTCAATGAAAACAACATGTTTTTTTAACATATTCCTATTTTAGTGAGTGTTCTCACAGAATTCATGTTCCACGGCACTGAAAAATCCTCATTATTTAGGCAATTTCCTCCCTGCTAGAAATGCCTTGTGGTATTTATTGTCCTTTCATATATTTCAGCTTTAACTAGATGTTCACTCGTGCGCACAATACTCACTTCACATCCAGACACTTTCTGATCGGTGAAGTTAAAAGGTGACACAATTTTACATTCTCTGCCAATTCATTCTACCATGCTTAATGGTGCTGTCACTGGAAAGAAGAGATCTACAGGCTACTTTGCATCACAAATCCTACATAAATAGATCACTCTCATGAAGGAGAGTTTATTACGAATCTTGCACTTTGAAATGAGGGAGGTGGTTGGCTCCTCAACTGTTTAAAATGGATTGATATAGACAATATTGTTCCTAGTTAGAGGGTTATTGAATGCTGTGAGGGAGGCTTCTATTCAATTCATAAATGAGGTTTAATAAAGTTGGGGTGACTTTTGTTTCTACATTGGCATTAACATGACTTTTTGAAGTAAATGGTTGAATTTTTTATATGAGCTAGTATATTGATCAAGAACTAAATGATATTTTACCCTTTTTATCGTCCGGATATTTGATTCAATTTTTTTTGTTCTTCCAAGAAAGTTGTTGATATTTACTTCCTTTTTAAGATTGGGCAAACAAAAATCATAAGTACAGAAATTTGATAGTTAATTAATTTACTATGGGACTGAGTTTGGTCATTATAGTTGAAATATCAAGGGAGTTGCATCAATTATTAGCCAAGCTGGTCAACCATTATGATGTCTCTATTAAAAGGTTGAGGGTCTGTAGCTCATAACTGCCTCATAAAGAGAGTGGATATCAATGTGGGACCATCTATGCCAATAATCTTCAAGAAATCAAGCTCATAATTAGCTCAATTTTAAATCTAGAAAGTAGACTTGCAAACTGATCGATTTACTAATTTAACTAATTATTGACTATTTGAATTTTGTAACTTTATTTAATTATTTATATCGACATAAACTGAAGGTTTATTAAATGATTGTATTTAGTGTAGGCCAAAATTACCAAATTTCTTGTTCAAATGGATTAGGTTTAAATTACTATGTAAGCATGAACTGCTATTTGTTTTTTATGTGATGATTGATGATTCTAACCTCACTTGAGAGTCATTAAATTATTCTATGGTGGTTTAGACTGATCACAGGAGGTGACTAGAATCGGATATAATGAGTATTGACCATCTTCTGTATTATTATTCACCAAACTAGAGATTGATATGATTCATAATAAATGTGGATGTATGTGGCTGGTATATTTTCAAATTTGGATCCTTTGGCTTGACCGTAGGCTCAAAAACTTGTGATAATGCTAGTGCCTTTGAAATCCCCCGGATACATTTAATAGACTAGAGATTAATGGAGAAAAATGAATATATCATAAAAATGTCAATATATCAGACATGAGTTATGGCACAAAATATCAACATGGAGACATGAGTTATGGCACATCAAATCGAGGGATATATTATATATCCAACTCTTTAATAGTTAAGGACTTGAAGAACTCTATGGGAATTCATATTTTGAACTAGTCACACATTGAAGCATAAAAACAAAACCTTGACCGTTACTTAGACACAGAGGCATCATACAGAGAGAGGATCTGGGAGCAGAAGACATTGCACCAAGATGGTCAAAGTTGTAGGTGGAGAAATTGCAACAAAAGTGGAGAGATTAAGTATAGGATGAGAATATCTCTTTTGGAGAACTCTTAACTCTAAAATGATGATTTTGATACCATGTAGAAATTGAAAAAAGTGAAAAAAAAATCTTATATGCATCTAATGAAATAACCATTCCATGGTTATATATAGAAAAGGACCATCAATTTAGGTTGAACATGTCGAGTTGGCCCGCCCCGCCAAATAATTTAAGCAGGTTGAGTTGAAATTTTATTAACCTATTTAAAGGCGGGTCCAGGTGGGCTGACCCACCTAAGTCGCGACCTGGGTGGGTTGGATCGCGGCGGGCTTGAGTTGTCCCACGAGTTGAGGAAAAAAAATTCTCAAAAACTTAAAAGTATATTAGAAAATTCAATGGGCTCATAGGTTGAGTTGCCTAATATATAACTGAAATAAAATTTTTTAATCTTTTATATATATTTTTTATTTTTTTGGTGGGCTCGTGGATTGACCCGCCTAATCCACAATCTACCTTGAGTTAGGTTGGGGATTCCCACCAACATGACGGGATGACCTGCCTAGCCAAATGGCCGCCCGGCCACGGGTTGACCCGTACAACTCTAATATAGACTTGTGATAAAATTTTAAATTTACTAATGTTAGATTAAACCCACTAGACCAATACTTAATATAATACCTTTAACAACTTCTTATGATCCTAGAAAGCTAAGCTTCAGAATCCTCTTAGCAATAGGATTTAGAGAAATGGCAGCTGAAACCACATTTTGTTATCGGAGCTTCACTTCTTAAGTCGTATCAACCTAATTTATCAAAATATATATTGTTGTGTAAATTATGCTAGAATATGTTATATGAAGTGGATGTTCATAATATCTTATTTGAGATTCTACTTACTGTTGCCGCTTGACTTTAATCAATAGCCTGCACTTATTCCTGGATGAGTTTATGTCAATTCTCCTTGGATCAGCTAATGGATAAAAATAAAGATCAATTCTGGCAGCATGGAGTGACTTTCTGTAATAGCTTCCCTCTGCTATTCTTTGCTCAATGAATGCTGCCATAACTGTTTATGAGTTAGTGCTAGATCATATAACTTTGGGAATGAGCTTCTCAAGACCTGCTCTTATAGAGTAAACTCATCTTTCAACTTGGATTCTGGAAGAACAAATCAATGTGACAAGACTTCATTTGAGGATGGTCTGGCGACCAAGTTTTCCCTGGTATTTCTTCTCAATATAAAAGCTTGGAATTAATTTACTCCAAGTAAGGACAAAAGCTGACTTGGCTGGTGGTGAAAATTAGAACCAACTCCATAGTCAATATAAATGGTTCATCTCCAGAATGAAAATAATGTATTGTGCACGGATAGTTTTTTTTAAACAAATCAAGAAGTCATTATTTTTTAGCAATGAGTAGCTATCCTGGAACTTTAAAGTCTTTCAAAAAGGTGGCAAAGTTGGGAAATTCCTTTTGTCAAGCCTGGGTATTAATCATTTAGAAAGCAAGCCCTAGAATATATGTTGGGAATGAATAGTGGAATTCTGCTAAGCTATTTTCAGCTTGAATAGAATGTATTATGTTTTAGAGCCTTAGAAGTAACTCACAGGACGAAATATGATTAGAAGAATGCTCATGGAGCTTCGGTGAAGCTTTAATGGAGTTACCGAAGCTTTAATGGAGTTATCTGTTTCTTCTTTTGAACACGAAATTCTGATTGTCTCTTAGTTTTGTTGGAGGCAATATTACTTTTGAGCGAAAGGTTGCTCCAGTTCCGGCCCTGAGGTGTCAAGGTGGGGCCGGTGGACAGAGCCCAACAAGGCCCACTTTTTTTTTTAATTATATATATATATTTTGAGCGAAAGGTTGCTCCAGTTCCGGCCCTGAGGTGTCAAGGTGGGGCCGGCGGACAGAGCCCAACAAGGCCCACTTTTTTTTTAATTATATATATATATATATATATATATATTTGTATATTTTTTAAGTAAATGCTAAAAAACGTCTTCATTGGAAAAAAAATTTAATTAAAAAGGTGGGGCCCACTTTTATTTATAATTTTATATATTTTTAATGTAAATGCTAACAAAAACAATATCAAATATAAATAAATTAAAAAAGATTTAATCATAAATTCTAAAATATTATGGATTTTCTGTTAAAGAAATTATTTTTATAGCATCAATTTTATTATTTTTTACATGAATACAAAGGATCTATTTTTATTTTTGCACTGGACCTTTCAAAATCTAGGATTGACCCTAGGTCACTCCTTGAGATGGTAGAAACTGTCTGAATTATTAGAATTTCTATCTTTACTAATATATTGAGTAAACTATTATTTGCTGAAATTTATTTATAAAAAATAATAAAAAAAGGAATGTAGTTAGTGCTAACATGCATTTGAAAATTTTAATAGCTTGTGGAGCATGACTTTCCATGTCACGCCCCGAGACCCTGGAGCCGCTGATCCAATAGAAAATCGGACAGCACCTCCCCTGTCCGGCGGACAATTTACACAAACACACAGATACAAATAGCACAACCACGCAGTTAAATGGCCTCAGGCCTCAAATCCATGCAGAAACAACGGATATATAACTATAACCATCGTAAAACCAAAGTACGAACTCACCTGAGCTGCCAGGGGGCAGGAACAAAGCCAAAACCCCACGAAGTCCAACATAGGACTCAAAAGTACAATCCCATCGAATAAAACATAAATACAGGTCCAAATCATGGCAACGGAAGCAAAGTACATAATACAGGGTCCATAACCGGAAATCAACGTAAAATAAAACGAAGTCGAGCTCCTCTCGAGCTGGGGACTGGCGGCTAGGGCTCTCCTGGCAAGCATCAACCTGAAATAAAAATGTATGGCAACGGGGTGAGTCCATAACTCAGCGAATACCCAACAGATATGCATAGAAAGTTATACTAACAATAAGAGTTCCGCTAATACAGTCTCATATCAACAGTAGGGAAAGACTAGTACTGAAAATACTGGGGTAGATACATACCAGAATCCATCTAACCTGAAAAGAGGGTAATAAATACCAAGGGAACACCAATAGACATATAATCTCAGATAAACAAGTCTCCAGTATATGCATGTCAAACAAGTGCAGAAATCAAGTGCAGCAAACAATGCACGATGCAAAATATGCACATGGTGCAATGACATGTGTCACCCCTGACACCAGTCAGATCATCGTACACCTGTCATAGGTGACGTCTGAGAGGGTAGAGCTATGACAACTGTACGCACCCTGCTATCACTACTCCTGAGTGACCGGGTGGACAGGATGCTGGTGGAGACTCCGCTCCTAACCCAAGCAATGGGGGAGTCTAGCTCTCATCTCCTCGTGGCTCAGTACGAGAAGGGATCCCTGGCTGCTACCACGCCCGGAACCACCCTCCAAATAGTGGCCGAACGGAGCAATACAGGGCAAATGCACACATCCTACGGTATCCACTAACCCATGAGTGACCGTGTGCGCATATCATGTACCGGAAGACAATAGGCTCAACCACAAGGGAGTCGCTGATCGCCGCCATGCAACAATGCAAGGATGGTGTATGATAGATACACATACCTCCCTCCCCAAGTCCTCAGTATACTAAGTCTCAGTCTGAAATCCTATAACAGGAAATACAGGTAACCTACAAGGTATACTGGCCGGAAGCTACAGATCCCTCAATGTCAAATGCAAGAGATACCTCATGACCTTTAAGCATACATATAGATATAACAATACCTGAGACTGTATGGAACTAACAGCATAATAACTCAGGGATAAACAACAAGTATCCAGAACAAGCATACTAAACAAGGATAGCGTATAAACTTACTGCTATCTATAACAGTCTATGCATAACAACATGACAATATCAGAAAAGATAAGTCAAAGGGTACCTGCCTCCAATGAAAGAGAAGTCCGTATCAAAAGGAGATAGAACCACCCGCCAATAATAAACAGCAATAAATCCAATCAAGCTCCTGTACCAAGGATGTATTTAATTAGCTATTATACAGAAAGATAAGTAGCTAATTACTCCCTAAACCAAACCAGGATTAACCCAGTTATCCCATTTCATTTAATTAAATTGAGAGGTTTCTAATTACCCATTGTAATTAAGATTAAGTTCTTAATTAATTAGGATCATTCTAATTATCCTTGTGTCCCAATTTGAAACTCCCTGCTGCCTGAAAACCGAAACAGGGCTGATCCATATCAATAACACAAAGCCACACACTAAATTTTTCCACCACAGAATTCATAATCTGAGGAAAGCTAGCGATTAATTCTATTTCAAATCCCTTACCTCAAATCAGAACTCTCCCCACTGCCGCCTCCAAGTGATCTGAAGACAAACACGCCAGGATGAAATCAGGGCAGGGAAATCGATCAATCAATCCATAGCAATACACCAAACTCACCTTCCTCTGCTCAATCTATAGATCCGCCGGAGTAGGTTCAGCAATAAGGGCGATCACGAGTAGCTCTTGATCTGAGCTAGCTACTCCAAGTCCCGTTTCTCACGGCAGAATCCCCCAAAGTCAGCAATAGCCGAACCCAAGAGAGGAAATGGCTCTACCACTCGGTGATGGAACCTCAGCCCCAAGCTATCGCGCTGCCACCCTCTGGGCTGCAACGAAGACTCGAAGAAGGAAGAGAACTAGGGCTTGCAGTGAGGTCACGGTGAAGGAAACGGAGGGGAAGAAGGGAACTGGGAGTTTTGCTTCGATCACGCGTCCGATGAGGCTTAACTCCGGCTAGGGCATCCGACTAGGCTCGCGATGAGAAGGGAGAAGAAGGAGTCGGGGAGAGCTGCGGCGTCGGCTTTCGATCGAGCAGGGAAAACGAATGCGGCCAAAGGAGTGAGCCCTAATCGGCTCTTAAGGTGGCCCTTTTTACAGTTTAGTCCAACATAATTTCCGTCTAATTGCAAGACCACCCCTAGGGTTTAAAGTTATGTACTCATTAACCCTTGTAACTATTTGTTTTATTACATTTTGGTCCCTAAATTTGTGTCCAAGGACTCGGAAGCCCCGGTACCTATCTGGTAATCCTCCGGAAATTTCCGGAACCTAGTCAAAAGTTTCGGATTTAACATCCTCCCCCACTAATAAAAATTTGGTCCCCAAATTTCGATATTCACTATAGTAAAACACTATCAAGAAGTATGCTGATATAAATACTGAACAGTAACAATCATACATACCTCAAGTGAACAGGTGGGGATAGCGAGCTCGGATGACATCCTCAAGCTCCCAGGTAGCCTCCTCATCTGAGTGATGCTGTCATCCGACCTTAACAAACCGGATTGTCTTGTTCCGCAACTGACGCTCTCGGTGACCCAGAATCCGTACAGGAATCTCCTCGTAAGTCGCGTCAGGCTGGAGTGGAACCGAGACATCCGACAACACGTGTGAAGGGTCTGGTATGTATTTCCTCAACATGGATACGTGAAATACATCGTGTACACCCGTAATGGACGGTGGAAGAGCCAACCGATAAGCCACTGCTCCAACCCTCTCCAGAATCTGGAACGAACCGATGTAATGCGGAGCAAGCTTACCTCGAAGACCGAATCGTTTCACCCCCTTCGTGGGTGAAACTCGCAGAAACACATGATCACCTACGGAGAACTCCAGCGATCTCCGTCTCCGGTCAGCATAGCTCTTCTGCCGATCCTGCGCCTCAGATATCCTGCGTCTGATGGTACGAACTAGCTCTGCCTCGTGCTGAGCTCTCTGAGGTCCTAACAGCTGGGATTCCCCAACCTCCTCCCAGAGGATGGGTGTCCGACAGGGCCTACCATACAACGCCTCATACGGTGCCATCTGGATAGCCGCATGATAACTGTTGTTGTAGGCGAACTCGACAAGATGCAGATGATCCTCCCAACTGCCTCCGAAATCCATAACACAGGCTCGCAATAAGTCCTCCAAGGTCTGGATGGTACGCTCTGATTGACCATCGGTCTGCGGATGGAAGGCGGTACTAAATCTGAGCTCGGTACCCATGGCCTTCTGCAGACTCTGCCAGAAGCGTGAGGTGAAACGCGGATCTCGGTCGGAGATGATACTCATCGGAACACCATGCAACCGAACAATCTCTCTACAGTATAACTCTGCTAGTCTGTCCAAGGAGTCTGTCCTCCGAATGGCCAAAAAGTGTGTGGATTTGGTTAATCGATCAACGATCACCCAAATCGCATCGTGTCCTCGCTGAGTCCTTGGTAATCCTACCACGAAATCCATAGTAATGTGTTCCCACTTCCACTCAGGAATGGGAATCCTCTGAAGTAGTCCAGCAGGTCTCTGGTGCTCAGCCTTAACCTGCTGGCAAACTAGACATCTAGCTACAAAATCCGCGATGTCTTTCTTCATGCCGTTCCACCAGTAGGAACGTCTCAGATCCCGATACATACGGGTGACACCCGGATGGATAGCAAATCGGGAGCGATGTGCCTCCTGTAATAGCTCCTCCATAACAGGGTGTGCCTCGGGTACGCAAAGTCTCCCGCGAAAATACAAGACATCCGCATCGTCTCGTGTAAAATCAGACTGCTGCTCTGTGGTTGCTCGACTGCCGAGGAACTGCAGATGCTGATCGCTCGCCTGAGCCTCTCTGATCCTCGTCCGAATGGAAGACTGAGCAACAATGGTCGCCAGAATACCCCTCTCAGTCTGACCCTGCTCCTCTAGACCCAACTCTGAAAAACTCTGGACGATCTCGGTAACCAGAACTCGGTGGTAGGCTAGTACCCCTCTAGACTTCCTACTCAAGGCGTCAGCCACGACATTAGCTTTCCCAGGGTGGTAGCTAATGGTACAATCATAGTCCTTCAGGAACTCCAACCACCTCCTCTGTCGGAGGTTGAGCTCCTTCTGCGTGAAAAGATACTTGAGGCTCTTATGATCCGTGAATATATCAAAAGTGATCCCATACAGGTGATGCCTCTAGATCTTCAGCGCAAAGATAATGGCTGCAAACTCTAAATCGTGAACTGGGTAGTTCTTCTCATGCTCCTTCAGCTGTCGAGAAGCATAAGACACTACCCGCCCGTGCTGCATCAGAACGACACCCAATCCCTGATAAGATGCATCCGTATAAAGCACAAATCCGTCCACTCCTGATGGAAGAACGAGGACGGGTGCCGACACTAATCTCTGCTTCAGCTCCTGGAAACTAGCCTCACAAGCCTCTGTCCATGTGAACTTCACGCCTTTCCTGGTAAGGCGTGTCAGCGGCATAGCTATGCTCGAGAAGCCCTCAACAAATCGTTGATAGTAGCCGGCTAATCCCAAGAAACTGCGAACTTCAGTAACTGACTTCGGCTGCTCCCAGCTGGTAACAGCCTCGATCTTCTGGGGATCTACTGAGATGCCTCTGCTAGATACCACGTGTCCCAGAAAACCTACTTATGACAACCAAAAGGCACATTTGCTGAACTTCGCATATAGACGCTCTCGTCTGAGAGTCTCCAATACGATGCGAAGATGCTGTGCATGCTCCTCCTCGGAATGAGAGTAGACTAAGATGTCATCAATGAATACTATGACGAACTGATCCAGATACTCCAGAAATACGCGGTTCATCAAGTCCATGAATAGCGCTGGAGCATTGGTAAGCCCAAATGGCATTACCAAAAACTCGTAGTGTCCATATCTGGTGCGGAACGCTGTCTTCTGGACATCTGACTCCCTGACCCTCAACTGATGATATCCGGATCGCAGATCAATCCTGGAATACACAGATGTGCCCCTGAGCTGATCAAACAAATCCTCAATCCGTGGCAGGGGGTACTTGTTCTTGATGGTCACTGCATTCAACTGTCTGTAGTCGATGCACAACCTCAAAGAACCGTCTTTCTTCTTCACGAAGAGAACTGGGGAACCCCATGGTGAGACGCTAGGTCTGATGAATCCCCTGTCCAATAACTCCTGGAGCTGGACCTTCAGCTCGTCCAACTCTCTCGGTGCCATACGATACGGAGCTTTCGATGCCGGCGAAGTCCCCGGTATCAGCTCAATGGTGAACTCCACTTGCCTCCTCGGAGGCAAACCCGGTAGCTCCTCTGGAAATACGTCCTGATATTCTCGGACCACTGGAACGTCCGAGAGCGGAGGGCTACTGCTGTCGTCGGTGCTAAGAAATGACAGTAAGAAACCCTGACAACCGTGAGATAGCAATCTCTGTGCCTGAAGCGCAGAAATAACCGATAAGCCCTCATCCCTGATGCCAGTGAAGACCCACGAGGGTTGGTCCAGAGGCCGAAAAGTGACCACCCTCGTCTGGCAATCGACTGTGGCATGATAAGCGGTAAGAACATCCATACCAAGAATAATATCGAAATCCACTATCTCCAGAACTAACAAATCAACTGTGAGGGTAATACTACCAAAATCTAATGGGCATGCTCTGACCTCCTGTGTAATACTCAAGATCTCTCCTGAGGGTAAGGATACAGATAACTGCTGTAATCTAGCGGTAGACAATCTACCAATCCTACTCATGAATATCCGCGATATGAACGAGTAAGAGCTAACAGTATCAACTAATAGCTCAGCAGGAAAGGCATAAAGAGAAATAGTACCGCGAAATACCGATCCGTCGGCCCGCTGGGCCTCCTCTCGAGTGACAGCATAAATCCGTCCAGTCTCAGGCGGCGGCGGCGGCACTGCTGGGTACTGCTGAGGTGGGAACTGCAACTGAGACTCCGGCTGCTGAACTGACCCTCCCATCGGGTACTGAGGCTGCTGCATCACAGACTGATAAGCTGGATAAGTCTGCTGTAGAGGTCCTGAAGCTAGGCTCTGAGATAAGGCTGGGGTGTAATTAGACTCATGTCCTGGCATAAAGTATGCAGGTGCTGGTGGGGCAGCATGCGGCTGGCGGAATGAAGGCTGAGTCCTCCGTCCGCCTCTAGGAGCTCCTGACTGTCCGGAATGTCCAGTCTGGCTAGTGGCTCCCGTCCTCTCATTTTGTGCCTTCAAGGCACAGTCCCGGCTCAAGTGTCCTGGTAGTCTGCAGTAGTAGCATACGACCTGCTCCAGGCGACAGTCTGCTACAACGTGCTCTCGGGATCCGCAACGGGTACAGTAAGATATCGGTGCAGTCTTCTTCCGGTCCTTCTGAGAAGACTGGAAGGATCCGGTGGAAGAACGTCTCGACTTCTGGGGCTTAGAGGATGCCCCAGAAGTGCCAGAAGCTGCCTGAGTGTGGCTGCCGCGCTTCTGTCCAGTAGTCTGCGGCTGCTGTGTCTGAGCTGGGTCCGTCGCAGTCTGCTTCCCCTTCTTCTTACCCTCAAACAATCTGTGCTGAGTCATCTCAATAATGAGCGCTCGCTCTAATGCCTCTCAATAGGAGGTCGGGACAAATCCTGACATACGAGTCTGAATGTATGCCGCTAGACCCTGATGAAACTGAGTCATCCTCGACATCTTCCACCCATAGATGATCTAGCCTCGTAAGTGATTCGTCTCAACATAAATCATAAGTACAAATGTGTCTCCTTGGTTATCCAAACCAAGTACACGCGATAACTCGTAGGTGTCAAGCAACTAGCTTCAAACTTTCTCATATCAACGTAAGCCACCTATCAAACTGTACCTTCTAGGTCATCAACTAGGTACAGGTGATCCATGGTCAAAGTCCCCATGGAATAAAATATATCACTCTTCAACGATGGTAGCACGTAGCTAATGCTACTCTTCTATATCAATGTAGATCATATACCCTAAACGTGACTTCCCGGTCACCTAACCAGGCACGAACGACCCAAAGGTCTGAAACTCCTTGAACTAGGGTAAGTCGATCATATATTGATCGAGCCAACTACAGTAGCCAACCCTAGTTCTCGCTTAGCTAATAATAGCCAGAACACATACTATAAAATAGTAAGGTCTAGGAAAAATCAAAATCCTTAACCTCCAATAGGTTGTCAACATATTCAACCTTAGTTGTCCGTTTCAACAATCGGGGCTGCTAGAGAATTAACATTCTCTGCTCCAAGATCTCATCCGCAACATGTCACTAATCGCCCACATGAACGATCACGAATAAGATAGATTGACAACATATCAATCCAACTAAACCAAGTCTACATATATAGCTATCCATCAAGTATAAATATATGATTCCATCATGGTAGGGTAATCTAACCAATCCAAACTCTAATAGTGAATACTAAAAGTAGGATAGGTTCAGAAGATATACCTCTTGCCGCCTGGAGATGTCCTGTCGCTGCCAAGTCCCAAATTACCGTCGCATCGCAACCACGGCCTTAAAGATCCGTAATGTACTCGGATGAATAACATCAGACCCGAGCTCCGACACCTACCAGTACAGTGTCAGATTTAAATTCCGAGAAATTCACGAATCGATGGTATCCCGCATCCTGGGCTTGATACCAAAAATAAGTTGGTATCAGATAATTTCCCGAAAAATCCGAAAAGATCCGACAAACCTCGTAAAAACAAGTAGGCATCGCAAACCTACGCTCTGATACCAAAAATAAATTGTCACGCCCCGAGACCCTGGAGCCGCTGATCCAATAGAAAATCGGACAGCACCTCCCCTGTCCGGCGGACAATTTACACAAACACACAGATACAAATAGCACAACCACGCAGTTAAATGGCCTCAGGCCTCAAATCCATGTAGAAACAACGGATATATAACTATAACCATCGTAAAACCAAAGTACGAACTCACCTGAGCTGCCAGGGGGCAGGAACAAAGCCAAAACCCCACGAAGTCCAACATAGGACTCAAAAGTACAATCCCATCGAATAAAACATAAATACAGGTCCAAATCATGGCAACTGAAGCAAAGTACATAATACAGGGTCCATAACCGGAAATCAACGTAAAATAAAACGAAGTCGAGCTCCTCTCGAGCTGGGGACTGGCGGCCAGGGCTCTCCTGGCAAGCATCAACCTGAAATAAAAATGTATGGCAACGGGGTGAGTCCATAACTCAGTGAATACCCAACAGATATGCATAGAAAGTTATACTAACAATAAGAGTTCCGCTAATACAGTCTCATATCAACAGTAGGGAAAAACTAGTACTGAAAATACTAGGGTAGATACATACCAGAATCCATCTAACCTGAAAAGAGGGTAATAAATACCAAGGGAACACCAATAGACATATAATCTCAGATAAACAAGTCTCCAGTATATGCATGTCAAACAAGTGCAGAAATCAAGTGCAGCAAACAATGCACGATGCAAAATATGCACATGGTACAATGACATGTGTCACCCCTGACACCAGTCAGATCATCGTACACCTGTCATAGGTGACGTCTGAGAGGGTAGAGCTATGACAACTGTACGCACCCTGCTATCACTACTCCTAAGTGACCGGATGGACAGGATGCTGGTGGAGACTCCGCTCCTAACCCAAGCAATGGGGGAGTCTAGCTCTCATCTCCTCGTGGCTCAGTACGAGAAGGGATCCCTGGCTGCTACCACGCCCGGAACCACCCTCCAAATAGTGGCCGAACGGAGCAATACAGGGCAAATGCACACATCCTACGGTATCCACTAACCCATGAGTGACCGTGTGCGCATATCATGTACCGGAAGACAATAGGCTCAACCACAAGGGAGTCGCTGATCGCCGCCATGCAACAATGCAAGGATGGTGTATGATAGATACACATACCTCCCTTCCCAAGTCCTCAGTATACTAAGTCTCAGTCTGAAATCCTATAACAGGAAATACAGGTAACCTACAAGGTATACTGGCCGGAAGCTACAGATCCCTCAATGTCAAATGCAAGAGATACCTCATGACCTCTAAGCATACATATAGATATGACAATACCTGAGACTGTATGGAACTAACAGCATAATAACTCAGGGATAAACAACAAGTATCCAGAACAAGCATACTAAACAAAGATAGCGTATAAACTTACTGCTATCTATAACAGTCTATGCATAACAACATGACAATATCAGAAAAGATAAGTCAAAGGGTACCTGCCTCCAATGAAAGAGAAGTCCGTATCAAAAGGAGATAGAACCACCCGCCAATAATAAACAGCAATAAATCCAATCAAGCTCCTGTACCAAGGATGTATTTAATTAGCTATTATACAGAAAGATAAGTAGCTAATTACTCCCTAAACCAAACCAGGATTAACCTAGTTATCCCATTTCATTTAATTAAATGGAGAGGTTTCTAATTACCCATTGTAATTAAGATTAAGTTCTTAATTAATTAGGATCATTCTAATTATCCTTGTGTCCCAATTTGAAACTCCCTGCTGCCTGAAAACCGAAACAGGGCTGATCCATATCAACAACACAAAGCCACACACTAAATTTTTCCACCACAGAATTCATAATCTGAGGAAAGCTAGCGATTAATTCTATTTCAAATCCCTTACCTCAAATCAGAACTCTCCCCACTGCTCAACCCAGAAGCTAACCCACTGCCGCCTCCAAGTGATCTGAAGACAAACACGCCAGGATGAAATCAGGGCAGGGAAATCGATCAATCAATCCATAGCAATACACCAAACTCACCTTCCTCTGCTCAATCTATAGATCCGCCGGAGTAGGTTCAGCAATAAGGGCGATCACGAGTAGCTCTTGATCTGAGCTAGCTACTCCAAGTCCCGTTTCTCACGGCAGAATCCCCCAAAGTCAGCAATAGCCGAACCCAAGAGAGGAAATGGCTCTACCACTCGGTGATGGAACCTCAGCCCCAAGCTATCGCGCTGCCACCCTCTGGGCTGCAACGAAGACGCGAAGAAGGAAGAGAACTAGGGCTTGTAGTGAGGTCACGGTGAAGGAAACGGAGGGGAAGAAGGGAACTGGGAGTTTTGCTTCGATCACGCGTCCGGTGAGGCTTAACTCCGGCTAGGGCATCCGACTAGGCTCGCGATGAGAAGGGAGAAGGAGTCGGGGAGAGCTGCGGCGTCGGCTTTCGATCGGGCAGGGAAAACGAATGCGGCCAAAGGAGTGAGCCCTAATCGGCTCTTAAGGTGGCCCTTTTTGCAGTTTAGTCCAACATAATTTCCGTCTAATTGCAAGACCACCCCTAGGGTTTAAAGTTATGTACTCATTAACTCTTGTAACTATTTGTTTTATTACATTTTGGTCCCTAAATTTGTGTCCAAGGACTCGGAAGCCCCGGTGCCTATCTGGTAATCCTCCGGAAATTTCCGGAACCTAGTCAAAAGTTTCGGATTTAACATTCCATCTCTCGTGGTAATTTCTGAGATGACCCTTTACATCCACAGGTATCCATAATCTCATCATTCAAGAATTTTGATAGTAGCTCCTAGGGCAATGGTTAGACTCTTCAATAGATAATCAAGAGATCTAAGATTTGAATCTCAGTTACGGCGCACTACAGAGGATTTTCCCTCTAGTGAGAAGTGAGCCTAAGAATGCTTACCATCTAGATGAGCCTCCACGAGTGTTTCCTAATTTATCCTGGTGGTCAGTGTAAAACTTCCGTGGGGTCGGGCCGATTACTTAGAATTAATCGGTTCAAAGAGCTATATATCTGGTGTCAACTAAAAAAAAAGATTTTCGATAGTACCCAATTGAATCTTATGTTTGTGATCATCTAAAAGTATAAAAATATAGGATTTGTGATTGGAACTTGATATTGTTTAATGTCTGTAGTTTTTCAGTTTTTTTTTCCTGTTCTCTGTAGTGGTTTTGATATCCTAACCAAACTCTTAGCTGAATTGTCGACTTGTATGCCTTTCATCTACGTCTAATACTAATAATTTCTTGTCTTTGCTTGGTTGTTATCCAATTTCCTATATATTCTCTCTGAGATTTCATTGCATTACACATTGATATAAAACTATGCCTTCAGAAACCGTAGATTTTATTTATTTTTTCTTTTTTATCTCAGCATTTGATTGATATGTTGCAGACACTACTATCATTTAGTTATTGTTTATCGAATAAGATTCTAAAGAAATCTCTGTTTGGTCTATATAATACATTAATTTCACAGAAGAATGATATTTGTTTGCTTCAGAACAAACTTCTGCTTTGAATTATAGATGATTCTGATAGCTCGAGTATGGAAGTTGTATCATGCTAGCTGGAGAACCATAGAACTCCTAGTTTTTATTATCTAACAAAGTCTTTTGCAGAAATCAATGGAAAAAAGTGCAGTCTGTAAAATTATATGGTTCAGTCTCAGATTTTGATTGGCACTACTAATTTGAAAGATGCATCTCACCCTGCTCCATCAGATGATCTTTGATGTCACAAAGGTATGTGTTCCTTGTTCCATTCCATGAAAACAAATTGAGGTTGCTTCAATTAAAACGAAAGGTACATCCTTACATTCAAACCCACACAACAATACATGCTTTCTGAATCAAACTGATCGAAGTAATGAATGTATTCAAACATTGAAATTAACATCTAACATGGATAAACTCTCTGATATGTTCTCAGAACTTGGCTTGAATTTTATCAATTGTCTCCTTGCTTACCTGGAGGCCTTTGCAAGTACATCATCAAGGATTGGCGGCGTCGATCCAAAGACAGCATTGCCAACAGTGATGACACCAGGGTTTTGGCTGCTGAGCCCGGCAATGGCCACGGCACTGGCAGTCCAGTTGTTGTATTGATAGTGTATGAGGCCTTGAGGGAACACAAACACATCCCCCTTGTTAAGAACCTTGGTGTAGTGCTTGTTCTCAGGGTTTGAGGTTACAAAGCCGACAAGGATGGTGCCTTCCAACACCACAAGGACCTCAGTGGCACGCGGGTGGGTGTGTGGTGGATTGAGTCCAAAGGGAGCATAGTCGATGCGAACTAAGGAGATGCCGTATGTATTCAACCCAGGAATCTGAACCACATTGACAGGGGTCACCTTGGAACCAACTGCATTCGAAGTGTTACCAGCCTTGTCAAGGCCACTGAAGAAGAAATCATCAACACTGACCCTCTTTGAGTCCTTACATGGGAGGCCATTAACCAAAGCTGCATCAGATGATATCCATTAGCGACTCAATATATTTGAATTCAACGAATACATGACAATCACCTGTCGAATTCTCATCGGCAACACAGAAATCTTGGAGCGGTCGGGATCGGAGGCCATGGCAGTTATGGAGGCCAAGGCAATGAGGGCGACGAAGATGATGCAGCTCGTCATCTCTCTACTCTCCGTTGCCTAGTTAGAGACTGTGCTTACTAAAGGATGAGTTAAAGAGTATTTATAGATTTTTTGAACTGTTCATCTCTTCAGCAAAGCTGGACGGCACAAATCCTCCTCAGATTGTTTATGGAATTACAGAGTGAATTAGACTTGCTCCAATTGTTGTATTATCATGGACGTCGTCCGGCAATGGCCAAGTCTCGATGAGTTGCAGGTGAGAACTTCATTGATTTTATTTGCAGGCTGTGAGTTCTTGCCATGTGTAAGAGTTGAGTTCCATCCGTGTAGTATTTTAATATGATAAGCCGGCCCAGCAAGGAAGTTAACAGGCCGAGTTGTTGGCCTGGCCCACCAGCACTTCCAAACCCTAGTATTGAGGTATGATATGGTGCTCATCTCCCGAGCATGGAAGGTGAGTACTATATGATTAACGCTATTATATAAATGTGAAAGAAGGAAAGTGTCAATGGTTATGAAAATTCTCTCAACTATAAACAAATGTTTTATGGTAAAATAAATACAATCTAAAAATATATATAATTTTAAATTTTATTTAGTATCACCATTGAAGTTATGGAGTTTTCTCTAAAAGAATAAAAAGATAAATCCATTATTTTAATAGCTCTTTTAGAATCGATTTCGCGAGTATGTAAATGATAAATTTAGGTATATAGGTGGAGATATATGGTGGGATAGAAAATATAGATCGTGAGTTTTTAGGGATTGATTTTTAATTGTTATGTTAGAAATATTATGTGTTTATTGTCCGTGTTATTCCTCGTGGGCTATGAAGCTTTCTCTAATGATATGACTTTGATTAGTATAATCTTTACTATTATGCTCACGTAGCACACAATACGATACCAACTGAAGATCAATGTTTTAATTTTCTCTTAAATCTTAAAAGAATATCTATTTTTATAAAAAGGTCATACGTGATTTTCATAATTATTTATAAAAGATAAATTAAAAAAATAAATAAACTACTATATTAGAGGGTATTAAATGAGACAATTTAATTTAAATATCTTAGTTTTCTCTTAAATTTTTAAAGAATACCTATCTGAGTTGTTTGTAATCCACCAAGATTAGTGATCCTGTCGGCAAACAAGGTGGGAGTCCCAATTCGATGACGGAGCTTATCAGCAGAGGAAGATGATGGGCCACACACGGCGCAATCTGGGACTCCGACGATAGGCGGCCCGCAATCTACAAAGAAGGTGACCGTTAGCAACCACCGGGAGTTTTTCCGGCAAGATCTTCCGACGATCAAGTCAAAATCCGGTGAAGAGAAGGAGAGTTAATCCAGAAAATACTGTAGCTGAAAAATACTATGCATACCTGCGTGTGAGGGATGCAAGCCTTATATAGCCGGAGGACCGACAAACTCTGTCCCCTTTGTATTCCCCTTTTGTCCTATGGGGGGACAGGATCAGGGGCCATTGTCAGTTAGCCGATCGACGCCTGCCTGTCTGACATTTGCAGGGGGAGTCGTGGTACGACTTGGTCTTTCCAGCAACGCTTGTCAGACGTCATACTGTGCCAGTGAGATCCCCGCGATTCGGACATGAGTGGTGTCAGGTCCGAGTCGGTGGGCGCTGACACGACTACTGCCTTTATCTGCGAGGCGTCAGAGGATCTGTACCGCCACGAACAATGACAACTTTCGATAATAGGGAACACAGAGCCGTAGTACACTCGGGGGCTATGCCGATTGACGTGCCAGGGTCCCAAACTCAATCCTCCTTGTATGTAGTTTTCTCGCCTAGGAAGGCGTGCGGAGGACCCCTGATTGAAAAGTGCCCCTCGATGAGGACTGGCTTGGGACTCGAGTCGGATAATTGTCCGATCGGCATATCCGACCGGAGTGACATTCGAGGCCGGCGGTGCGCTGCCATCGCAGGCATTCTTATGACCGGCAGGGTCGCTAACCCTTCCCCACAGCCCCCATGGGTTTAGAGAGTGAGACCATGCTCTACCATACCGGGCCCCCGTGCTACATCCGTTAGAGCCTTTTTTAGACTTGGCCTATCTTCTCAAAGTGTCACGCTGGCCGACCCGATTCCACACCAGCTAGGGCGGGATCATAAGTATCCCCTCTAAGTCTAGTCGAAGGTGGCGACGAGTTCGACTGACTAGATTGTTTGTTTAGAGACAAAACGCCACCCGGTATAAGCCGACCGACCGGCTAGCTAGTGACATCCACTGTCCCCGACTGACTCGCGGCATGGCCAGACCACTCTCTCATTATGGCTTCCACGTGTTACCCCCAGGTGCTCAGAAGATCGATTCGTATCCCCTCAATAACTGCTGGGAGCCACGCGTCTCCTACCGATTGGTTTCTTCGAGCAATGAAGCGTCCGGTGTCAGAGCCCACGCGTGCATGCTATGCAGTTTCCCAAGGTTCAATATGGCGGGAAATGGACGACCTTGATTCACTCCCGCCTTTTTATCGGATCGTTATCGGACGGCTGACATCCGCCCTTCGACCCTTTAAATACCGCCTCGTCTCCTTTCACTGTCTCACTTTTTACCTCGCTCCCTCCTTGTCTTTGTGCTCTGCTAGGGTTCTGGTAAACTCTCCTCCGGCGGACGGGGGATTTTGCGCTCTGCTAGGTTAGTTCACTTCTCTTGTATTCCCATCAATTATGGCTTCTTCCACCCCGACCCCCGACCCATGGTATGCCACTGCCGTCTCCGAGCTGTGTATCGGACCTTTACAGCCTCTGAGCGGAATACCAAATTCCCTCTGACCATCGCTTAGTGCTCGCTGGCCCCACTGACCGACCCGAGAGACCACCTCTGAGTTATATAACCCTTTCCCGAGATCATCTTCAGGCCAACCTCCGCTCCCCCCCCTTCGTTTCGGAGGTATGTCGGTACTTCCAACTTCCCCTATCCAGCTGGCCCGAACGCCATTCGCCTTATCTGTTGGTCGGTCATTATTTTTGCCTTGTATAAAATTCCTCTCCGACCAGAAATCTTCCACTTCTATTATCCCAAAAAATAAGAGTCGGGTGATTTTTTTTCCAGACCCGAGCCAAGACCTTTTTCTAGCAAAGCTCTCGACCTCCAACAAAGATTGGAAGGATAGCTTCTTTTTTATCAACACCACCTTGGCCCCTAGTTGGCCAATGGCCTAGATAGAGGTTATGCCCCCATCTCCTCATCTTCCAAAATCCTATCGTTCTTTGCCCACCTACCAGCTCGTCATTTCGAAGATCGACGGTTGACACTTTCATGGGGTGAACCTCCTTCAAGAGGAGATACTCTACGCATTTGGCTTAAGCCAAACACCAACTCCTCGACCTGCCTCACTCGGTAAACTCTCTCGTCCTGCTTTTGATCATTTATAGCAAACTAAGATTTTACTATTTTACAGCTACCATGATGTTCACTGCCGCTCTAAAAGATGGGTTCGACCTAGACGACGCAGAATTAGAGTCTCGGGTGGCCACGAAATTAGAGAAACGTGTTGTGGATCCCCTCCATTCGACTCCTATGCCCGAACCGATTGTCGCCTCCATCGTTACACCGTCAAGTCTACTCAGTGAGCCCCTCGACGAGGATGACAAACCTCTGGTGAGGAGGCGTCGTCGAGCTCGTACCCCGAGCCCACTGACCAAGAGTCAGGCCGAGGCCACATCCGCTCCTAGCCAAAAGAAAAAGAAGCAGCCCCGACTGGGCTCTTCATGTTGGGGCAATCGTCTCTAATATGATCTATAGGATCTCTCTAATATGATCTATAGGATCATGGGTTTTGATGTGTGTATCAATATGGTTAAGTTAGGGTTTGTTGTTGGATTAATATGTGTATGTGAGTGTGCAGGTTTGTAGGTACACGTAGACTTGGTTGATGTCTTCAGGCGAAGGGTGGCATGGAGGCAAGCTGGAGGCTTGTGTGCGCATCCGAGGGACCATGGATAGTAGGGACGATGAGCCGATGAGCGCAGACTTCGAGGCGTACGTGAAGGATGGCATGGAGATAAGCTGGAGGCTTGTGTGCGCATCTAAGGACGAGGGCCGAAGACGAAGAGGGCGTGAAGGCAACGATCGAGGCTGCTGGTGAAGAGTCGATCAGGTCGTGAGGGTCCGAGTGTGAGTGATTGTACTCAGGGACTAAGCCGGGAGGGTTCGAGTGCGGAGAGAAATGTACTCGGGAAGGGTAACCCTAGGCTTAGGGAAGGACCAGTCGACTGATCTGGGAGCAGTCGACTAGTAATGACTAGTGGATTTGAACGTTGGCTGTAACGGTCAAACCTGAGTGGGACCAGTCGACTGCCCCAGGGGCAGTCGACTGGTAGCGGTCATTTACTACTCGAGCTCTATTTAAAGGAACTCGTTTAAGGCTACTGTTCTTTGGCGAAACTTGCTTGGTTAGAGTGAGTTATTAGCCTGTTGTGATTAGATAGTGTCCAAGAGTTGTGGAGAGGTTTCTCCACCCACAAGAAGCTACGCGATCTAGCCGGAGGTGCTCCGAGGAATCATCCACCGACAGATTAGGAATCACCCACTTTACGGGCAGCCGTGGAGTAGGAGTATCATCTCCGAACCACGTACATCGGTGTGTTTCTTCCTTGTTTTAGTTTAGTTTAGTTTAATTTTATTTTAGTATATTCCGCTTGCGCATCTAACCTTGTAGGAAAAACGAATCGAAAAGTTATTATTCACCCCCCTCTAGTAAGGTGTCAACGATCTAACACTTCAGACGATCCTAAGGGATCCAATCGAGCAACGGCAAGGCCCAGCCCCTCGCACCCCGACCCTTCACTCAGTGCACCGGACATTCCTTTGCCACTCGACTTACCTCCTTCCTCTGCTGAGGTTCCACTCACCTCCTCGCCTCTTCACATGCTAGTGTCATCCCTGTCCAACCGTCGCCTGGAGTTGCCACCCGGGAGCTTGCTCGACCGGACACAGGAGTTACAACTGTACGAGCCTGTGGTGGATCGATATTTGCATGGGGTTCGGGAGTCTTACTACCATGGTCCAAATAGCAAAGCCAATGTCTTTTCTTGGAAGTCACTCAGGTATGCTTTTCAACACTCCTTTCTCGATTGGGCTCACTTGTTTTGTCCACCCGCTAACCCTCTTCTTGGTAGTTCTGGGGTTCCTTCCATACCCTATCCATGGCTGTGGTGGCCCATGCGTAGGGCAAGGTAGCTGTCGAGCGTCGAGCAGAGGAGCTGGAGACCCGCCTTCATCATACTCAGCTGGTCTCCTGTAAGGCCAACCTGAATGACTTCCAGGCCAAGATCATCGCCTTGTAGGACAAGCTATCTGCCTCGGAGGATTTACTGGAGTTGGCCTGAACCCAGGTGGATTCATCGGATTCGGCCGTTGCCCATGCTTAGAGTCGGATCTCCATACTAGAGTATGCTGAGCAAAGGCTTGGGTTTTTCATGCTCGGGCCCACAAGGAGACTACAAAGAAGAAAAATCAACTCTCCATCGCCCACAAGTCGATGAAGGCAGAGTTGTTGACCAAGGAACGAGACATAGCGACCCAGGCCGAGACCATCCATTCCTTGTCTTCTCAATTGACGACCCGAGACCACAAGCTAAATGCCCAGGCCGAGGAGATTAGTTAGCTTCGCGTCTGGCTGTTTGAGTGGAAAGCCTCTCAATTAGAGCTCGAGGAGCTACGGGCCTACAAAGCGAGCGAGTTGGCGCGGTTAGATGCCCGCTGGGTGGAGTACATCAACTCGGCAGCCTTCAACAAGCAGCTCGTCGTTCGGGTGAATCCCCAGCTTAAGCTGCAACTCACCAACACCTTTGATCAGCTTAAGCAGGGAGGTCATATTCCTCCTGATCTGCCGGTTAGCACGGTGAAGCTTTCGGGCTTGACCCAACAGTTGTTGGAGGAGGCCTGCAGTCCGTTCGACTGAAGGCTCGGGGATGTTCTTATTTTTGTAGGGGATGTTCCTCTTGCTTTTGTAATGACTTAGTTGATCAATATATCCCGTACCTTTTACAATTATGAGTATTTTGAGTTGTCCCCATCTCAAATAATTACTTTACGCCTTAGTAAACTCGGATTGTTTTCCACTCATTTTACCCCGGCAAGGTCTGCTCGGGGACCCCTGTTTTCACCAAGGATAAGGAATGCGGACCACCACGAGTCCAATCGGTAGAACCAAGTTGGGTAGTGGCGCGGGAGCATGCCCCTTGTGATTCGTCGGCAAGGCGAGAGTCTGGACACGTGTTCGAGGTGATACCTGGGAGTGTGGGCCGCCATGTGTCTGCTCGGGGACATCAAACTAGGTGGTGGCATGGGGGCATGCTCACATATAACTCGTTGGAGAGACGAGAGTCTAGGCACCTGTTCGAGACGATACCTAGGAGCGTGGGCTGCCACGCGTCTGCTCGGGGACACCGAACTAGGTGGTGGCGTGGGGGTATGCCCACTTATAACTTATTGGCGAGACGAGAGTCTGGACACCTGTTCGGGCCGATACCTGGGAGCGTGGGCCGCCGCGCGTCTGATCGGGGACACCGAGCTAGGTGTTGGCGTGGGGGCATGCCCACTTATAACTCACTGGCGAGGCAAGAGTCTGGACACCTGTTTAGGCCAATACCTGGGAGTGTGGGTCGTCATGTGTCCGATCGGGGACATCGAGCTAGGTGGAGACGTGGGGGCTATTGGGGATTGGTGCACCGGCTAGAGAGGGGTGAATAGACAGTCACTCACGTTTCGCATCGGTTCTTCCTACAATGTTAGCGTGCACAAGCGAAAATATAAATAACACAAATAAACAAACGCTAACACAAACTGTTTATATGGTTCGGAGATAAAGTTCCTACTCCACGACAGTTCGTAAAGTGGGCGATCTCGATCCATCAGTGGATTAGTCCCTGGGAGACCTCCGGCTAGTTTGTGTTGCTCCTTGTGGGTGGAGAAACCTCATCACAACCTTGACAACACACCCGAGCACAAAGACTACTAATTAACCTTTAACCAAAGTAAATTTCGTCAACCCTAGCCAGCCAAATCGAGCTCCCTTAAATAGAGCTCGTGACTGAACTAGCCGTTACCAGTCGACTGGTGCCAACACTAGTCGACTAGTTCCAACCGAATCCGAACGTTACAACCCAACGTTCGAATTCCCAGCCGATACTAGTCGACTGCACAGAAGATCAATCGACCGATCTTTCTGTGTCAACTATCAGTTGACTGATCCAAGCATCAGTCGACTGCCCAAACTCTAAACCTAAGGTTTCCCTTCCAGAGTACAAATGTCTCAACACTCAGACCCTCACGACTCAGCTGACTCTTCACCTAGCAGCCTCGACCTATTGCCTTCAAGCCTTCTTCGACTTTGGCTCTTGTCCCTCGGATGCATATGAGCCCGCGGCTCATCCTCATGTCATCATTCGCGTATGCCTCGAAGTGCGCTTCCCTCGGCTCATCACTCCTGCTTTGTTTACGGTCCCTCGGATGCATATTAGCCCACGACTTATCTCTTCATGCCATCCTTCACCAGACCCGAAGTCGTCCAACTAAGCCTATGTGTATCTTGCAAACCTGCATACTCACATACATATATCAAATATAAGGGTGAACCTAACTTAAACTATTTTCTCAAACATTAAAACACATGGTCACTCTAGACCATAAATTGCTCCAACAGGGGCATGCCCACTTATAACTCACTGGCGAGGCAAGAGTCTGGACACCTGTTCGGGCCGATTCCTTGGAGCGTGGGTCGTCACGTGCCTAATTCAGGACACCGAGCTAGGTGGTGGTGTGGGGGCATGCCCATTTATAACTCGCTAGCGAGGCGAGATTCTGGACTCCTGTTCGGGTCGATACCTGGGAGCATGGGTCATCACGCGCCCGGTCGAGGACACCGAGCTAGGTGGTGGTGTGATGGCATGCCCACTATAACTCGCAGGCGAGGCGAGGGTTTGGACACCTGTTCGGGTCGATACATGAGAGCATGGGCCGCCACGCGCCTGATCGGTGACACCAAGCTAGGTGGTGGCGTGGGGGAATGCCCACTTATAACTCGCTAGCGAGGCGAGAGTCTAGACACCTGTTCGGGCCGATACCTGAGAGCATGGGCCGCCACATGCCCGATCGGGGACACCGAGCTAGGTGGTGGTGTGGGGGAATACTCACTTATAACTCGTTGGCGAGGCGAGAGTCTGGCATGCTTATGCACGTCTCGGGGAACCCTAACAGTTTATTAAGCAACCTAGAGTTAGGTTAGCCATTACGCTTACATAGCTTCCCGGGGGCTCTCTCTATAGGGTTGTAGATGAACCGCACTCCAGGGTCTGTCCAATTTATTCCCTCACTTGTCCTGCAAGTAGTAACTCCTTGTTAGGACCATGACCGTCAAGCTAGAGGGGGTGCTTAGCTTTTCTTCGATTCGTTCTTCCTACGATGTTAGTGTGCGCAAGCGAAAATAATAATTACAAAATTAAACAACGCTAACACATTACCGTTTACGTGGTTCAGAGATGACACTCCTACTCTACGGCTGTCCGTAAGGTGGATGATCCCTTGATCCTTCGGTGGATCACTCCCCGAATGCCCTCTGACTAGCTCGTGTAGCTCCTTGTGGGTGGAGAAACCTCGCCACAAACCAAACTTCACTTTTGAGCTCTTAGACTACTATTTGACCTTTAACCAAAGCCAAATTCGCCAAGAGGTCACAGTCAAAACGAAGCTCTTTAAATAGAGCCTAAGGCTGAACTAGCGCTGCCAGTCGACTGCCCCTGGGGCAGTGGCCTGGTCCCAGCCAAACAGCCACCCCAACGGCTAGTCTAACGACTAGTTTCCCGACCCGATCAGTCGGCTGGTCCCAGACCAGTCAACTGATATTTCGGTGAGTTCGAGTTCCCCGTTGGTAGTCGACTGATCCATCCCCAGTCGACTACCCAACTTACAAATTCACTCTCCCTCACTCCGAAGACCCTCCTTCACGTATGCCTTCAAGTCCACTCACTTGGCTCACCCCTTGAAGTCCTCTTCCACCGGCTATCGTCCCTCAGATGCGCACGCAAGCTCTCGACTTGCCTCCATGCCATCCTTCACATATGCCTTTTGAAGTCCACTTTCCCCGACTTGCCCTTGGAGTCCTCTTCCCTCGGCTCTCGTCCTTCGGATGCGTCCTCCATGTGTGACTTACCAAGTCTTGCAAACTCAATCACACATACCAAATCACAAGGATAAACCTAACTTAAACCCTTTGCCCAAACATCAAAACACATGGTCACTCCGGACCATATATTGCCCCAACACTCATGAGACTAACTTCTGGATCACCTTGAAGGGTCCTCCCCATTGGGGCTCTATTTTGTTAACATCGCCGGCCGACTTTATCCTCTTCCACACGAGATCTCCGACCTGTAATCCCCGAGCTAGCACCTTTTGATTATACCTTTGCTGTATCTTTTGCTGATAGGCGAACATTAATCCCGGATTTCCTCGACCAGATCGAGCTCTAAAAGTCTCCTTTTTGCATTTTCTTCGTCATATGCCTTTCGCCGTTCGGATTCACACTCGACTTCCATTGGCACTACCGCCTCGCTCCCATAGACCAGTTAGAAAGGCGTGTGACCTGTTCCTTCCCTCGGCTTGGTCCGCTGAGCCCACAGGACGCTAGGCAACTCGTCCACCCATGTTCCACCCGTGTGATCCAACTTCATTTTTAATCCTTTCAGAATTTCCTGATTGGCGATCTCGGCCTGCCCATTACTTTGAGGGTATGCGACGAAAGTGAAAGACTGCTGAATGTCGTAAGCCAAGCACCATTCTCTGATTCTCCTGTCCTGGAACTGTCGTTCATTGTCTGAGACCAACTTATGAGGGATTCCGTATTGACAGAGTATGTTTTTCCATAAGAACTTTATCATCGCCTATTCGATGATCCGCGCCAATGCTTCGACTTCTATCCACTTGGAGAAATAATCCATTGTCACTAATAAAAACTTTTTCTGAGCGGGGGCTATGGGGAAAGGTCTCACTATGTCCATCCCCCACTAATCGAAGGGGTAGGATGCCACATATGCTTTTATCATCTCGACCGGCTGATGAGGGAGGTTTTGATGCTTCTGACATGACAAGCAAGTAGAAACCAGTCGATCGACGTCCTTTTGCAGAGTTGGCTAATAGTTACCCAAGAGCAATGCTTTCTGAACTACGACCCACTCCCCGGCATAGCTGCCATAGATTTTGTATATATCTCTCGGATCACGTAGTCGACATCCTCGCTGCCTAGATATTTGAGCAACAGTTGGGTAAAGGCTCTCTTCTATAGTACATCCCCGACCAAGGAATATTGAACCGCTCGTTTTCTTAAGAGTCTCACCTGCTCCCGATCGGACGGGAGCGTCCTGTGCATTAGGTAGGCAACCAAAGGTGCCCTTCAATCAGTCCCGAGTTCTAATTCAGCATGTTGCTCTATGTGCATCACCAGAATTGTTTGGACCATCGGTTGAGGGAGCACCCAAGAGCCCACCGTGCTGGCTAATTTAGCAAGTTTATCCGCCCGAAGATTGCTTTCCCTGGGGATCTTCTGCAACTGAACCTCCTAAAAGTCGGCCTTCAGCTTCTCGTATGCCTCGATGTAGGCCTGCAACTAGTCACTGTTGACTTCAAAATGACCCACGAGCTGCTGGGTGGCCAGCTGCGAATCTGAGTGCAATGTCACTCGAGTTGCACCCATGTGCCTAGCGGCCTGCAGCCTGGCGATAAGGGCCTCATATTCTACTTCATTATTAGTTGTTCGATATTTCAGCCACACGGACAAATGAAGTTGTTCCTCCTTGGGAGAGATCATTAGAATGCCAATCCCACTTCGCTACCGGGCCAACGATCGTCTACATAAATCCGTCAGACGCACTCTGTCTCCTCTGAGCGTAGCTCGCTGAGAAAATCAGTCAAGGCCTGTGCTTTAATGGCGGGGCGAGCCTGATATTGTAAATCGCATTCACTCAGCTCCATCGTCCATTTGATCAATCGCCCTGAAGCCTCCGGGTTTGTTAATGTTGGATCGTAGAAACTCGAT
This sequence comes from Boesenbergia rotunda, assembly GCA_024364735.1. Classification (NCBI taxonomy): domain Eukaryota; kingdom Viridiplantae; phylum Streptophyta; class Magnoliopsida; order Zingiberales; family Zingiberaceae; genus Boesenbergia; species Boesenbergia rotunda. The sequence continues at coordinate 193,405 of JAGFNQ010004345.1, forward strand.
AGAGGGGGGGGTGAATATCGAGATCAAATTTTTCGAAAAAATAGAGAAAATACGCAGTGGAAAATAATAAACCAATCGCGAACACAGGTTGGTTTTACTTGGTTCGGAGTCACGGTCGGCTCCTACTCCAAGGCCCACGGTCCTTGACCGTTTACTTTGGGAAATTCTATATTCGGAAAATCTTTTACAGCTTGACAGTACAGATATAGAATTGGAAATTGAATTAACAACACTTTCGTATTAAATTTACCGACGCCCAAGGTGGATCGAATTTCGGAGCAGAGGGTCGTCGGCGGCGCTAGAATCTCGAAGTCGGAGGTTGTCAAAGCGTAGCACTTGAACGAAAGTGCTTGGAGCGTTGAGAGCGATGTTCTTCGAAGCCTTGGGGGTGAACCCCCTTTTATAGCACCCATGGGGGCGCCCGTGTCGATGGGGGTGCCTACACGTGGCCTTTCCTGCGTAATCTCTTATCCGCAAGCTTGGTCAGCGCTTATCCATCTTCACAGGGGCGCCTGAGCTAATCGGGGCGCCCATATGGTCCCGGGCGCCTGAGCTGAGTATGTCCAGAGGCTTCGTGGCAGTTTTGCTTTGCATGCTTTGGTTTAGCCTTCAATTGGGGCGCCCGTATCCATCCGGGCGCCTAGCCCCAGTGAGGCACCTCACTCCATTGAGGCGTCTCAGCTGCAGAAAACCAGTCCTTCGATCCCTGCAACCAAGGTTAGTTCCAAAACAAAAAGAAGCAAACATATTAGCCATTATTTACAGCCTAAGCTGTCTTGGTTCTGACTTTGGGTCTCCCAAATGGAACCCTAGGTCGAACCGACGCCTAATGTTCCCTCCTATGAGGAACGCGTCCTCACCTACTCCTTTCGGGAGAATTTACCTTTTTGCCAACCGACTCCTCCGGTTGGACTTTTGCCCAGCTTTACTCACCAGTTCTTCGTGCCCAAGTCTGTGGCCAGGTCTTAGTGCCCAGCTTTACTCACCAGGTCTTCGGTGCCCAGTCCTCGACCAGGTCTTAGTGCCCAGCTTTACTCACCAGGTCTTCGGTGCCCGACCCCCAGGTCCCCAATCCACGACAGACTTTGTTGCCAGTCGCCAGACTTAGTGCCATCTTAGAACCAGACTTCGTGCCTAGTTCCTAGGACTTCTGCACACTAAATAACATTAGAGTACCTATATTATTTGTTGTCAATCACGGTTCGATAGGCCGACAAATATTAACAGAAACTAATGAGACAACGATCAGTGCTAGAAAAGACAACACATGAGCCAACTTCTCTAGAGTCGTGTAATGACATTCAACACCCTTTAGTAAATGCGCAAAAAAATACACCGGCTGTTGTTTGACCTCTCCTTGCCTACCAGTACCATACAAACCGCTTCAGTCGAGGTCGCTAAGTAGACGTACAAAGGTTCCCCTGGCTTCGGCCAAGCCAGAAAGGCAATTCCGCCAAATAGGTCTTTAATCCTTCAAAGGCTTTATCACAGTCTGCATCCCACTGAAACATAGTGGCTTGGCGCAAGGTTTTGAAGAAAGGTAGGCCCCGCTCGGCTCGGGAGATCAAGCGAGACAGAGCCGTGATCCTTCCTGTGAGCCTTTGAGCTTCCCTTAGGCTTTGCGGGGGTGGTATGTCGAGTAACACCTTGACCTTGCTCGGATTGGCCTCGATGCCCCTTTCGGTCACAATGTAACCGAGGAACTTTTCTCTCCGTGCTCCAAAGAGACACTTGGCCGGGTTCAACTTCAGGCCATACCTTCGCAGGGTGCGGTAGGTCACTTCCACGTCTTGTACTAGCTCAACCGCTCGGGCGGTTTTGACCAAGATGTCATCAATGTAGACCTCAATGTTCCACCCGATTTGTTCTCGGAAGATCTTGTTCATCATGCGCTAGTAAGTAGCACCTATAATTTTGAGCCGAATGGTATGACGATACAGTAATACGTGTCATCTGAGGTGATGAAGTTGACCTTCTCCTAATCGGCGATGGCCAGGAGTACCTGATGATAGCCTTATACACATCCAACATGGATATGAGCTCGCTACCGGTCGTCGAGTCGACCATTTGATCGATGCGTGGCAACGGGTAACAGTCCTTCGGGCATGCTCGATTGAGATCACGGAAATCAATATAGACGTGCCACTTGTTATCATGCTTTGCCACAAGAGCTACGTTGGCTATCAGGCCGGGAATTGCACCTCCCTGATATGGCCAGCTTCCAAAAGTTTCTCAACCTTGCCCGAATGACTCCATTCTGCACATGCTGAAATCCCTTTTGCGCTGCTTGACGGGTCGGGCGTTTGGATAATCATGCAATTGATGCTCGACCACTTCCGGTCGGACCCCTTTGAGATCCTTTATCGACCTAGCAAACACGTCTTGGTTTCGTGCCAAGCAATCCACCAGTCTGCCTTAACTTGCCTGGGGGGCCACTGCTATCTTAACTTTGGTTTCCACCCGGTCGGGGAGGAGCTGGACCTCCTCCTTGTCCTCGTGCAAGTCTGCCCAAGGGGAAACTTGCACCATATTGCAGCTGGTGGGGAGTCACCTCGTCTTCTGGTTCTCTGATCGAACGTCATCCACATAACATTGGCGTGCCATTCTCTGATCACCTTTAACCTCACCGACCCTTTCGTCGACCGGGAACTTTATCTTAAGATAAAAAGTTGAGATCACTGCTCGAAATTTGTTGAGGGTAGGTCGCCCCAGGATGTCGTTGTAAGCGGAGGGGGTGTCCACTACTAGAAAAGTGGACCACCTGGTTCTCTTTAAGGGTTCCTCACCGAGAGATATAACCAACCTTATCTAGCCGATCAATTGCACTTGGTTCCCCGTGAACCCGAACAATGGTGTAGCCACCAACTCCAGCTGGGCGACTCAATCTGTAGTTGGTCGAATGCTCTTTTGTATAGGATATTAACCGAGCTGCCCGGGTCCACAATAGTGCGGTGGGCTTGATAATTGGCAATCACGGCAGTGACAACTAGGGCATCGTCATGAGGGACCTCTAGTCCTTGAAGATCTTGCGGCCCGAAACTGATCTGGGGGCCTTACGCTTGGGTGACACTTGTCCCTACCTGGTGAATTTCCAGCCGGCGTACCTAGGCTTTCTTGGCTCAATTAGAATCTCCTCATGTTGTTCCCCCCGAGATCACATGGATTCCTCCTCTGATGACGTTCTACTGGTTGGTTTGGTCCTCATCTACATCTTCGGATTCAGTGTGCCCGTCCGGGGAAATAACTGTCGGGTGGTGGGTGTAACTCGAATAGGTTCTACGTCGACCAGCTTTGGATCCCCCTTGAACCTGGCCGCCTCTTGGGGAGGCCTGACGTCGCAACCTTTGTGGTCGGGGCCCAACCCTGCCCGGCCTATCAGCAATCCTCAGTGCTATGGGTGTTGCTCTGATGGAAAGCACAATATGACCTCCATCGATTTGGCAAACATCCTTGTGCCACTTGTTATACGTGTCTTTGTTCCATCCCTACTCGGTCGATGCCTTTCTAGGGTTATAGGTGGGTCCGCCTAGCGAGCGGCTATTCTGAGGGGGACTAGGCCCCGGGATAGCGCCTGCCTCTTTTTTCGAGCGGTCTGAGCTTCCTCCACATTGATATACTTAACGGCTTTACCCAAGAGACTATCAAAGTCCTTCGAGGCTTCCTTATCAGCGATCAGAAGAAATCCCCTCCTGCAACCCTTAGGAAAAAGAGTTGATGAGGATCTCGGGGGGTGGCGGCCAGTACATCCATGGCCACGCTATTGAACCTCTTTATGTAGGCTCGAAGTGACTCCTTCGGACCTTGTTTCAACACGAATAAGTTGAGGCTCGACTTATGATGCCTCCGATTGCTCGCGAAATGCTTCATAAACAACCTCTTAAGCTCCATGAAACTCAACATAGACCCACTCAGGTGTCGATTAAACCAGCGTTGAGCTAGTCCCAATAGGGTCGTCAGGAACGCCCGACGTTTGACGCCCTTGGGGTATTGATGTAGCAGGGCGACGCTCTCGAACTTCATGATTGTTAGTAGGAGTCCTAGAGCCAATTATGTGATAATTGACTAGGGGCATTTTGTATCATATTCTATCATTAATAAAGGCATGTTTGGTTATTATACTTACTTTGTATTCTGTGCCGAATGACTAAGTATAATAATGTCCTTGTGTAGTAGGTTCCTATCTACATTATATCGATTGGTTGAATCGATAGTGAGATAATGTAGAGAAAACTACACTAAATTATTCCTAGCCAAGCATTAATATTCAAGGACAATATTAATGCATAGAGACTAGCATATAGGTCAACTGATGACTTGAGCTCACAAGTCATGGGTATGTGATATCAAGTTGACACATGGGTATATATTGGAGAATGTGTACTGAATGACCCGCCATGAGAAAGTTTCATAGATTGTCATATGAGTGTCATAGACTTTCTCATGTGACTATCGGTATGAATAGTCCTTAGACCTGAAGTCACTACGGTTCCCTACATAAGGAGTTATGTACTTTGGTATCGTCAAACGTCACCCGTAACAGGGTGGACTATAAAGGTGATTACTGGGTATGTAATGAATTATGCGGAGGGATGTGAGTGATGTAGATGTGATCTATCCCTCCCATATGACAGGAGTGATATCTGTGGGCCCCTTGATCGAGTAGGACTACTGAAACGCATGACCATACTCAAATGAGTCAATATGAGATATTGAGCTCATTTGTTTGAGTGAGTCTACTTGGGGATCAAGAAACACATAGATTGATTGAGGATGACATGGTCTATGCCTCATTGGTCAATCTAGATATCAAGGATAGAAGGACAAGGACATACACTATCATAGTCATGGAGGTTTAGTCGGATCTTGACTTTTCTTGTTACTTGGGTGGCAATGATGCATTGCTAGATGCCGCTCATTGCCTATGTGTCTAAAGTGTTTAGGCGCATTGCCAACGTCGCAAGAACCTATTGGGTCACACACAAAGGACACAATACTTCGGGAAATCTGATCGACAGGCCTGAGCCCGAGTTGGGAACTCGGGAGGCCGGAACCCGAGTCAGGAACTCGGGAGGCCCGAGCCCGAGTTGGGAACTCGGGAGGCCCGAGCCCGAGTTGGGAACTCGGGAGGCCCGAGCCCGAGTTGGGAACTCGGGAGGCCCAAGCTCGAGTTGAGAACTCGGGAGCGCGGGTCGGGAGGTCGGAGCTCGGCGGACTGGGTCGGAGCTCGACGGACTGGGTCGGAGCTCGCCACTCGGGAGACCGAGTCGGAAGCTCGAGAGGCCCGGTCGGAGTTGCATGGAGGAATGAGAAAAGTCTCTCTTCATTGGTGAAAAGATTCTTTTCTTGCATGGGAAAAGATGAAGAGCCACATGAAAAGATGTGCTCTTTATTGGTATTGATGAAGGAAGCCAAAGAGACACAAACCTCTTCATATTCGTGGGATGATTATAAAAGAGGGTCTTGTGACTTTGGATGGGTCTTCTTCTCCTCTCCTTCTTCCCTTTCTTCTTCCCTCCCTCATCTTCCTCCTTTGGCCGAAACCCTACTGCAGGGTTCTTGGTGTTCTGCGAGCTACCTCAAGTTGCTAGCACAACTAAGGTAGTTCTCCCGAAGTTGGGAGATTGTGTCCGTGTGGATACGAATAAAGGCACGGACACTTGAACGTGCAAGAGATCCGGCACACCTTGGACGAGCGGGATAAGCTAAGGGCACGCTCTGAAGGTATATCTTCTTTAGAAGTAGATGTAGATCAACTTTGTACGAGTTTTCTTTCGCATGGATCGCTCGTGGGTTCTTGTTTCCGCTGTATTTTTTTATGTTTTTTGTGCCGGGAGAACCCAACAATGATATGCTCCTCGGGATCACTGGCTCCCGAGTATTCTGGGATGGTGAAGAATCGGAGATGTTTGGAAATAGGATCTTCGATAATATGCAAGGAAAAAGGGCTCCGTGCTGGGGGGGGGGTCGGCGCTGTGTTGGCTAGGCCCTTCCCCTTGTCAGGTCAGTGCTAAAGTGTCTGACTAGAAGTGAACACCTCCATGGGACCCGAGTGGGCTTCATCACCTCTAGTACGGAAGAAAGCAGAGGGGAAGGGAATCGGAATGCCCTCTGGCCTAATGGCATTCCCTTAACCCATCGAGTTGCCAACGACCGATGGCTCAGGGAGTCGGGCCGCGAGACTGCTAGTAGGTAAGGGTAGTTGGGGGGGTCTTCTGGGCTCAAGCAGCCATCAAGAACTCGTATTCCTCCGGTGTGGTGGTAACCGTCACTTTGTTGGGGTCTTCTATCTTCTACTCCCGATCAGGCGGAAGATCCTCCTGTCGGCGAGCGAGGTGAGAGTCCCAATTCGATGATGGGACACGGCTTGTCAGCAGAGGAGGATGATGGGCCACACGCGACGCATCTGGGACTCCGGCGATAGGGCAGCCCATAATCTACAAAGAAAGTGATTGTTAACAACCCATCGGGAGTTTTCCCGGCAAGACCCTCCGACGATCAAGTCAGAATCCGGTACAGAAAAGGGAAGTTAATCCAGAAAATACTGTAACTGAAAAATACTATGCATACCTGCGTGTGAGGGATGGAAGACCTTATATAGCTGAGAGGACCGACAAATTCTGTCCCCTTTCTGTTCCCCTTTTGTCCTATGCGGGGACAGGATCAGGGGACATTGTCAGTTAGCTGACCGACGCTGCGCTGTCTGACATTTGCATGGGGTGCCGTGGTACGGCTTGGCCTTTCCAGCAATGCTTGTCAGACGTCGTACCATGCCAGTGAGATCCCCGCGATTCGGACACAAGTGGTGTCAGGTCCGAGTCGACGGGCGGTGACACGACTACTGCCTTTCTCTGCGAGGCATCAGTGGGTCTGTATCGCCGCGAACAATGGCAACTTCCGATAATAGGGAACACCGAGCTGTAGTACACTGGGGGGATGTCGATCGGCGTGCCAAGGTCCCACACTTGGTCCTCCTTGTATGCAATTTTCTCGCCTAGGAAGGCGAGCGGAGGACCCTCGATTGAAAAGTGCCCCTCGATGAGGACTGGCCTGGGACTTGGGTCGGGTAATTGTCCAATCGACATATCCAATCGGGGTAACATTCAAGGTTGGTGGTGCGGTTGCCATCACAGGCATTCTTATGACTGACAGGGTAGCTAACCCTTCCCCCCCCTGCGCGCGTGCGGGGGTCCAAAGAGTGGGACCATGCTCTAACATACCGGGCCCCCGTGCTACATCTGTTAGAGTTCTTTTTAGACTTGCCCTATCTTCTTAAAGTGCCACATTGGCCGACCCAATTCCACGCGAGTTAGGGAAATGATTGATTCCCATGCAACCCAGTTAGAGCTGTCAAACGGGCCAACCCGTGGCGGGGCGGGTCGGCCCATGGCGGGCCAGCCATTTGGCGGGGCGGGGCGGGTCGACCCGTCATCTAAGCGGGTTGGAAAATTCCCAACCCAACCCAATCCAAGACGGGCCGTGGGTTAGGCGGGCCAACCCGCGGGCCCATCAACATATTTTTTAAAAATTTAAAAAATTTAAAAAAATCATATATTTAGATTTCATCAATCAAATACGTTAATAAATATATTTTTTAAATATAAATGGATACAAACGAATACTCATGTGAGGAAAAATATTATTTTTTATTTCAAAATAATAACAAAAAAAGATAATAAATTGTCATAAAACTTAACTAACATGTGATTCTCAACCCGCAGGCCAACCCAAGCTCGTCGTGGGCCGACCCGTGCGGGTCGCGGGCCTAGGCGGGTTGGCCCGCAGCGGGCTTGGGTTGCTTAAATTCTAACCCAACCCGCTTAAATTGATTGGCGGGGCGGGCCAACCCGATTGGCCAACCCAAATTGACAGCTCTAAACCCAGGTTTAAATTATATATTAGGTATTTTTGGATACCACTTGCTGAGTAAAATATCATAGGTTGAATTTGGATTTATAGAAAGGTAAATCAGAAAATTAAATATGTCATATTATCAGACGGTATTTTTCTGATTTCATTAAAAAATTCAAAATTGATCGTTGGTCCGTGATAATCAATTCGATTATGTCTTAGAGAAAAAATTATCATAGGTTAGGATGTCGTCGAGTCATGTCACTTCTAAAATTAAAATTAGTTGGATGGATAACTGGATTAATAAAAAAGAAAGAAAAAAGAAAAATGAGAGATGATTGTGAAGAAGAAAACAATCGTCACCTATTGCCCTCATTCTCCCATGCCCTTCCCCTTGCCCACCCTTCCCTATAAATACCATTTTTTTATCTCTCACCCTCAGGCCTCATCCATCTTCCCCATTTTGCTTCCTCTTTGCTTTGCTTCCGTGGTTTGTCGAACCGCTGACCAATTTGGACCCAATTCTCTGTCGGTACCGCCGCCGCCGCCTCTTTGGTTCTTCTGGAGGTTCCTTGCTTGATACTCGAGGCGTCCAGGGCTGCAATCGAGCCTGTCAGACCGATCCCAGCATGGGATTGAGGGTTTTCGCCTCTTTCCACCTCTAAGTCGGTGTTTGATTGGGTCTTTGCTTGGAAGATTCCGCTTCCCTGCCGTACGTTCAGGATCCTCCGAAATATTGGTTTTTAGTTGGTTTGGAGGCTTTGGTTTATGCTGCTGATCTAGGTTTTTGAGCCCTTTGTTACTCTGCGCTGCCATGTTAATTTACTGATGATTCTTGAACCGCAGATTGTTCTAGTTATCGGCTATAGTCCGTTGATTATAGAAATTTTAACGGAGGAAAGAGAGTTGACGCTTTTAGGAAAAATTTTAGTTGTTGCTTGTTGAATTTGCCTTGGGGTTACGGATTGTCTTCTTCTTTGATGTTTAGGTGATGTGTTGTAGAGGAGATGCGTGCTAATTGCTTGCTTTGAACTACTCTATTGTTTCAGATAAGTCTATTTGAAGGATTGTTTTTTTAGTTGAGAGTTTCCGGTTAGATTGCTCATTGTCTTATAACATTCTATTGTCCATGTGTTCCTCCGGAGTGTTGTATGTTCCTTGTTCTGGCGCAACTGTCAACTTAAGATAACTACTAGACAAGCTTTTTTTTCCTGGAATTTGCTTTCTGATCACTGTGACAACATGTTCAATGTGTATAGCTGAGTGAACTGTGCTACATGTTAGTTTTAGTAGGGAATTCTTAACATGTCGATTCTTCTTAACATATCTTGGACAAGCTAACCAGTATTGAACATACCTTATGAATTATTGATATTCATACCTAGCAATCAATAAAGAAAAGGGAACAATCAATACTGGAAGATCTGTTCATGCTGCAGTCCAGTTCTAATCATCTATCCCTTTCAGCTGTCAAAATTACATCCTATCATATTCTGTGATTCTCATGTTGGCTAACTCATGTTGGGACTTCACCTAAGTTATATTCGTGTGTTGTGTGCTAGAAAGCTTAAAGTTTATGTTGTTAGCTGAGAGTTGTTCCTATTAGAGTTCATACTGTTAGTTTTGTAGATGAGAGCTTTTTAGTTACACTAGTTTCTTAGGTTTAAGGAATATTGAAATTCTTCTTTTTTATATGCAGGAATTCGTTTACATATTGGACTCAATACCATTCTACAACAATTGAATGAATCTTGTGTTCAGTTTATAAATTATTCAATTATATCTTTATGGGCTGATTCTGGCATTTCATGGGAGGTGTAGAAGATAATGAACCACCATCAAAACGTGTTAAAGCATCGTCAGTAGATTTGGATAGACTTTCGAATACTTCATCAGTTTTAGCGTATATCAGTCCTTGGGGAGGCCAAATGGCCAGGCCTTTACCATCCCAAGGGAGAGAAGACATCATTGGTTCTAAAGGAGTCATTAAGAAAGTTGAATTTGTGAGAATTATTACCAAAGCCCTCTATTCTCTTGGTTACGAGAGAAGTGGAGCAGTTCTGGAAGAAGAGTCAGGAATACCATTGCACTCTTCTGTTGTGAACCTCTTTCAGAAGCAAGTTCGTGATGGAAACTGGGATGAAAGCATGATCACATTGCATAAAATAGGGGTTGATGATGAAAATATTTTGAAGTCTGCTTCCTTTTTGATTTTGGAGCAGAAGTTCTTTGAACTTTTGGAGAACGATAAGGTAATGGAAGCATTACAAACATTAAGAAATGAGATCTCTCCGCTTAGCATTAACAAAAAGCGGGTGCACAATCTTTCCAGTTGCATTATATCTCCTTCGCAGCGTATCTCACTTGGGTTTGCCAATGCGGGAACAAAGATTTCAGACTTACGAATGAGGTTGCTAGATGAGCTGCAGAAATTGCTTCCTCCATCGATAATGATACCTGAGAGGAGGTTGGAGCACTTGGTTGAACAGGCTCTTAATGTTCAAAGAGAAGCTTGTTATTTCCATAACTCTGTTGAAGGTTGTCTTTCATTGTACACCGATCATCAGTGTGGAAAGGACCAATTACCTTCTCAAACAACACAGGTTGGAAGTGTATAGTAGCATGCTTTTTATATGTTTGATTCTCTTGCACTTAAGTACACTAATCTCTGAATTCTACTTGTCTTATACATTCATTCATATTTTATTTTTTTGAAGCTAGGTTTTTCATTGCTCAGAGTTAGATTTGCATTAATATATTTGTTGTGTGTGTGTGTGTGTGTGTGAATAGTTGGATCTTTCGACAATATCTCAATTGATAAATAATCTAATGATTTAAATCGGTCCTACTATATCTGTCTCTCTCATCCATTTTTTCCTCATTTTGGCAGATATTACACGAACACCATGATGAAGTATGGTTCCTACAGTTCTCCAACCAAGGAAAGTATTTAGCATCATCATCAAATGATAAATCTGCAATTATATGGGAGGTACATTTTTTTTAGAATTTGATTTCCTTAGTTTGTCTCTTTGTACAGTCTCTTTCGAGAATCATCATGTGCTTAATGGTGAAACAAACTGCTGGGTTTTTTTTCCTCTTTTGAGTAGCCTGTGCATATTGAGCAAGTGGCAAACACCGCCTTGGCTTGCTCTCTATTCTTAACATAAAACCATAGATATTAGTTTAGTAGGAATTAACTCATTGACTGAGCTGTGACTTTTGGATTGTGTTTTTGGGTTGAAAAGTACCAGCATTTTCTAATGTTTGGAGCTCTGTATCACTGAATTGATTAGATCTTATCATTTTTCTCTCCATGAATAAGGAAACAGGTTAAAAAATTTATATCTTCTTTCTAGATGTAATATGGGTTTTTTTTTTCATTACATGTTATAATTTATGCAACTATTGTATTGGTTGTACTGTTCCACTTCACCCTTGGTACATCATTTAGCGAAGCAAAATTTGGTTTGTTTCAGCTATTGGAGAGAACTTAAGATAGATAAGTTAATGAATCTAGGGATTCTTTGTGATGTAGATGCAGTAAGGAACAGCTCACTAATTTTCCTGGTCGACATTGTAAGTTTTCATCCTTGCAAATTTTATCCTGTAAATGTCTATCATGTCTCACTGCTGAAATAATCCATACTATCCAATAAGTTAATATATACATTTGATCAAATCTACCATCAAAGATTGGCACATCAACTTTGATTGTCCTAGCCGTTTCCTCTAATTGTCAACAAATTGAATTTCATGATTTGTTTCTCAAATGTGTTGGTTATTTGCCTTGCAACACAATAGTGCTCGAGTAGCTACAGATGTTCAAAAATTTTATGTTTTGAAAAAAAAGTCAACTTATGCATGGGACTTTTTTCAAGACGTTGAAGGACTTTTAGAGTTGGGTGATTTGCTTAGCAAGTTGGTTAAAGTTGGGCCACACGCTCTTTAGAGTACTCACAATACTATCTTGAGGGTTTAAACAAGTCCCAATAAAGCTTTTATATTTCCTATGCAATCTTGAAAATGCAAAAAGTCTTTGTAAAGGCTCTGGAATCTCCATGCTAACCCTTAGGTTTCCATGTACTCATTATATGTGCTTAAAATTCTATGTACTCATTTTATTTAGGTTAGTTGCTAAAAAGACAAGTAGATGGAACATGAAATAGACCAGTAGGTCCTTCTAAAAAATCTTAAAATAACTGCACTTTAGCAATCCTGCATTTCTATCCTGCTTTGATTAGCAGGCAATTCCATACTAGTGATCCTTTGGAAAATTCACTTTCATAATTTGTAGATGGCATCTAATTTCCCAATGTTCCTCAATTGATCTTATAAAATTTTGTTCAATTTCAGAAAGATTGGTTCCCTTTGTCTAATAAGTTAAAGATAACTTTGTATTTGCATAGTTGATATTTGCTTTGTCCTGTAGTAATTACTGTATGTCATTACTACATTAGGTTCATGAAAATGGAGAATTCACTCTGAAGCACAGACTAATTGGTCATGAGGAGCCTGTCCTAATGGTTGCTTGGAGCCCTGATGACAGTCAACTTCTAACTTGTGGACTGGAAGAGGTTGTGAGGCTCTGGGATGTTTACTCTGGTGAATGCCTCTATGTCTATGAAAAGCCTGGTATTGGTGTTGGTCTGATATCTTGTGGTTGGTTCCCAGATGGAAAACGACTATTTTGTGTTGTTACCGATAAGACTATTTGTTTCTATGATTTGGATGGAAAAGAAGTGGACTCTTGGAAAGGGCAACGAATGAGTAAAACCTCTGATGTTGTGGTCTCAAATGATGGTAGACATTTTATAACTTTATGCAGAGAAACAGCAATCTTGGTGCTAGAAAGGGGAACCAAAAATGAGAAATTGATAGAAGAAGAGCAAACAATTACTTCATTCTCTCTATCAAAGGATGATAACTTCTTACTCATAAATCTTATAAATCAGGAGATTCACATGTGGAGCATAAAGGACGAGCCAAAACTTGTTACTAGATACAAAGGTCACAAACGCTGCCGTTTCCTGATAAGGTCTTGTTTTGGAGGATTTGAGCAAGCTTTTATTGCTAGTGGAAGTGAAGATTCACAGGTATGCATCCGTCATAAAAAAAATTGAATGCTGATAAAATTGTACTATCTATTAGTTTGAACTTGTAGGTAGGGTCTCTATCGGTCCTCTGGTTTATTTGTTTCACTTACTCCCTGATTTTGGTGTGTGCACAGTTACAGTTTAATCAACTGTTTTATATCTTTAACAGTTACTTTTTTGCTTTCTCTAGATTACTCTTGTAGGATAAACTACAAAATGATTTGTGTATGATAGAACTAGATTTTTCACTGTGTGATCAGAGTTCATCCACAATTTGGAAATCAAAAGCTCTATTACTCAGACTTTACCGTTTCTCCCATATCCATGTTGAGTTGTTGACATGAGACAACACGGGTATGGGTATATACAATGAGTCATATGAGCCAGTCTTGTCTATGGAAGAAGAAATATAAAGTAGGAGGAAGAAGGAGACGTGGCCTATGAAATTTATCGTGGCAGACAGATTGTCACATTGAGGAGGATGGGGAGGGGCATCGCATGGGAGGCTTGCATTGTGCAGGAATGATTGTGTAGCAGCAGCATCGCTTGTGGAGGGTGCATTACATAGAGAGGGAGAAGAATGTGATTGAGGCAGAAGATTACCCTAAAATTATGTTTATAAAACATATAACATAAGTTGTATTTCAGCTTATAACTGATATAATATAACTTATTATCTCTTGTGTAAGATAATATATCTTATCACTTATGATGTAAAGTCTTATATTATATAGCATAAACTTATAATTAGTATAACCCAACTTCTAACTTATTCTATATCTTATAACTTAATAATAGGCTATATAATTTAGATATCTTATAAGGGAATAAGGGGTTTATTAAATAAATAAATTTATTTTTTATTAACCGAGTTTGATATATATCCCATATAGTAATTTGTTTATTATAAATTATTAAATAGATTAAGTTAATATATTTATATTAGCTATATTATTGTTGTATCTCCATTCTTGTATGATAAATTTAGAATCTTTTTTGACAAATCCCTGTGTCTTCATATTTTGAAGGGAAAAAAAAACATTTGTTTGACACAGATTCATTCCCGCGTAAAAATTCTTCTTACCTGAGTCAGATCAAGAGCACTTTGCTAGATTGAGCTACAATGTCTAATTGGACAATTAGACACCTTCTCAACTAGGATGTGCAATAATATTGTTCTGATGCTTCAATCACCTAAATGTCTAATGCTGCTGCTGTATGTTTTGTATGCTAAGAGTGGCATTTATTATGATAAAAAAAAAGTTGGATCAAACAATTAAGAAATATTGAAATAGAATTTATATGGAGCTGTTTAGATCAGATGCACCTAACAAGCCATGTGTCAAGTGTTGGGAAGGTAGGAACAATGCAATTGACTCATTGTTTTTAGGGAGCCTATATCCATCTGTTCTGTGTATCTGCAGTAGAAAAACATCTTATTGACATTCTACTTTCTAGTTCTTTGTTAAGATTGTTCTCGATGCCTTTTTTCAGCAGGCCATGGAAGAAATGGTGGTAAGCAAAAAAGGTTTACTCAAAGCTTTCTTTTAGCCTTTTATTTTCTGTTCTAAAGCTGATTGGAAATGAGAATCATATTAATCTCATAATAATATGTGAATTTAAATGTCTCCTGTTTGCCGTTCCCTCTTATGTAGCTTCTGATCCATATGAAAATGGAATAAGTGTGCTCACATGCAAACATGCACATAAATATTAAGACATCTGAATTTACCTATCAGTCAAATTTTTATATGACAGGTCATCCTCATTATTAACTGCTTAGCTTTTGATTAAACCTATGAGGCTATGAATAAGATAAATATAATAAAATTGGATCTATTTCAACGATGGAAAATTGCTCTTTTTGCTCATCTGTTTGCGTTTCTTAATCTTAAACATGCAAATAAAATTTGTGCTAGCAAAGTTCCTTATTACTTGCTAAGTAATAGAAACAATAAATATGAACTTATACCGTGTCTTAGGCTCAGGTGGTTTATTTGTTACTGTTGCTTTTTTGTTATCAGGTATATATATGGCATCGAGGCACCGGCGATCTCGTAGAATCTCTCGCTGGACATTCCGGCACCGTCAACTGTGTTAGCTGGAACCCGACAAATCCACACATGCTCGCATCCGCCAGCGATGATCACACAATTCGCATCTGGGGATTAAGCAAGGTTAATCTGAAGCACAAGCAGAAGCATAGCAATGGGATTGCTCACCAGTGCAATGGAAACAGTAAATGAGCAAAAGATGAAACCAATCAAGTTCTGATCCTCGACTAAATGCATTGTTTGTAAATCCTTCCATCTTGGCATCGATAGCACTCGCCTTTGAAACGGTACGGTTGCTATTTGCTGACATGAAGATCCAATGACTATCTTAATTTGTAAGGCTATTTCTTTAATTGAAACAAGATGAAGTTCCAGACGTATCCACGGTTCTTTTGCCTCTTTTCAAGATGCCATTTTCTTGGAAATTACTTTCCTCAAGTACAAACAAAACTCTAATGCCTATTGGTAAGGTCATGAACTTTATGTTCATCCTTTTTAGAGAGATACATATTTCTAAGCTTTATTTTGTGGTAGTTACAGGAGTAAACTGCTATTCTTGATCATTTTTTAAAAAAGTTTTTTCTTATCTCATTTTAAATAATATTTGTTGTTAAGGAATATTTATCTTTTCCAATATTATTATCTTTATTAATCCAGTTATCTAAATCTTAGTCTATATCAAATTATGAGATATCCTCTAATTAAAATTAGAAAAATGGTATGTTCAATGAAAAATTTCAAGAAAAAATCAAAATACATGTATTTTCTCACGATGATTTACTTATCCTTAGGTATAGTTTATTCGGGGCGAAGGCCCGATGTTCGAGCGATATCAAATGTATGCATGTAAAGTGTATGTCATTATACGTTTTATTAATTTTTTATGAGATATCAGCTCTTAAAATTAACCTAATAAATAGAGTAATTATCCAAATACAGCCTCTAATAATGAAAAAAAATACACAAATGACCATCTCAATCATAAAATATTTAAATTAAATTCCTAACAGTGTTTAGAACTCAACCATGAAAAAAAACTTATTTAGCGGAAAATTTTAAATTGAACGGTGTAAGCTGAAATATCCATAGGTAGAAAAAGTTTATAGGTTTATCTTCAAGAATTTAGTACTCATTCGCATTGGACGGCCTTACAAGGACGACGAAGATGGTAGGGACCACTATCTTGCTACCGTGCTTTCGTGATTTATCTTGGGCATCGATGGAAAATTTTTATGGGATCGAATCAGTCACTTTAAGATTAATTGAGTTATAAAAATTGGACATTTGAGTTATTAAAAAAAATAAAAACAAACTTATTACCCAATTGACATGACACAACGGTTAAGATATAACGGTGATAAAATGAATGTCATGGTTCAATCCTCAACTCCTGGGATATATATTGTCGTTGAATTTAATAAAAAGACTTAGATTGGATGATCGAGGGTTAGCTGCCGATGGACTTTGAGGATCATTAAAAAAACTTCTATGGAGTAAGAATTGTGTATCGGATTATCAAAAAAAAATGAAAATAAATTTATAAATTATAAGCTTTTTCACCAAAAATGCCTTAATTTTAGTTGGTTAATTCTCCAATAAATAGACATGAAGTTCTTGCGTGTCTTATAGATGCACCGTAAGATTTCTTTTGCGAGATCTTGTCTCAAGGGTCAAGGGCCTCGCTCGCTGCAGGAGATGGCGGCTTTGCAAGCTAATCCACGAACCTCCAGCATCGTAATCTCCGATTCCGCAAGACGACCTTCACCGAGGCGGCCGCCGGTGCGGATCCGCTGCTCTGCCGCCCCCTCTCCGCCCCGTAGCTACCGCATTACCCTCCTCCCCGGCGATGGAATCGGCCCCGAGGTCGTCTCCGTCGCCAAGGACGTGCTCTACCTCGCCGGATCTCTCGAAGGTACCAAATCCAATGAGAAAAATCTCTTTTTTTCCCCCACTTAGGGTTCATGATATCCTCGGTCCGATGGCTCATAAAGTTGCTTCCTTTATGTTGGTATCTTGTGCAGGCATCGAATTCCATTTCCGGGAGGTGCCCGTTGGCGGCGCTGCACTGGACTCTGCCGGCGTCCCGCTTCCGGAGGAAACCCTGACCACTGCTAAGGAATCGGACGCTGTCCTTCTGGGAGCTATAGGAGGGTTTGTGTTGCAATTTATTTTCCTGGAGGATTGCTTAAGGATTGAATTCTAGAGGCACATTGATTTTAATTTCATGAATTAATGTGCGAAACGTTAGGTATAAGTGGGATGCCAATGAGAAGCATCTGAACCTGAGACTGGGTTACTTCAGCTTCGGGCAGGACTGGGAGTTTTTGCAAACCTGAGGCCAGCTACCGTTTTGCCACAGGTAACGGAAAAGCAGTTGACACATCTATGTATCTTCTGGCATTTTATTTGACTGATTCCATCACTTAGGCTGCCAGATCTTATTGTGTATTGTAACTAAGTATTGAAGAGGCAAAAAAAAAAGTGAAATGATTGTGCAAATAACTATAATTTAGGCTTGAGATAATAACTGCACAGCTTCGTATGTAAAATTTTGACCAGATAGTGAGACTTTGCTTCAGAAGAGGATGATTCAATTGCCTATTTTGTGGATTTTTGATGATTGATCAAACGATGGATATATTGAGTTCTATGTGATTATTAATATGTAAAATTACACAGCTTTGAGTTACTTCAATTACTTTTGAGCTGGTCTCAGCAAGCCAAACAGTTTGCTTTCTATAGTGGTGCTATCCTAAGTTTCTTTTCTGATCATTAGATTCTCATATGAAAATTTGACATCACAATAATATTGTTTTGTTTTTTTTATATATTTTAAAATCTTGATGTTTTTCTGTGGGTGTGAGAGTTTTAGGAAACAAGTTGGTTCATGGCTTCTATTCTGTGAAACTAATAAAAAGATCATGGTCATATCATCTCAATTTAATTGCAAATTTCTTGTTTGTAAGTGAAATGGAATGAAGAAAGATTACTTTTTAATTTAACCCATATATAAGCATACAAGTACGCAGTTATAAATTTCTCAACTCCAACTTTCTTGAATTTCATATTGATTAAATTATTGATAGCTTCATTAGATTAAAAATTCATTCCCTTTTTCATGTATTTGTCTGATAATTTCATATTACTCAATTTTAGCATCAATCTTTTCTCAATCAGAGATTTTTCTTTGTTTTGCTGATCTTGCAATAAGAAAAATCTGATGACATATTGATATGTGATATTTATCAGCATTGATCATTCTATGTTGGCTGTATTCTTTCTATTAGCTTGTTGATGCATCGACTCTGAAGAAAGAGGTGGCTGAAGGAGTTGACATAATGGTTGTTAGAGAACTTACTGGAGGTATGATGCTTTGTCAACTTAATTCCAATCTTGATTGTAAAGATGATTAGCGGTCAGTGTTAAAGAGGAAATTGATATTTAACCATCAAAAGTTACTTTCCTCAGGAATCTACTTTGGAAAGCCTAGAGGCTTTGGATCCAATGATAAAGGTGAAGACATTGGTTTCAACACTGAAATCTATTCTGTTCCTGAGGTACTCAAATCTAGAATGATATCTATTTATTTTCCCTAATTATTCCACCCTCGTTTTCCAAAGTACTCAAGATCCAAATTTCATGTCATAGTATGAAGCCATAACCTCTCGCCATCATATAAGACACATAATTTTTTTTAAAACTTTAATGACACTACTGATGAGTTAATAATTATTGGGTGATAACATGTGTATCAACAACTTTTATGATTTTTTGACAAACATTGTGTCATATATGTTCCTTGATAATTTATATGCCTTTATGTTTCTTGCAAATATATTTAACCATCTCTGACAATTTCTCAACAGATTGACAGAATTGCACGAGTAGCATTTGAAGTCGCTCGAAAACGAAGGGGAAAATTGTGCTCTGTTGACAAAGCAAATGTTCTAGAGGTTAAGAAAGCTTAGAAAACTTATAATCTTTTTTACTGATTCATTTTCTTCAACTTTTTACCGGAAAGGTTACCTCAGAAACACAAAGGATTTCGAAATTTTGCATTCTCTTGTTTTGCTTTTTTATATAATTAATGCCTAATGCTGGCTAAATCACATTGTTATATTCATACCCTAGTTTTGTATTAGTTCATTTGTCCTCATAATTACTCTGCCTAATTTGTGAAAAATAATGAGTTAATCTGGTGCACTTTGAATCTCACTTAGGCTTCGATGCTGTGGAGGAAGACTATCACTGCTTTGGCATCTGAATTCTCAGATGTTGAAATCTCCCACATGTATGTGGACAATGCAGCAATGCAACTTATCAGGAACCCAAAACAGGTGTTTTTATTTCCCTTTGCGCTTGGTTGAGAACACTAGAGTATAATGCATCCTGTTTGCGTAACCTTTATTAACATGATTCACAGTTTGATACCATCGTGACAAATAATATATTCGGAGACATTTTGTCTGATGAAGCATCCATGCTTACTGGCAGCATTGGTATGCTTCCATCTGCTAGTATCGGTGCATCGGTATGCAAACCTACAGCCTGTTAGTTCATATAAGTATTTTGGCATAAGAATTCTTGTCGAGTGATAAATTCCCGAAACCTGTAGGGACCCGGGCTATTTGAACCTATCCATGGATCGGCTCCTGATATTGCTGGCCAGGTTTGATCTACAAAACCTTTCCACTTCTGTATGTTTTCTGTTCTATTATACTTTTCTTCATGTGGGATCTTAGTGTGTTTTAATTTCAGGATAAAGCAAATCCATTAGCCACAGTACTCAGCGCCGCTATGCTCCTGCGATATGGACTTGGCGAAGAGCAGGCTGCAAAACGGATCGAAGATGCAGTGCTTAATACTCTGAATAAAGGGTTCCGAACCGGAGATATTTTTTCAGAAGGAACGGTATATAATTCTATTACACTAGAAGTAATGAAACTTTGGCTCGGTATATCAACTGTTCTGCCGCAATGTTTCTCTAATGTTCCTTATTTTTCAGACACTGGTTGGTTGCGAGAGAATGGGTGAAGAAGTGCTCAAATCTGTCGACTCCCAAGCTACCGTTGCGGCTCTCCGCTGACGGTCTATGTTAATGTTACTGTAGTAAACGCCAGGATCATTCTTAAACAAAGTGAAGAGTCAGTTAGCTTAAGCCTTTCTATCCTTGTTGTAGTAGCATTTTCAATAAATTTGTTAAGTTTGAGCCAACTTGATATGTGGAGTGCTGTTTTATCGATAAAGCCCAACCCATGTCGAACTATCTCCCTGTTGCTCAGCTCTTGCCATTAAAAGCCAGCTTTTTCCTCTTCGAAGAACTTGTCTGCTCTTTCATGGCAACCAGGCCTGCCTGCCTGTCTGCACTCTCGTGCAGTGTCAGAATGAATTCAAGTCTCGGTGAGTGGATTCCAACGAGGTAAACCTTCTTCCCAAAGAATGCAATTGGCCCATTACCATCTGGACAGAAAACTAACTTCTTTTTTCATCCATTTACAGCAGTACTGATTCATATAAATCTCAAGCTGGGAGCTTATTCTTTCTTCAAGCTAGTGCATAGCTAGATCATCATGGTGATAAAGAAAGGTAAATCATAAGTAATTGAACAATGACCAGTCTCATGCACTAATGAATTACTGTCTAAGGGACAGCTAGATCATCATGCAGCTACTACTGTTTGGCATTGGAATGCAATATCTTTCTCTGATTCGGGATCATCAAAGTACAACTAAGAATCACATGGTTTCCCTACCACCCTCACACACGCTCTCCGACGCCATTTGCCTTCCTTGAATTCTTTGTTTTTTTTTCTTTTCTTTCTCATAGAGCACGCTAAGAACAGCTCAGGAATTGGCTGTTTCTGCTCAGTGATCTTCACTCGCTAGGTGCCAAACGAGCACGGCGATTTTAAAAAGAGAGGGAGGGAGGGCGGGCGGAGGCATTGATTCATCAGGGTGGCAATAAAGAACGGGAAGCAGGCATGTTACTGTCGCAGAGATCAGAATCTTTGCCGGCTAATCCAGCAGCAGGTGCTGACGGAGGAAGCCGCAGCGGTCGATCGGGAGACTGCGGTCCGTTGGATCGCATCGCCGTCGGCGACGGAGAGCAGGGCTGCGGCGGCGGCGCAGCTGCTCATTGTCGATCTCTCAAGCGGCCTTTGTCTTTTTCCCCCCTGGAAAATGGAGAATTCTGAAGTTTGACCGATGAAATTTTGTGATTTAATAATTTAACTAGACTGGGGGCGATGAGGCATCACGTGGGTACAACTGTACGGCGTGGCAGGACCGCAGGCTAACCTGCGCGCCTGATCCGAATAGATGGGCGTGGGCGGGAACGGCGCAGATTCGGCTGGGCGGCTTCGCGCGCTAACGTACGCCGAGCGAGGGCCGGAGGCTAACGTGCGCGCAGATTCGCACCCAAGGAGTAAGCGAGGCGCAAAGTAGTTTTCAAGCTGGGCCAGCGGCGCATGCTTGGCTCGCTGTATCGTGACGCGCTAGCCTGCGCTGTTCGTCGGCCTCGGAGTTGTTCGTCATCCATTTTGTTAATTGGCTAAAAAGCATAATTAAAGAAATAAATTTAGAAATTACAAGTATTTACAGGAAAGAGTAATTAAACAAATCGAAGGCACGAATTCAGTTGGAAATTAATTTGAATTGCTAATTTGACTTTGAGCAGCAAGGGCTGCGATCTTGATCCTGACGCCGGTGACGCCGGGCGGAGCGGGCCAATTGAGGCCGGTTCGAGGCGGAACCCTCGCGCTCCTTCTTCTGCTGCGGCGAGAACAAGTGGGCGAGGCCGAAGACGGATACTGGCTTTCCGGAACCGCGGAGGGAGCCTACTGGGACGACGTTGAGGACCGGCGCCACTCGGACGTTGGCGGAGTAGGATCTCTCCACCCCTCGCGTCCGAGGCCTCGGGCCACCGGTGAAGCTGCCCGGGCTGCTCGAGCTCCGCTCCAGGCCCTGGAACACGATCTTACCCGAAGAGCTCATTCGTGGGCTGTCCACCGACACGCCTCGAGGCGGGTGCGCTGCCGAATCGGTGGTCCGCCTACTGGGGTTCGACGCCACCCTCGATGACGCCTGCACGGCGGGGCGCGAGTAGGCGAGGGGGAGCCGGAACGGGACGTGGCCGGGCTTATCGGAATCAATGGATAGCCTGGTGATATCCTCGTGATCGGGGCCCGAGGAGGAGGACGAGGATGAGTGGGAGAGACGGGAAACGACGAGCGAAGACTCTGGATCCGAGTCGCGGAGGAGGGGGAGGCTAAGCGACGCGTCGACGGAGGCAGCCTTGGGGTGCCGGTGGAGCAGATGCTTGATGGCCGACCTAGGGATCGCATTCTGCGAAGCAACGGAGGCCGCCACGGACGGAGCGGCACCGATCGCCCCTTGGACGCCGGCCTTCGCGGCGCGTGCGCGCTTGAGGCCAAGCAGCTCGCGCCAGCGAGCAGCGCACCGTGGGGCGCGGGGGGAAAACGCGTATGGATCTACGCCGGAGATCTCCGCCTTCCGCCGCGTCTCAGGAGGATCCGGCGAGGCAATCTCTGCAGCCGCAGGGGGCTCCGCCTCCGCGGGCTTGGGTACCGCCAGCTGGAGCGGCACCAGCTTCCCGTCCGAGAAGAGCTCGTCGGCGGGGAGCATAGCGACGGGATCGTCATGGAGGCGGAACTCGAAATCATCGTGGGAGGCGTCGAGGCGGCCCTCTGCCGCGGGAGGAGGAGCGTCAACGGCGACCGCATCGTGGCTGAAGGAGATCCGGGGGCCGAGCCAGGAGAACGCCTCCGTAGCCGTCGGCGCGAGGGCCACGCTGTTTACCAACGCGGACGCCATCAATCCAACCAGAAAACACAGGAGAGAGAGAGAGAGGAGACGAAGAAGAAGAAGACGAAGCAACTAACTACTCAACTGAGCAGATCAAGGTTTCATTTATAAATATATCAAGCTCATGTTTCCTCTTCTATTGAAATATTAATTTCATACCCGGGCTTTACCTTAAGCTAATGAAACTTTTGAACTGGTATTTTTTGATTTATCTTAATAGAAAATTTTTATGGATTCGACTAATTAATCATGTAATTTATCATTTTTTTTAAAAAAAATAATTTTATAATTTTACAAAATTTCAATTAATAAAAATCCAGAATATCTCTAATTCGGGTAAGTGAATGGGTAAAGTAAACGGTAAACATTGGACGGCATCGCAGCAGCAGCTGTACCTACAGGAGCTCAGAAAAGTTCAAAAAACTGAGTACTTAAATTAAAACGGCATTTCCTCCCGTGTACCACTGTAGCTTCCTCGTTTCTTCCTTTACTCCTTTCGTATTTTTACAATTTAATAAAAAAAATATAAGGAGAAAAATACTACAATAAATTGTGAAAAAATGGATGAAAACTCTCCAATTTAAAAGTGAATTTTATATGCAATTTCTATCCAGAAAATTTTACATACTTTCGATATAATTGATAAAATAATTTTGTGTGTTATTTTTTTTATCAATATAAAAGAATAAAAATTCAATATACATTTTAAGATTTGAATATAAATTATTTGAGATTAAGTACTAATTTAAGAAATTTGAGTATTATTTAAAAAAATTAAATATACATTATAAAAATTCAGTATATAGTAAAATTTTCAGTATATATTATAAAAATTTTAATATGAATTTATTTAGATTGAGTATTATTGAAAGAAATTTGAGTATAAAATTTAAAAATTTGAGTATGTGAGATTGCATCAAGATCATGATGGAGCGACCACCACATCAAGATCTTCACAGGAGGGTCATCAAAATTTTACACTCAAATTTCTTAAATTAGTACTAAATCTTAAACAATTTATATTCAAATCTTTATAATGTATATTGAATTTTTACTATTTTATACTGTTAAAAAAATATATAAAATCATCTTGTTAATCACATCAGAAAGTACATGTAAAAACTACATGCAAAATTCATTTTTAGATGGGAGTTTTCTCCAATTAAATCCGATTAATTAATTAATTATTTATTCACGTGGACAGTCGCGCGGTCTCCATCTCTCTCTATCGCAACTGTTGCCGAGCACCGAGATCCTACATTCTCTCTACTTGCCTTTATTTGATTGGATACCTAGTGGGTCCCCGAGTTACTATAGGGAGACAGGTGGGGTCGTGGAGAACGAGTGGGTAGACTGCAAATCTTTTTTATTGTTAGACCGTCCGTTTTTTGGGATGAATCATCCAACGGGTGAAGTTTCATAGCTATTTTGCTACTAATCCTCATCCTTAATGAAAGATTTTTAAAGAGATTTATAAAATAAATAAAAAATTTGAATTATTATGACATTTGAGGTTTATAATTTATAAATGAGATACGTACCCTTTAGGTCTCAAATTTAATATTAAATTGATAATTCTGATATCAAATTTTTAAAAATATTTTTATAGTCCCAAAATTTGTATTTTTTTTTTAGTCTTAAATTTTAAAAGTAACAATTTTAATACCATATAATAAGAGGCGCCTCAAGTCCTTTTTGAAAAAAAAAATTATGATTGAACACTATAATCCAATTGGGAAGATGAACTCTAAGAGTTTTCGATTTTTAATTTTTTTTTTTAGCTTGAACACTATAACCCAATTGGGAAGGTAAACTCTAGAAATTTTTATTTTGATTTTTATTTTTTAGCTTGAACACTATAACCAATTAGGAAGGTGAATCCTAGGAGTTTTCGATTTTTAATTTTTTTTTAGCTTCAACACTATAATCCAATTGGGAAGATAAACTCTAGACTAAAATAAAAATAAAGTATTAACTTTGGGATAAAAAAGTCTTTTCAAAAGTTTATTATCAAAATCGCCCAATTAATATCAAGTTTGATACCCAAAATATATTTTCCTAGTTTACATATAGTAATGAAAATTGAAATCTATTTTTTCTAATTGAAGACATTAATTAATTAACAATTAGATTGAAGGGAAGTTTTTTTTGGAGAGAATAATAAATTTTCATACACGTGGTATATTGGAAATTAAAAAAATTAATTAGAATTATAACCATTGAAGATGCCCTTAATTTTGAGGAAGATACTAAACTAAAAGACTTGATTAATTCAATGGGTTTGGAATTGTTAATGATCAATGACATACAATTAATGTGTTTTGTTAATTAATTTTAATTGTTTATTTTTGAGAAGATTGAAGTCTACTATTACATAGGTTTAATAGGCAAACTAGTCCCAAGTAGTTGAAGTCTACTATTAATCATGTTGACTTAGATATAGAAGCCATCACCCATTTCTACTTGCTTTGTACTTTTAGTGCTGTTTTTGTGATAGATTGTTCTTGTCTATTTGTGAGACAATTATTCTCAAACATTTTACTGTAAAGAGAATGGACATTTTTTTTATTTCCCTTCTATATGTTTTCTTATTTTTGAAAATGCCCCCTCATCATACCCCTTAAGAAATTGTATATATATTACTAAAAGAGAAGATTCATAAATTTGTCATGATCCAAGTGTGTGTTTCTTTCTTTCTTTCTTTTCCTTCACTTGATCTCGAAAATGGCCATGCACGATGACCTCAATCTAAAGTGTCTGGCAAAGATGAAAAAGAGATAAAAGGGAGAGGCGACCGCCCCCCTACCGTATCGCATTTTTGGACGACGGAGTCTTTAAGATATGCCTAGTCGTGGTAGAGGCGCGAAAAGGAAGAGGCATCTTTACATTCTTTTGTTCTTCCTCTCCTGAAGGCTTATCCTTTGCCCCCAACACATCCATGTGATAGTATGGTAGTGAATTATTATGATGAACACTTTGGGTCCACACTCAAACCCATGCACCATTTAATACCATGTTTTCTCAAAAACAAAAAATCAAAATTAAATAGCAAATTGCAAATCAAGATATAAGCTAATTAAATTTTATCTAGATATGCTTAGGTTAATTGGAAGAACAGGGTTTGATGCTTGCAACTCTATCCATGTCCCCTGCAAGAAGCATGTGGACAAATTGTGAGAGACCTGATGTGTTTGCGGTTGGTGCAATCATTTTTTGGCCTTTTGGGTGTGCATCATGTGGATGGATGGATTGTTTTGGGTAGTCGAGTCGCGATCATTTTCAGCTTTGTTTTTCTTTTTAATCTTGTTCTTTTGATAGATTAATCAGTGGTGTCAGAAGCCTAATTGTTGGGATTTACAGATCTCAAACAGTCCTTGATTGTGTTAAACTTTTGAATGAAACATAAGTTCATTCCTTCCAGTCGGCATCCATGTTAAATGTCGCAAATTGTAGTTGAACCTGAGCAATTTGGGACATTCAATTCTTCTTCTTGGAAGTTGAAACACTAGATATCGAGAGGATATAAAACAACATCTATCATATGTTAGAAAAACAAGAGGTCTTGGATGTATAAGTTAGCCTGAAGCTATCTTTTTTTACAATGGTCTGTGTCGCGACCAATTATTCACATCAGGCGCCCTCTCAGGCAATGGCCAAGAACACTAGAAACATAATCTCGGTGTACAGTTAGTTGAACTGTGCGAGAACCAGTGATTTTTTGTTATCTAAAAAAAACAATTGGGGGACTTTGATGATGATGCTGATGTACTAATCGAATTCAATGAGTCAGACTCGACGAAAAGAATAGTGGATCTTGATTCCAGATTCATCAGCCGCAGCCAGGTTACGAGAAAACTGAGGGGGGAAACTGGTCATATGCCGCTTCTGTTCTTATTTATGTACTTTCTTCTGGATCTTGTCTAACAGAGTTACATATGCTGCACTCCATGCGCTGCTCCCGGACTTGCTGCAGAAAACTTTCAGTAGCGTGCTTAATTCGTCGTGGCTGGCCTTTTCGAAGAGGCGGCCTAATACGCTATGAACCTCTTCGACCGACTCCTTGGTGTTTCCATAGGGCGGCACATCCTCTCCTGTCTTAGTTAAATCGACTCCGAACAACTTTCCTTTGTTGAGACTGCAACCACTTCTGTTGATGTCAGTGTCTAAAGTCATTGGAGGCTCTGCAGCCACATTTTTCACATCGTTCAGCTGAGATACAGAAGGTAAACTAAACTTAGACTCCCAGTATTCTGAAGTCTGATGGTGGGGATCAAGGGCTTCGATATCCTGCCGAAATTCAAATTAGTAAGTAACACATCCGAGAGCTAACAACCTGGTGCAAGTCTGCGAAAGAAATCAACAAACTGAAATAAACATGTACAGCTACAACTACTAAAATCAGTAAACCTTGCAAGTGTTTTTCGCCATCTGCTTCTGCTTGAATCATTGATCCATCCAATTAAACATCTAATAGTGAATAGCTTGTCCTTATTTTAATTTATATTGGGGAACTATACCTAATTGTTAAACAATATCATCTTTTTACACTTCTAACTCTCTTAGTACTTGTGTTCAACATTCTCGCCAACACAATTTTATGAAAAAGACTTGAATCTAATAATATTTCACAACTAATTAGTCAAAATAATATGTTGAATCTATGGCAGATTTTGTTCGGCAGTAAAACAACAGAAGATACGGATTGCAAATTTGAACTAGGCAGCGTGCTTACGCGAATGATTGCTGGAGACAAAAACCCAAACATTTCAAGCCCATCCATGGACTCGGGGGCTTGCAACTCAGGAAGGCCATGCTTTCCTTGATTACGTTGTCGAACAATCTCTTGATTGAGTCTTTCTCGAACCATTTCCCAACATAGTATAGGAGATGTGCTTGGAAAAAATATCTCTGGATTGTCTTCCACTGACACCTAAACCCCAAACAAGCATCAGATAATCAATAAATAGTCAACATGAATTCAGTAGAAAATGTTCTTTAACTAAAAAATGGAAAAAATCATGTCTGACAAAAGGGGGGAAATGGAAGGAAAAAATGTTATACTTTCATGTTCTTTACAATGCATTTCACAGATTAACTCATAATAAATGAATAATCACAGTGGTTTAAGACAAAGGTTGTTGTTTCTATTGAAAGAGTAAACATCTTTCTATGTCCTGCACAAAATAACATTGATAACACACCCAATCTTAATGGTGACTGCTCCAGCATTGATGTTTAGGAAAGTGACTTGAAAATGTTTTGTTAAAGATAACAAGACGACAAAGTCTTGTTGAGTCAGAAATTCAAACAAGACACAGGCAAAGTAACACAAAAATCAAACAATATATCAGCAAAATAAAAGATGAATTATATCCTAAGGTTCCAACCTTGAACAAAGGTTTCTGTAGACCACCATCAAGTACTTCTGAAATATAGTTACAGAGCTTAGTTGGATCAAGCACACTAAAAAAGTTGACGCGGGATCTGAATCCTGTAAAAATTACAATTAGAATTACTAAGAAATCTTTATACAGTTTATACAGAAAAATGAAATTATTTAATGAATAAAAGAAGATTACCATTTGGAAAGATGGCTTGCCCGCAACTCCACTGCTTCCCGAGCATCAACTTTCCAAAGTTAAGAGGCTCTATCCTATATTTCAGCATATCATGCTTCTTTTCCAAGCCATGAAAATTTTGACTAAATGTAGTAGAATAGTTAGAACTATCCCTCATAGAATGACTCCCTTGACTCTCTGAAAGGGTAGATGCACTACAGAGTTGATGCTGCAGGTTCACTCCGAAAAGTTTAGGACTAGATTTACAAGAGAAGTCAGTCTCTCTTGAATATGATGCTTTATTCCAAAGTCCTTCAGAACAAGCATGCGAAGAAATCAAATCAGGCAAGGGACTGAGGGCCCTTGAAGAGACACGAATCAGAATCTATTCGAGTTCTAATTCTACCTTTACCGCTTACACACTTAACACTGAAACTTGAGCAGTCCTGTCTAGACATGTCAGAGTTCCAATTCTTCTGTGCCGTGACAGAACTTATCATTGCTTCCTTGTGTTCAACATAACCTCCATCTTGAGTTTCAATTTTGGGCTCCATAGATGGTTGTGCCATGTTCAAATCCAGATTCATGCCTTTGTTCAAATTCCGGCTGGACAGGAAATTATCTTTTCCTTTCAATGAGTTTGCAAATCCTACATCATTATGCAGCACCAGATCTGATCTCACTTCTAGCTCAGCTGCAGCAGAATTTTCTATTGTGCTATTCCTTTCTTTTACAGACCCAGAAAAGGCTTTTGTCCGTCTGTTTCCTATACTAATTTCTGTAGAATCAGTATTTCTGGATTCAAATGGTTTATTAATGTTGAAGATTTGTTCTGGTTCTTGTAAAAGATTGGAGCTCTTACACTCTCGGTATCCAGAACAGAGTGTGCCAGATACTTGTTTACCATTATCCTTGCATTGTTCTCCAGCATCAGCATCCATAGCCATTACATCAGTCAATGGACTTTTGTACTCAGATAGGCTTTGTTCCATGGAATCTTTAGAACGATCTAAAAGTTTTAACTGTGTGGGCAATAGCATTTCAATGGCGTCTAATCTGTGGAGCTTCCTTGCACTGAGGTTGCCTTCAAGAACTGCCGCAAGAGCATCTAATTCTTCCAAGTTATGTCGAACAAATAGAAATCTCTTACTAGGATCACATGAGCACATTAGTTTTGCATGAGATAGACATGCAAATCTATCAGAATTGCATTCGCAACCAACGGCAGAAAGGTGCAAATCATAAAAGCACAAAAAGCATTCTCTTTCAGTTGAAAAGTCAAAATCCCTATCCATCTTTCTCACGGATGAAATGCTAGAGATACTCTCCCTTCTCTTATGTTCCAGAGTGATTCTTGCCTGCCACAATATTAATTAGCATTAATAATAAGAAGCTTATTGCATTAAGAATAACTTATGTTAAAAAAAAATGATTTACCTTAACGGCCTGAGCTAGTACTCCATCCTTCCCACAAAAGTTTTGCCATATCTTGAATTTTGCATTGTTGTACATGGGAGACTCCCCCAGCTTCTCTTTGACAGCTTCCCATGCAACACCTAGCAATAGCTTATCATGGGACAATGAAGTCTTCCGGTGTTGTTCGCTATACAACTCGACGGCACATTGACCGTGTGGAAGCCAGTCTGCTGGTGCAACATTTACTGCTTCAGCGCAATTGAAGCCACAGTTAAAACCAGAATGATACGCTCTTGGAAAAGTAAGAACAAATTCTCCAGACTTTTGAATGGCACGGTAAACAGGGACTCCTTCAGCTTTTAGGATGGAAGGAGATAACTGTGTAACCTGCTTAGATCATGAGAAGAATAAGAATTAATATACGTATACACCAAGTCTTCTGAAGTTTTAAAAACAATAAATTTACCAATTCATGCAGCAGATCTGGTTGTTCCTCAAACAACTCAGGAAGATGTTTTTTCATGGCATCCTCCAGCTTCACTGCATCAATGCCTGGGACCCCATACCAAACTTTTGGATCACCAAAGTGCATGTAGTTTAGAGAATAAAGATGGTGGTCTTCCACATGCTGTTTAAGCAAAATGACAGTTTAAGTTAGAGGTTCAGCAGAAGATATAGGGAACATTGGGAGGAAGAAATAGAACAAAAAGGAAACCAAGAACAAGCTTAGTATTTGTTGAGGGAAGAGTCCATCAAGATAATAAGATATGACATTTGCAACTATCTGCTGCTGGTCCTGTGGATATTGAATGATTCAACTCTATGAAGAGTAATGTCAATTACTAAACTCTGAGAATAATGTCAAAAGAACAGAAATACAAATAAAGTAGTAGTTAATATAAGCTTCCTTCAAGAATTAACTATCATCCACTTCAATGAAGATTACATGATCTAGAAAAAGCAAACTTCTGAAGTCTTTTATTTAATCTGTTGGAATGCATTACTGAAGCTTTTGAATGAGCGGTGAAAAAACATTCTAGAAATTATTTTACTAGTGACAGTACCCACGGTGAGAAGGAAAATCTTTTAAAATTTTAAACTTACCCAGCAAAATGATGAAAAGCACATTCCGACATATAGCCATGGCACCAAGACACCAGATATATCCTCCTTCTCGAATGAAAGAACTGATCCAGCAAGTCTTGGTAAATTATTTAAGTTCCAACCAGCAAGTGCATAAGGGTCCAATTCAGCCTTGTTCTCAGAGAATGGTTTAGGAAATCCACTACCAAAATTGGCAGTATCAAGATCAGCACCATAAAGTACCTGCATTTGAATGAGATATTGCAATGAATAATTACATATTAATGTCTTAAATTGGATAAAGATCAAGATCATACCTCAATGTCATCAGTTGAATCCTCAACAATCCGCCAATATTCTCCTTCAATATCCTCTGCTGAAGGTTGACACTCATCTCTTTCACTACTGTCTTTCATTCCAAAGTACTCTCTTTTGAATTCATCAGCATATTGCTTGAATGTCTCAAGAGTGTAATCCGAGCCCGATTGAAAACCAAACTTCTCATCATTGTCTGAGCCAGCACAGTCATTGGATTCAGAAACAGAAGAGGAATTTCTCCTGCGAGCCATCCCAAATCTTAGGCGTCTTTTTCTCTTTCTTCTTTTCTCACAATGATTCCTGCCTTTTCTTCTCATTGGTTCTCTGTTTTGAAGCTTGTTAACTTCTTGAATTCGGGTGTTGAACATAGTGCGACTCCAAAAATTATTGTTTCTCAAAGGACATGGCGGTGACCAAGAATGAGGAGGAATAATACGACAGATGCCATACTTTTCTGCTTTCTCTCTTATGCTAGCAATGTAGCCAAGTGTATCTGCAAATTCCTAAGAAGAGACCAATAAACTTCATTAGACAAAGATATAGAATGAAATATAAATTACTGGCAGAAGCTCCAGCAGTTGGGAATAGGATGACAAATCAGCAATAGCCTAATCATGAATTTCAGGACTACCTCCTCAGTTGGATAGAACACAGGAGCTTCATCAATGACAGGTCTTTTTTGCCCTTCATCTGGATGCCATCTTGAAGGCTCCTGCTCATAGTGTATCAAACAATAATGGATGGATTGCCTGAGCAAAAAATTAACAGATTAACTTGTTTAGATAAGTACCATTTCACATTTGACCTTTTTTATGCTTCTGGATGCATCATTTCTTTGTCGTGGACGCTTCATAGGATGATCCTAAAAGAAAATCCAGTAAGAAATCATCACATATGAGATATAAATTCAAGGTTTTTTACACATGAGAAAATCAATAAAGACATTGACAGTAGAAAGTAATAATGATCTTATGAGTAGAAATATGTATATGATAACAACTGTGTTGAATAACTACCAACCCTAGAACAGCGACAGGACATCTTCATTGCTAAATCTACTTCAACTAATAAGGCAGACCTAGCCTCAAAGTGTACTACTAGGCATCCACTATTTGAACTTGTATCTCAACACTAACAATAAAATGAAGTATGGAGTATTATGGACCAACACAGTGATAAAGAATAACAATTGGATCTTGGAGTATTATGGACACAACAGAGGATTGATAAGCTTTTCAGGCAGCAAAAATATAAGAAGACATGGAGGGATAGAATCACAAACTTGAACAGGTAGTTGGTATTCTGATTCTTCTTCAGAGCTAATATCAAACACGCCATAGTAAATACCATTTCGCCGCCTGAGTGATCGCTTAAACTTCATTTCTGTGTGATCACAAGTGTCACTATCCAACTGCTTCCTTGGAGAGACTGTAGGTTCATTGGCAGAACCTGCATTTACAACGGAAATGCATGCATCCTCCCTGGCGTCGACAGGCATATCTTCCGGCCCTTCGTTTGAGGAGAGCATATCTTCTGAAACTATTTCTTCAATAGGTAAATGTAAATCCTACGTACAGCATTCAATCCACATGTACCTGAAGCATGCCAAAGATTACTAATCAAAAGATGCAGGATATCCTCTGCATTTGAAAAAATAAATTGCAGAACAAATGCTGTAAGTGAAGGCTTAACAAAATTGATGTATCTATTATGGCAGTTTCCACACATTAGCTACCATATTTAGGGTCAGACATTAACCTAATCATATCTACCAAGACAATACCGAAAACTTGTGCCCAAGCATATACAGCTCAGCTAAAAAATGATAATTAAAATATAATACATGGAAGTTATTTGAACTTTAGCAGAGTTCAATTACTTCACAGAGGATTCAATTTCATAAGCAATCAGTCCAGAAATATTATTTAAGAATGATACTAATATTTCATGGTTTCATAGCATTATATAATGTCAGCAACCAAGCAGGATATGAACAGAAATTCCACCATGAATACTATGTTTAAATATTCATAATATTCCAAACACAAAAGCTAGATTGTTTGTGACTATGTGACCTCCTCGTATAAGTTCATAAAATGCTTAATATTGGTTGATATTCATTTTCAAAAATAGAATATAGTGCACAGTAAAATTTATCTAGATCAACAAATACATTCCAAATTCCAATTGCGCAAACCAATAGATATTCAACAACAGAAATGTATTGAACCAAACTAATATAGTTACTTCAGGCAAAGAAACGCAATAATAATAATAATAACTTGATCCTTATATTAAAGAGGTAGTTATTTATGTTTACAAGGGAATATGTGAAAATTTTGATATGTAATTAATAACCTAAGGAATTCTCCTAAAAATTAACTGATGGGAAAATGAAATAACATCTAAAGTAGTCTGCAATGGCATCCATAGTTTACCGAAAACAAAAGATCAAATGATAAATCATTTATCTTTTGCCACTGTGATGAATATACAAAACAAAGATCATAATACAACAAAACCCTAACCATAAAGCTCAAAAGAGAAAAGGGAAAAAGAAAGACAGAAAAACCCTAAACTCACACAACTTCTACCAAGATAAGGATCAGCAACAGCTAAGTTCACACCAAACCCTAAACAGATCTGACAAAAGAGCATGATAATTCCCCAATTAGAAACCCCCAAACACAACCTGTCTTCATAAAACCACAAAAAGAAACAGCTTTCCAAATAAAACAAAACTTGGATCAAAATCAGAGTGATGAATTGAACAAACATCCTATATCAAGGGCAATGCTCGTCAGAGCAAGCAATCAATTAATCAACTGAGGCACAGCCATCAGAGAAATAAATCAGTAACCCTAACCAAGCATCATAATTAGCACAATTACCAGACCAATTGTGCAAATATGCCGGAATCAGATTCAAGACCTAGATCAGTGCACGACAACAAGCTATCCACAATGTTAAAACAGGTGAACAAAAGTTGAAACATGGAGAACCAAAAGCACCTGATTGCATTAGCCGGAGATGGCAAAAGAACCCCAAGGGAAGCAAGCTGGATTCGAGGCCGGTGTTTCCTCCCTTCCAAGTCCAATCTAATGATCCCAGCAAATTGCGACTCGCTCTGTGCTAAATCAATCGCAACCACACGAGGAAATCAAGTGGGAGGAGGAGAAAGCAGGCGTTTTTACGATGAATAGCAACATAAAAACGCGAGCTTTAACTGAAATCCATATCCGAATCCAACGAACGAAAGGGAGAATGAGGGTTCCCTGTTCCGTGGGCGCAGAGTTTTCAGGACGAATTTGCCCTAAAACCTTTAACGAATTCTCAGCTATGCCATCACAGTTCTGTTGCTAATTGACCGAGTCAACGTAAATTTGGACAAATTTATATGAATTATTCCAATATTTAACTTTGGAATATGATAAATAACAACGGATTTATTACCTGTCATTATTTGGATTTTGGTGAAGTATCTTAATTTTAGGGAAGAAATTAATTGAGTTCAACATGTAATTTGGAGATAATTTATTATTAGCAAACATTTAAGGAAAAATTTTCTTAAAACTCCCAAATCTCAAACTCACTTTTGTATGCAGTCTCCATTCAAAATTTTCTTTGCATGCAATCCCTGATGTGATTGACAAGACAGTTTTGTGAGTATTATTTGAAGAAAGTTGAGTATAAAAGTTAAAAATTTGAGTATGTAAGGTTGCATCCACCGTATCAAAAAATTGTATACTCAAATTTTCTAAATTAGTACTCAATCTCAAATAACATATATTTAAATCTTTAAAATATATACTCAATTTTCACTCTTTTATATTCAATCCATCAGGGAGTGAATGCAAAGAATTTATCAAATGCGAAGTGCATGCAAAGATCAGTTTGGGATTGGAGAGTTTTCTGTAATTTACCGAACATTTTTAACCCAATTAAATATTTTATATCCAGCAATTTGATTTTTTTTTATTAAAATAGAATTTGAAATAATAAATAGGGAAATGAAGAGGAATGATTCAAACGGGGTGCTGCAACCGCACCGTGTACGACAGGGGATCTAATTGGACAGCGTTGACCGACTCCCTAATAGATTTTGTGAAAGTCAACGGTCGATTGCTGTTTAATTAAGCGTGTCTCGGGTCACACACTGCTTCCTTCGATTAAATTTCTTAGAACGTGGGGGAAAAGTCAATTAATTTTTTTTAACAAATTTATGAAGAAGAATCTTGACGATAAAGTTATGTAAAAAGTCACGGATTTAAATCATGAAAATAATCTCTTATAAAATAGAATAAAATTATGTATAATAAATTTTTTCTTAGGATCCAAAATGACGAAAGCCACGAATTAGATTGTCTTTTTTTTAACTATTTAATAAATTTATCATTGTGTTTTGTGAAGAATAATTCTAATTTCTTTTTATGATATAATAATAGTTGTCGGCAAAGTTGATATATTTTTCGATATAAAATCAAAATAATTTCATTAAAAAAAAATAGAGTGAGTTAATTTTTTATTTTGATTTAATTTAGATTTTCAGTTTAGCTGAATAATGAGAATAAAGGACTTCCAATATTCATGTTTTTTTTGCCGATGTATTTCTTTTTTTTCATTTTAATCTTATATCATTCCGGCCATACAAATTTAAAAAGTAATTACTTAATTCTTATAAGTGTATACTCTTAAACAGGATCATTATTCCTAATCACAGTCATGAAATCATTATCGTACCACATCTTCTTTAATCATTCTAAAAATCATCACTAATTAGATTTCTACGTTGAACAATCTACCCAAGATATTGGTGATATTACAAAATTTACCAAACCTAAATTCAGATTTATCTATTGAGAAGCTTGAGCAAATGATCTCATGCTGCTAACGAGGCTAGTTTCTGCCAAGTGCTGCCAAGTTACCGACTGCTAAGTTCGAGTAATTGCCTGAGTCGAAAAAAGTTCTCACGAGTAACTTTCGAGTTGGGAGAGAAAGATGCTGAGTGCAGTCGAGTTGGCAAGTCAGTCCTGAATGAATTCTGTGGGGAAGTCGAATGCTTTCGAGTATTCTCGAGTGGAATTCCCGATTGGAGTTCCCTAATGGCAGTCGAACGAGTGTCGAGTGTTCCCAAGTAGGCACCGAGCGTAGGGTCGTACCGTTCATTAGGCGAGGTAAGCAACCTCCTCAGGGCCTAGCCTTCCTTGGGGTCATTTTTTTTAATTATATCCAAAAAAATGAAATACACGAACCAACTAAATCCTATTCTCATGACTCGAAGGCAAACATTGATGCATGACTCTTCTCTGCACATGATTTCTTCCCTAACGTTCTTTCCACCAAGGCACAGATCCACTGAATATGAGATAATTTTAATCTTTTTTTTTGACTTTCTTTTTCGTCCTACAACACTTGACACAAGACACGGATTTATCAAACAATAGGTAATCTTAATCTTCTTCTGTAATTTTCTTCTTTGTCTTGCAACATATGACACTAATTGTGTCATAATTGTGCGGCGACGACTATTCGTGTGGCCTAATCGCGTTGATTCATGTGGTGGTTGTCACACGTGACATCACCCAATGGTCAGCTTCTGCTTACGTGACCTAATCACATGGCGCGGTGTATTTGTTATTTGCTAACTAAACACTATAGTTATTTATCGCAACAAAATGATCATTTTTTATTATTCGCTTCAAACCCTATCAAACACAGGTATGGTTCTAACCGAGCATTCTAGAGAGGTTGACGAGCGAAAGTGGAGTGATTCCGAGTGGAATGTCGAGTGAAGCACAGAGCCACCCGATATCGAGTCCGGAAAATGATGCTTCATTGTTCCTAGATGGAACTCCGGAGTCAGGAAATGAAGAAGCTGAGGACTACTTTCAAGTAATTTCCTTGAAACATATTTGTCTCAACTCCGGCTGTACTTAAAATTTCTCTCAGGTTGTCTATTTTCTAGAATAAAATGGCAAACTGCGATCACCACCAAGCACTAGTATTCATAGAGAACTGAGAGGTCCTCGAATGCTATCACGGTATTGTGCCAACAGAAGATGCACGACAGAGAGGATGAAAACGAAGGGGAATGCGGGTGAAGAATTATTTTGCTATTGCTTTTCACACACTTTTCTGCTCTTACTCAAGGTCTCCTTTTATAGGAGCGCTCATCCTTGGTTGTAATGAATGACTAAATTATGGTCATTCAATGTTGGGTTTAATGACAGTTGTCTGCCATTACTGATTAGCTATTATTGTCGAGAGGTTACGGAATCGCTACTAATTTCAGATTAATGCTTTTGTTACACTCTTGAGTAGGTAGCAAAAAATTGAGCACACACGGGTGAAAAAGTGTCTCTCCCCATGTATTTATTCACAACACTCAAGGTCGTACTGTCCATAAGGAGAGATAGGCAACCGTCTCAGGGCCCAACCTTCCTAAGGGCTTATTTTTTTAATTATATCCAAAAAAATCAAAGGCACAAACTAGCTAAATCTTATTCTCACGGCTTGAAGGCACGCAAGATAGATGACTCTTCTTTGCATATGATTTTTTCTCTGACGTTCTTACCACCCATGCATGAATCTACCGAATAAGAGGTAATTCTAATCTTCTTCTCTGACTTTCTTCTTCATCCTGCAACATACGACACTAGTTGCGTCCTAATTGTGCGACGATGATTATTCATGCGACCTAATCACGCCGATTCGTGCAGTGGTTGTTGCACGCAACGCCGTCCAATGGTCTGCTTTTGCTCGTGTGACCTAATCATGTAGCACGGTATATTTAGTGTATTTGTTATTTGCAAACTAAAATTTATAGTTATTTACTCTAATAAAAGGGTCGCTTTAGATTATTTATTTCAGGCCCCATCAAACACAAGTACTGCTCTGACAACACCAATACATATTAATCAATATAAACCAATCACAAAGTCACAAACTCTCTAAGATGGAACTAAAAACTCATGCATAACAGAGTCTTTTTCTTTCATCTCTCTTAGTTTTTCCATTCAAATTTTCCAACATTCTATGCTTAGTCTTTTTCTTCCATCTCTCTTATTTTTCCATTCAAATTTTCCAACATTCTATGCTTCTTCGTGAAAAAGGTTCCATAATCTTATAGAGGATATGAATTTTCTTCCCCTCAGGATAATGGTGTAGCCAAAAGGACTGACAAAAATAAAAGCTTCCGAGCTAGCTAGCTATCTATCTGATTAATTTTTTTTCCCCCTAACTCTCTTACATTCTTCTTTTCTGGCGCTCCCGGGGCTATGGTGCAGCGGTAAGGTCACTAATCGTTAACTCAGTCATCCACGGTTCGATCCCCAGCTATGGCGCATTTTGCAAGAATTTTTCCTCCAAATGGGGCACGAACCCTGGGCTTCTAGATTGGCCACCACGAGCGCTTCCCAATTTATCCTGGTGACCGGTGGGAAACTTCCGTGGGACCGGGTCGGTCACCCCAAGTTCAATTTGTCTGCTTCTTGGTTCATCATTTTTTTTTCTTTTTGCCTCTGGAGCTATAGTACAACGGTAAGATGACTAGTTATTATTCTAGGCATCCTCGATTCGATCCTCAGCTACGGCGTATTTATAAAAAATTTTCTTCTAAATGGGGCGCAAACCCTAGGACGTTGGGCTTTTAGACCGCCCACTGCGAGTGCTTCCCGATTTATCCTGACGACCGGTGAAAAACTTCCGTAAAACCAAATCGATCATTCAAAATTAAAAAAACTTCGTTAATCATTTTTCTTTTCTCCTCTTCTCAAAATAATCGGGTCCGAACTAAAGCTTGATAGGGGTAATCCATGACTCCGCCTCTACCTCACGATCTATGGATGATGAGTAAGCTACGAGTAAACTAATGTTTTCTTCAAGGCAAAAGATAATTTTAAATTATTGTTTAAAAAATATACTCGTGCAAAGAAAGTCCTTTAATTTTTCTTCTAAAATTGCTCTTATTTGTCTGATCGATCCAATAATATCTGATTTGAATGCTTAGGAAAATCTTATATTGGGTTTATCTTCTACACTTAATTAGATTTGCATCAAATTTTAACACATATATCTACTTTGATTAAAATTACAATAGATTTGGATGAAAATAAGAATTTGAGATATTTAATCTTTAAAAATAAAGATCATTTCATTTTTTTTTCCTTTTCTTTTTCTTTTCCCCTCCATCTTAGATCGAACTTGTATAAATATCAAGACTATTTAAGAATTTAAATACTACTTAATCGAACGAAATCTAAGTATTTGAATTATTAATTAAATAAATAAAATTTTTTAATATATATATATATATATAGAAATGATCTACTGCGGACCGTGTACAGACTGGCACCTGATCGATCACCAGACCAGACCGATCAGGCAAGTACCTGATCGATCTGGTGACCGATCAGGCAAGCCTGATCGACCACCGGAGGCTCGAGAACATCCCGACGAGTTCACCCGTACCCGACGGATTCACCCCTACCCACTAGAATTCATCGCACCCCCTGGATTATAATTTTGTTCGGGGCGACGGCCGAAGGCCGCCGTTGGTGTCGAGAAATCATAAATCCTGTGCCTAATCGGCCACCGGAGGCTCGAGAGCGTCCCCGACAAGTTCACCCTATCCCTAGGGTTCATCGCACTCCCTGGATTATAGTTTTGTTCGGGACGACGGACGAAGGCCGCGTGGTGTCGAGAAGTCGCAAGAGACCGATCAGGCGCCACCCGTACGCGATCCGCGACGCACGATCTGCAGCAAATCATTCCTATATATATATATATATATATATATATATATATATATATATATATATATATATATATATATATATATATATCCCAACGAATTCCAAATTTGGCATGCAAATCTACCCTCCAGTCCTCCCACAAAAAATGAATTATCGCCGTCATCCTTATCCTCGTTAGATAACGTTGGCAAATAATCAACCAGCCACGAATAAAAAGGCGCCGCGTGGCAGACACAATCTACCTCCCATTCC
The DNA here is from genome assembly GCA_024364735.1 of Boesenbergia rotunda. Lineage (NCBI taxonomy): Eukaryota > Viridiplantae > Streptophyta > Magnoliopsida > Zingiberales > Zingiberaceae > Boesenbergia > Boesenbergia rotunda. Next base: position 233,606 of record JAGFNQ010004345.1, read on the forward strand.
TGATCTCTTAATCCACAGAGGAGGGCATTAGAGGGAGACGAGTGGAGTAGACACTGCCTGCGAGCTTGCAGATCAATGGCGGCCTCCTTGATGTCTTCCTCGGCCTTGAAGCCTCCTGCTCCACCGTCGCTCGAGAGGCTCCGAGTCAACGGCGTCCCTGCTCTCGTTGGCAGGTCATCGTCTTCCTCTCGCTTCAAGGTCGAAGCCAAGGGAGGGAAGCTCAAGACCGACAAGCCCTACGGTCAGAATCAGTGATCGCCCTGTGTTCGATCAGTAGCAGCTTTGACTAAACTTTTTACTGACTCCATCGGAGACCAAACCTTGCAGGGATCAATGGAGGAATGGCTCTGCCTAGTGGCCTCGATGCATCTGGGAGAAAGCAAAAGGTGAAAGCCAGATAGACCTTTATAAACTCCTCGCTGTATTATGAAACAAAAAAAAAAAACTGATCTTGATGATGAATCTCGATCGATTCAGGGAAAGGGTGTTTACCAGTTCGTGGACAAGTATGGTGCCAACGTCGACGGCTACAGGTAATCTCCTCTTCTTCTTCTTCTTCTTCTTCTTCTTCTTCTTCATGTCTTGCTCTAACAAGTATGCTGTTGCAGCCCAATCTTCAACACAGATGACTGGTCTCCCAGTGGCGATGTCTACGTTGGAGGATCGACGGGGCTGTTGATCTGGGCGGTGACTCTCGCCGGAGTTCTCGCCGGCGGCGCTCTGCTCGTGTACAACACCAGTGCTCTCGCGCAGTAATTATAAATAAATAAGTGAAGCTTTTCAGCTAGCTTGTAATATGTTTCTTCTGCAACAGACTTCGCCCATCCACAGTACATTAATGTAACAAGTCTCCTTTGCCTAATATAAGTTTACTAGTTAAAAAAAAAATACTTGTCATCATGGGCATCAACTACTTTGCCTAAATCTATTACAAATTCATTTAATGAGTACGCATGCCCTGTTAAATAGGTCGAGCAATCATGAACAGACAATATAGTGACGAGATGGAAATTAACTTTTGCTTTACAGCTTCATACGTGAAAAATCCAAGCACATTTGGTTCCAGAGTTGCTGAGCAAACAAAGCACTTTTTTCACTCGCAAAGGAACCAGCGGAGATTGTCAAAAGTTACCTACCGAATTCAAAATGAAATTGGAGAAAGTATTTTGATGATCAAGTGTTAAGCTTCAGAAGCACTAGATTTGCTCTGAGATCAACTTAATAGAAAACAAAGATTGCACACTCACCGTCAAAAATAAGGGAATAGCGGAATCCATCAGATGGAATTAATTTTCATTTCTCTTCTGATTAATTTCAGAATCTCGACTACCTGTTGGAAAGAAGATACTTCTGGTTAGTCATAGGCTAACTAAGAGTAAAAACAAATATGAGAGAATACCTTCTTAAATGGACTCAAGGGTTTCTACAGCCAAAGATCGAGCTATTCTCTGAGTCTACTACTTAAAGGTCACAATATCATCCTAGTCTAGAGAGTAATGCTTTATTGCATCAGTTATTCTATAACGATATTTTACAATAGCAACATTTTTATATGTCACTAATTTAAAGCATCTTACAAAATAATTCAAAAACATTGCAAAAAAAAAGGTGCAAGTTATTCTTTACACAACATAGGCTATGTAAGCTACCCCAACTGGTAAAATATCATAAGATGCATTGACGACACTGATTTTTATTTTGACAGCGTCATAGCTCAATAGCAGTAATAATGCAAAAAGAACCATAAAGCACTATTTGATCATTGAGCTGAGTAAGATGGGTGTATATTTCATTTTGTTTCATATATGAGAAAAGCAAGAAAGCATTAGCCAGAATATAGAAATAATCATGTATAAGTTCAACATGCAGTAGATGATATTAACACAAATCTATATGGACGGTGTAGTAAGTGCAGTAATTCATTAGAAAGTATAGTCGGATAGCTTAGCTTAAATATGAGTTTGCATAAATAAATGAAGGTTAAGAGTAAGCTTAAGATATTAACCATCATCATTATTAACAAAACAAACAATGTTAGTATTAATCCCAACCAAGAGGAGGTGATTATATGGTGTAATTGTGGAAATAGAAAAAACTAAAGATGGAAGTGTCATAAACAGAATGCATTTCCCATTTCTGCTAAGATTAAAAATACATTCAGGACAGAACATGTAAGAATTATCAGAGCATCAAATCAATCAAAAGAAACAGATAGGATAATTATTCCTCTTACCCCAGGATAGTGTTGTAAAACAGGAGAGTAATGTTCAAGTGCGACATATATCTTCTCAAGAAGACGTAAGAGAATCTCAACCTCATCACCCAAAAGATCAACCTGTATCGCAGGCAAAAAAATATCAAGCAGGTTCTCTTAGTATTACATTATTAGCACTCTCTCGTTGAATACCTCAGTTTCCGCTTTCTGAAGGTCAGAACATTTTCTTTCAAATCCTTGCTTATACCGACAAGCCCTATTTTTAAGGAAGTTAGCCAGCTGAAATAGGTCACTGAATTGATGGATGACAAACTCCAACCTACAGGCACCAAAAGAATGTTGCATTCCCATATCATAGGATTGCATTCACAAACAAAATCAGATCGATCATTGGAAGTATCTAATATGTATTGCCTAACTTTTTGGTCTGATGCAGCTAGACGCCCAAAGGTGCATAATAAAAAATTAAAAAAAAAAGTGGTGTGATAATTTAACTAAAAGGAAATATTCCTTTTAACTAAAAGTAAACAAAAAAAGAGTTTTCAATATCTTGAATTGATAATTTAACTAAAAGGAAATATTAATGAAAAATCATTAATAGAATAAAGAGTCGGTGGTTGAATTGGAGGAGGTTCCAGGGCATTGTGTGATAATCGTTAAAAGACTTTTATTACCTGATGGATTAAAGAGTGGAACAATTATGAAAACAAAATATGTATAAAAAATCAATAAAACAAAGATGAGATTGCCAAGATAGATTTACGTTGTTACTATATATATATATAAGAGAAATTATATATAATTCTCAATTTCTAATTGATGAAAAAATAAGTGAAAATGGGTTGAGAATAACATGCTTAAAGGGGGAAAAATGGTTAGGCAAGTTGAATCAATTAGAATGGAAGTGTAAAACATAGAAACTGAAGAAACTCTAGTAACATAGACTTGCAATCAGTGGAACAATTAATGGAGGAATAAAATCCATGCAAGCAGTTCTAAAGAATTGGGATAATCCCAAATACTGATGATTCAAGATCTCTTGTTCACTGTTGACCCATAAGGAGCAGGACAACATTTCACGCTTCCTACAGCTACTAATTTTTTTTTAAAAAAAATGTTATATCCTAGTAAAAATTAAAGTAAAAAATCACCTTGATTTATAAAAACCCAGCTTGTTTGCCAATCCACATTCAAGTTGCAAGACATTTTCTGATAACATTGTTATAGAACTAGTAACAATCGTCAAGAACTTCAAATGTTCCTGTTCTCTAGCACAAGATGTTGCTAGTTTCATTTGATTTTCTGCAACAAGGTCTTGGAGGAATTTCCTTTGTTTCTCTAGTTCCGTTATAATATGAGATGCATCTTTATGGTTCCGAGTCGCATCTTTTAACTCATTTTCATACTGTTGAACTTGCTTCAATGTCTCAGCCAATATTTCTTTCAATGAGTCATTTTCTTCCTTTGTAGCTGTAAGACAAAGCGACCGTTCACTAAGTTGGCCTCTTAGTATATTGATTTCACTGCATACCTTGTCCAATTCCTCCTTTTGCATCATTATATTTATCTCAGAGCTCCACAAAAATTCCTCTTTTTCCTTAATCAATGTCGATAACATTTCTTTCTCTTGTTTCAATGTTTCATTCTCTTCCATCTTCAAAGATAATGCCTTCTCCTTTTCGAGAACTACTGATGTGAAATAATCTTTCTCTTTGTGATGTTGCTCCATCAATGGATTAACCCTAGAAATGACATCTTTTAGAAACTCTCTACACAAGCTGAAACAAATGTCCTGTGTTATGTCCAGTGCTATCTTGAATTCCAAGTCTAAATGTGCCATTTCAACTTCAAGTTTACTAGATAAATCTTTAAATACAATCTTTTGTATTTCTTCTGTAATTATGTTGTCTAATTTCAAATCTTCCACGTCCAATTTCAACATTGTTCTCTGCTCCAAGAAGTCTCTGTCTATCTTTGAAAATGTCGCTGACTGATTCATGCCATTGGAAGCTTGTGATGTAATGCACATTAATTCATTTTTCTTGTCAGCTAACAAGCTTATTAGTTGTCGATTTTCATAATCAAACCTCTGCTTTAGAGCAAGTAACATGTTCTGATGAATCTGAACAAGTGACAATTCATCATTCTCTAAAAGAACATTATCCAATGTTGATACAAATCTATGGAGATTCTTCTTTAACCGTTCATTCTCTTTGTCTCTCTTAAAATGAGCATGAGATCCCTTTTCATTAAGGTAGTCACGCTTAAGTCTGAACAATTCTTCTGTCTTCTCTTGCAATGCCAACTCATGTTGTAGTTTCATTTTGGCTATTTCAGTTTTATAATAGGCAATTTGTTCATCCTTGCTCAGGTGCTTCAGTTCTGGGGAGTCAGCAATTGTTACTTTTGGCAGATCTACAACAGGACTATGGTGTGAGAATGCTAACCCCGACTCTGAGCTCAATAATGATGCAGAAATAGCATCAAGCTCTTGGCGCATAGCGGAAAGGTGATCCATAGTTTTCTTCCACTTATCTATAAATGTGTCTACAAGAACATTTTGCTTACACAGATTTGCTTCAAAATCATCTTGTTGTACTTTTATTAGACTCTGAAGCATAATGGCAATGACTTCTTGTTGAAACTTCTTTTCCAACTCCTGCTCACTTATGATATCCTTCAAAAAGAGGAATGTATCAATTTGTTGTTGCACTGAAAAAGTTAATGTTTTCAATGCATCAGCAAATCCATCCATAGCATTCAATTTATGCACAAGAATGTTACAGAACTGCTTATCTGCTGGACAAACTTCTGGTCTAGGTAAAATGTGGGAATCTATCAAGTCCTTAATTTCCTCCTTGAGCCTCGTAAGATGATCTTGTAGCGCCAACTTTAGTTCTCTAAGACAAGCAACACAATCCGATCCCACTCTTTCACCAAAATAGTTTTGATAGAAACCTAATTTCTCTAGGATTGATGTTTCCTTTCTAATCTTCATGTCCAACCAGTTTTCTTCAATCATATTTGGCTTACATAATTGCAACTTCTTTTCCATAGCCAATATCTCTGCTTCCTTTACAGCAACTCTCTCAGCTGCCTCTGCTTCTATTGCATGGACTATCCCTCTGGTGACAGAATCACTTACCATTCTTGAGACAGTGAGACGAGCATACACGTCATCAAAATAAGAATCTGACTCCTCAAGTAGAAACTTCTCACACAACGATGCAACGTTATCAAGGCTAATTTCTGCATCTAAATTGTAATCTGATAATGATGCATGATCAACTGAAAGTTCATTCTCTGACTCCAAAACTTCATTCTCCATGGAACCAAGTACAGGCTGAAATGGTTGATGAACTTAGAAGAACACTTAATATTCAGAAATTTTATATAAGAAAATCAGATGTTGCTGAGCTTAGCTCAAGATTTTGTTTTAATTTTTGTACCAAAGATCAAGTTTATTGTAGAGATACAAGTCATCGATATGAATGCACTAGGAAAAAAAAAGGGGCGCATACCGATTCGTACGAAACCCTAGCGTCGGAATAGAAGCTCCGTAGTGATCCACGAAGGGAAGCCGACCCTTGAAGAAAGCTTGATCGATCTCCGAAGCTGTAAAAAAAGGGGAAAGGGGAGGAGATGATGAAGGGGAAAAGAGTACTTTTCGGCGATGGCGAGACAGCGAGCGAGAAAATAGAGCGGGAGTAGTGAGCTTTACCGCATGGTATCCGTACTTTCTCATTATCAACATATGCCCTTGTGTGCCTTTGTCAAATAAGTCCATAAAAACATTAAATTTAAACACACCTACAAAAACACCTAATTCAACACCATTGAATATTTCAAGCCACCACTACATCTTTCTTTTAACAAAATACAACCCTTGACATTTCACCAGCCACCCATTGATATTATTTCAGGGAGCATCAGATGTCATGCAGTACACAAGAGAATCTCGACAGATTTGTTTCATGACACTGTTTACGATCTCATTTTTTTATCTAAAGAATCGATTCTTGGACAGAGATATTTAGGTTAAATTAAAATTACGCGGAAGATCTGAGTGGATGATCTTAGGTTATCAATGGACTGGTTCTCTCAAGTTTTTGGTGATGAGTGTGAGTCGTCAAATGTCAACCGTCCGACTACCAGATATTGCCAAGTTGGGATGGATTCTCAAGTCGCTCCCGAGTGGATGCCAAGTCGGGAAGAAACGTTCCAAACTACTCTCGAATGGTTCTCGAGTGAAAGCAGCATACTCCCAGTAAGGGGCGTAGCTAGGAATGGAAATTACTTGGGGCTAGCTACTTTTTCCATGCTCACATCCTTCGTAGCGGCAATTGGTAGTCGAAGGAGTACAAGTGATTGGTACAAGGAAGTTGGCTCTGATGTCGGCATTGATTGCTCTCATGGTAGATTGCGAGCAGTGCGTTGCGGTGTGCTGTGTGCAGAGAGATGAAGCGGCCACGACAGGAAAATTTAAGTTAATTAAAAGCTTAGGGCTGGAAAAAAATGAATATGGCTTTTTTTAAATGGTGGGGCTGGAGCCCACCCTAGCCCAGGTGTGGCTCTAGGGTGGGCTCCGCCCCTGCCCGAGTAGACTCTCTGAGTGGACCATTGAGTCGAGAAAAGACGTCCAGATTGCTCCCGGGTGCCTAACCTAAGTGTTCACAAGTGGATATTGAGACACAAGACTGAGATACCAAACTGAGATGTCTGTCAAGATGCCCTTGAGACATTTGCTGAGATGTTCAATTGAGATAGAAATGTCTTGTTGAGACACAAGAGACTTAGCTGATACACCGGAAGAAGATACTGAGGCATGCACACAACGTAATTTCCTTAAAATAGATTAACCCCACCTCTAGTTGTGCTTCGAGTTGTTTTTGAGTCGTCTGTTTCTTAAGATACAACTACAAACCGTGATATCCACTAAACACTGATGGTTACGACGAACTGAAAGGTACCCAAATACTATCACAGATATTCTATCGAGTGGAAGATGCACAACAGAGAAGAAGAGAGCGAGGAGTAACATAGATGGATGAAGATTTCGTCTTGCACACTCTCTTCTGCTATTACTCACGACCTCCATTTATAGGAGCACTCACCCAGCTGTAATGAATGACTGAGTTATGATTATTCAATACTGGATTTAATAATAGTCATCTGCCATTACTGATCAGCATTTATTGTCGAGAGAGATTACAGAATCGCATTAACTTTAGATTAATAATTCCATTACACTCTTGAGCATTAGCAAAAAGAGATTCAGGTGGAAAATATTAATTCATTCGCTTAGGCAAATTTTTCCCTAACCGGTCCGACATTCGACATGCGTAAGTCTAATTCACACACAGTAACCTTGGAAATGAATGGTCGAGTTATGATCATTCAACGTCGGATTTAATGACAGTTATCTGCTATTACTGATCAACTATTATTGTCATGGGATTACGAAATCACCATTAACTTAATAGTCAAAAGTTATGATTTTTCATAGTTTGTTACGTTGTAGCAGCTACTGTCGAATATTTGCTACAACTATGTAGCTACTATAATTGTATAGTAAACTTTCGAAAATCATAACTTTTGACTCGAAAATCAGAATTAGACAAATTTTCTTTTGAATTATATATAGATCTTTGAACGAACTTCAATTTTAAAAAAAAACTCGTCTTATTCTCATATCTAAGTTAAAAGTTATGATTTTTAAAAGTTTACTATATAATTATATAACTATTATTGAGTAGCTGCTACAACTATGCGATAGCAGCTACCACAACACTAATGTCGAGTAGTTGCTACAACTATGTAGCTGCTACAATTGTATAACAAACTTTGAAAAATCACAACTTTTGAATCAAATACTAGAATGAGACGATTTTTTTTAATCAAAAGCTCGTTCAAAGATCCATAATTCAAAAAGAGATCGTCTTATTTTGATATCCAAGTAAAAATTATGATTTTTTAAAGTTTGCTACGTTATAGCAAGACTACAACGTAGAAACTTTTGAAAATCATAACTTTTGACTCGAAAATCAAATGAGACAATTTTTTTTTGAATTATAGATCTCTAAATGAGCTTCGATTAGAAAAAATATCTCATTCTAATATTTGAGTCAAAAATTATAATTTTTAAAAATTTACTATATAATTATCGCAGCTATTATCGAGTAGCTGATATACATTGTAATAGCTACTGGGTTACATTATATTATGTGTATGTGGTATATAATGTATGGAGTGTGTGTATTGTTGTAGATGTAATGTCTATATATGTATGTGGTGTGTCATGTATGGGAATGGGTGTATTTCTTGTAGATGTGATGTCTATATTATGTGTATATGGTGAGTCATGTATGGGAGTGGGTGTATTGCTTGTAGAGTTGTCATGTGCCTCATGGTAGAGATGGGTGAGGATGGTAAATAGGTCCACCAAAATGACCTGTCTAGCCCACAACAAATGGCTCGTCAAATTCGTTAATGGCTGGGGCTGTGCCAAAAAACCTAGGAGGGTGAATAGGTTCACCATAATGACCTATCTGGCCCGCAGTAAATGGCTCACGGGAAAAGCATGACAAATCCGTTAATAGCTGACCACTTGATAAAAGTGGATGTGTCGACCGATTTTGTGCTACCGAACCGGATTGGCTAGAGAGCATGCAAGTGGAGGCAGTAGACGAATATGAGGGTTGAGCACACAGTATCTGATGAGATAGATCACCTCCATGGCAGACAAAGGTTGACACTATCAAGGATCAGCGGATAGTGATGATGTTGGATGGCCAGATGATGCTTTATTATAGCTGACACAGCTTACCTCCATGACCGATGATGCCTGCTTCAGATGGAGGGCAGGTGGCCAGCTATGCTTGATAGACAGACTATGCATCGCTAGAGCAGATCCAGCTTACTTTAGATTACCGCAGGCGCAGTTGTCGATCGACATTGCACAGCGTAAGAGGATCAGTGAGGACTACGATGCACCTAGTAGAGCAAGCATCAGGACAACAAGCGATGGGAGAGTTGAGGCAGGAGATTGATTGATGGGATAGGGTCTGTGCATGCCACAATTATATGGGTGGATAGATGGTGAGTGGATGTATCAATGATGGTATATTTTTGAAGATGGTATATTTTGGGATGTTGGTACTGTGAGAATATGCATATATGTACATATGAAGTTATATCTTCGAAACCATCTGGATCTGATACTTCATCAGAAACGAGTGGTTATCTTAGAATACATGTTTGTAGTACTTTTCTTGATGATATAATTTACCTTTCATCAAAAAAAAAAAACTATATAGTAACTGTTACAACTATATGTAGGATTGTTGCACATGAGAGGGGTGAATTATGTGTAAGTTTACAAACTCACGTTTTCCCATTTTATAAAACTTCGAGTGCGCAGCATAAATTACGAATAAAACACAAGTACGAGAAAGCAAGCAGTTTTACTTGGTTTGAAGCATTCAATGACTCCTATTCCAAGACTCAGGTCCGCTGGACCTATCGACGGGTAATCCACTAAATTCCTCTACCGGTAAACTCCCAGTGAGTGATTGAGTACAAGAGTTAGGCACAGTGTAACACCCTACACTGTCCTAAAAACAAGTAAGAAATGTAAGTACTAAAATGAGAAAGGTTTACCTAACACAATTTTGAATATCCGGAAGCGAGTGCTTGTGTGTTGGAGTCAGTCTCCCGGAGGTAGTCAGTCATAGTTGAGTCATAGCAGGGCTACAGCATGAGGATGAGGAAGAAGAATGATCACCGGAGCTCAAGAATCGAATATAGAAGTTGTTATTGAAGTCTTTAGTTAAGTCGTAGTAAGGTCGCAGCATGAGGATAAGAAAACAGAATGATCACCGGAGCTCAAGAATCGAATGTAGAAGTTGTTATTGAGGTCTTGAATTCGAGCTCCTTATATAGGATAGTTGAGATGCCTCAGTTCCCAACTAAGGGGCTTCAGATCTGAAACACTTATCATACCCGAAGCCTACGCAGTTTATCCTCCGGAAGGTGCCTCAGGCAATGTTCATCTAAGACTTAATTTTACAGTTTAGACCATGCAAAATATATTAGTCCAAAAACTAAGTATGCCCTACAAAACAAAGTTAGCATAAGTATAAGCAGGGTTACATAAAATTCAATATTAATTATATCCTGTCTTTCCAAGACCTGGATCTTGTCAAATGCCTCAACTTAGAGCTCTAAAATGGTTCTAAGTCGGACCACGCCTAAAGTCCCACCAGGGACTCGTCCTCACCGGATTTCGCTTTTCCAGTGACTTATCTTACTTATCTTATACAGACTTACTCAACTTCTTAACCCACCAAGTCTTTCAGTTAACTGTCAGGTCCTGTAGACCTAGTTGGTCTTTATGTCAGATCTTCACCAACCTGGATTTCAGCCAGTTGTCAGGTCTCGCGAACCCAACTAGACTTCTTGCCAGAACTCAACCATCCTGGACTTCAACCTTGTGTTAAGTCCTATACCTTTCAATCCTGCACACATGGAAACAAGGTTTAACAATAACATCATAACTTTAACCCTTTTGTTATACATCAAGAGTTTGACCGTTAGTGCAAACTACACCAATACTGTTGGAAGTAATCTATGGTCCGGAGTGACAATGTATTTTAATGTTTGGGCAAAGGGTTTAAGTTAGGTTCACCCTTGTATTTGATATGTGTATGTAAGCGTGCAAGTTTGCAGGATACACATAGAATTAGTTGAACGACTTCGGGTCGGGTGAACGATGGCATGAGGAGACAAGCCGTGGGCTTGTATGCATCCGAGGGACCGTGGACAAAGCAGGAACGATGAGCCGAAGGAAGCGCACTTCGAGGCATACGCGAAGATGGAATGAGGACGAGTCGCGGGTTTGTATGCATCTGAGAGATGAGAGATAAAGTCGAAAAAGGCTTGAAGGCAACAGGTCGAGGCTGCTAGGTGAAAGTCAGCTGAGTCGTGAGGGTCCGAGTGCTGAGAGAATTGTACTCGGGAAGGGAAACACTAGGTTTAGGGTTTAGGCAGTCATCTGATGCTTGGATCAGTCGACTGGTGTAGTCAACTGGTGTCGGCTGGAATTCGAATGTTGGGTTGTAACGTTCGAATTCGGGTTGACCAGTCGACTGATGTTGGCACCAGTCGGCTGGTAACGTCTAGTTCAACCACGAGTTCTTTTTAAGAGAGCTAGGTTTGGCTGGCTAGGGTTGACGAAATTGGCTTTGGTTAAAGGTCAATTAGTAGTCTTGGTGCTCAGGGTTGTTGCAAGGATTGTGGTGAGGTTTCTCCACCCAAAAGGAGCGACAAGAGCTAGCCGAAGGACTTCCGGGGACTCATCCACCTACGAATTGGGATCGTCCACCTTACGGACAGCCGTGGAGTAGGAGTATTATCTCCGAACCACATAAAGGTTTCGTGTTAGCATTGTTTTAATTTATAGTTTGTATTTCCGCTTGTGCTTACTAACACGTGTAGAAAGAAACCGGCGAATCAAGTAGGTGATCGGCTATTCACCCCCCTTTAGTCGTACGTATCGGTCCCAACAAATACTATGTAGCTATTATAATTGTATAGTAAATTTTTAAAAATCATAACTTTTGACTCAAATATCAGAATGAGATAATTTTTTTTAATCGAAGCTCATTCAAAGATCTATAATTAAAAAAAAATATCATTTGATTTTGATATCTGAGTCAAAAATTATGATTTTTCAAAGTTTGCTACATTGTAGTAGGCCTATAATATAAAAATTTCGAAAATCATAACTTTTGACTCGAAAATTAGAATAAGATTTTTTTTTTAATTTTAGATCTCTAGACGAGCTTCGATTCAAAAAAAAATTTATCTTATTCTAATACCTAAGTCAAAAGTTATAATTTTTGAAAGTTTACTACACAATTATAGCAGCTATTGTCAAGTAGCTGCTAAACGTTGTAGTAGCTATTGTGTAGTAGTTGCTATAATTGTGTAGCTACTATAATTGTATAATTAACTTTTGAAAATTATAATTTTTGACTCATATATCATAATGAGATGATTTTTTAAATTGAAGCTCAAGATCTATTATTCAAAAACAAAATTTGTCTCGTTCTGATATCCAAATAAAAAGTTATAATTTTTCAAAGTTTGCAATGTTGTAGTAGTAGGCCTACAACGTAGCAAACTTTCGAAAACTATAACTTTTGACTCGAAAATTAGAATGAGATGATTTTTTTTTACCAACCTATACTTTTGAAGTTATGTGCATTTTAAAACCCCACAACGATGATGGATCACGTAGACAACCTGTAAATGGTTCGCACAATATTTTATCATCTTTATTATTCCCTCTAACGGGTGCTTGCTTTCCTTCCCCCTCATTTATTCTTGAAGGTAAAATTTCTTGTGGAGGTAGCTCTTCGTGCACATCTTTTTGTTATGGTACTTGTGGTGGTACTTTTTCTTAGAATATTTATGATGATTGTAGCTCTTCAGGTGATGATTGCGGCGCTTATGCAAGTGTCTCTTCTAGGCAAGAGACGAAGATATGTTGCTAGATATCGTGTTGTCCAAATCCGATTGATGTTCATCCGTTGAAAAGATGAGAGAGAGAGACCAAGAGGAGGGAGGAAAAGTTAGGGGGTGTTTGGTTTGTTCCATTTTTATTTTTATTTTCTAGAAAACCGTATTTTCTCATTTTCTGAAAAATGACTTTATTTCATTCTCTAATTTTTCAGAAAACGTTATGTTTTTTTCTGAAAAACAAAATGCACTGCGGATAAACACAGATGTTAAACCAAAACATTCTTTTACCAGAACTAATCCACCATTTTCACTATCAGAAGAATTTACAGCAAAAGTGAGAAAGACAAGACACTCTAGAGCAAATGTACAGACACCGAGAACAGCGCAGTCCTTCGACTGAGTTGGCTAAATGATAGTTTAATTTTGACTAGTCCCAATGTCAGTTGGTTTAGTCGACTTGCCTTAGGGCGTGTGCCTTTAGAAGTCAGAATGCGCACACAAGTAAGAAGTCCACTTAGCTGGGGGATAGGTTCATGTGATAAGAAACTCAATTTGTGATAAATTCAAGGGCCGACAAATTTTTCTAAAAAACAAAGTTGGAAAATGTAAACCAAACATACATTTTTTACCGAAAATGATGGGTGCATTTAGAGTGGACGCACAGTTTTTTTAGGATTTTAGGGTTTAGAAAGGATAAAATAAGAATATTATGGGGGTGTATTTAGAAAAATTTGTGATAAAACAAATTACTGATGGGTGCATTTAGTGGAAGTGGGGGTGTAGATAGGCCATGCCCTACGATTTTTTTCCACCACCTCTTGGTTTCCATTCAATTTTTCCAATATGTGTCAATCCTATCCAGACATCATTCCGGCCCAGCACTGCAGTAATGGACGCTGCTCTAATCTTTAGCGTCCTCCTCTGCCTTGTCTTGTTCGTTTGGCGACCGAAGAAGTAGGTGGTAGATACCCTTCTACGAGACGATTAAATAGACGTAATCTGGGACCAATAGGCATCTCGTGACGCTGATAAACTCCATTCCCGAACCAAAAGAGAAAAGAGCAGAAGAAGTGACTTTCGCCTGTACCACAGTCGCTGACATCTCAGAAAGCAGAAGATTTTAAAGGTACAGTGCTGTTTAATTTTCAGTCTCTGTTTTATCGTTCTTCGCTTGGAAAGTTGCAATTTTGCACGATAGATCTGTGTTGAAGAGTAACTTTGAAGATTTAACCGAAATCTTAGCTGAAATTTTGCATTTTAGAAGAGAAAAAATCGCTTCGGATTTGGGGTCTTACTAGGTGTTAATAGACGAGAAGCAGGAGGAAGAGGGATGACGCAGCAGAGCCAGGGGAGTCAACGAGGCCGCGCGCAGCGCTTGGTTCTGTGTCTGCTGGCGATCTGCGCTTCCGGAACGGCGGATCACGACGTGCGTCCGTCGGAGCACGGCCTCGCGAACCAGAAGGAGCTAGGGCCGGCGTCGCCCGCCATGATTGCCTTCTTCCGTGCCCGGCCGGAGGAGGAAGCACTCCCGGAGGCGCAGAACGTGACGTGGAAGGTGGCTCCTCCGGGACCGCAAGAGCGGCGCCATCCGAGGACGGGGCTCCTTGCCGCAGGCGTCGCTTTCGGTGCTGTCGGCGCCGCACTTCTCGTCGCCGCCGCCGCCGCGGCGTACGTCGCCCACGCCCGCCGGTACGGTTCAGGGAGCGGGCCCGCTTGGGCGATGAGCTCGGCCGGCAGACGGACCGGCCCGGAGGTCCGGTTGGGAACTCCGTAGTCGCAAGTCTCGTGCGTTGCTTTATGTTCCAAAGCTAAGTCCGAAGGCCTCTGTTGTTATCATGTAACTTTTACTCATTTCTCATGAATGAAGCAATAAACAGGAACTAGAACTCATGCTAATCCTTGTTAAACTATATAGACAATTACTCGACTAAAGACAACAACAAAAGCATACAACACAGTGGAGCTAAAAGGTTAAGTAATAAACAGATAAATAAGGACCTGACATCCTCACAAGATAGCAGATGTGCATGTGTAGAGTGCTCCAGCAACAGCAAAACAAATTCTTCTGGATTCAAGTTTGCAAGGAAATAGTTAGATAACTTTGTGCAAATGGGCATTTTTGAGGTAAAAAGGATGAGGATGCATACACTCTTTCTCGGATTCTGGTTGGGTGATTCTAGTTTGAGATCATCATCATTTCTTGTTGGGACTGGGGGATTAGAATTGCTGGTCTTCTTTTCATTCAGGATTGCTGACATCCCATTCTCCGAATTTGGGCAATGGATGAACATTCCCCTGCTGCTGCATGCCAAAAGAGAGAAAAGTTTAACAGTCCTTTATGGGGAGAAACAGTGGACAACAAAGTAGAAGAAATGTCGAAAATGTATCGAGCATGTCATTGCTGAACTCATTCAGAAACAAGGAACAACAATTTTATAGTACAAGAGATTAGATGAATGCGCTGCTAGAAATTCCATTAAAAGTGGCTGAACAATTTCTTAATCTTCAAACGGGAACATGCACCAAAACTAATGTTTCTTCAAGGTAAACCTCATGGCGATGGCAAACTTATTGTTAGATAAGCAAATAGAAAACAAATAAATGATTAGTTTAACAACAATGTGGAGGGTGGAGGAGTTATTCAAGTAAGTTTTTCAGTAAAATGAAAAACAACTATCCTTGTGCTTCGGAACCTTTAAAGAAAAAATGGGAAAAATAGATAATTGGAGCACAATTACAAAGCTGCAAAACAACTCCATCTGTACATAGGAAGACTTTGTCCACCAAAATACAAGTACGTCTTCCTGGTTTGTAGATTGTAATGGCAGAAAAGCCATGATCATTAAGCGATCGAACAGATTGGACCTCCTTATGACCAAAAAAGAAAGAAGATATTCATGGCATTAGTGTAGTGATCTCCATGCAAGTATGCAACAATAAAATATGATACAAAATTCCGGTCAAATTATCTTCTTTTTTTCTCCTCGAAAAAACTAGGGCTAACCAGAAAAGAGAACGAAGCCACACATTTGAAAACCACAAGCCATGATCCACCAAAATGTAATAAAATTGCATCTATAAAAGGGGGAAATAACTTGATTCATAGAATAATAAGAGCCGCAGATTTGCAAACCCTCACCAGTCGCCGGAATAAGGCAACCAACTGGGGGAAAACCTGAGAATATTACTCGGAAAAGGAAGACAATATTACCGACGCCATGATCGGGCCAAGAAGACGCAGCGACGACCGGAGACGGAGGTGGAAGAGAGCGACGCCGAATCAACCGTCCGAGCGAGATCGGGAAGCCGGGAGAAAGGAGGAGGGCAAGAGCAAGTGTCGCGATTGGAGAAAAGAGAACGAGCGAAGGCAACGAGGACGAAGAAACGAGGACGAAGAGGCAGCGAACCGTTTGCTTTATTCCGGTTCTATATTAATAAATTAAATCCAGTACGAACATTTTAATTACCCGCTTTTGTACCTTCCAGTATTTGGAAAAAGCCGCAAAATCAGACCAGCCCGAACACGCGGGTACGCTGTGCGCTTCAAACCAAATACCCCCACTAAAATTTATGGACAGTACTGATAATTGAATATTAATAATAAATATTTGTGAAATTTTTTACTTCATTATTTATTGTAATCCTTGAGATGACAAGAAATTTGTGATTATTATTTAAAAAACAATGAGTATAAAGTTAAAATTTAATAATTTAAGATATTTATTTTCAATCCTTTTTAAAAAAATTCACAGTAAAAAATAATGTCTATAAACACTAATTAGCAATCATAATCCTAAATGAATTATTCAGCTTCAAATTCGCTGGACGCAATCCCTACTTTGATGACTAAGGGCCCACTCCGGCGGCGGCGGATTTCGCCGTGTCGTAGGACGCGTGAAGGCCGAAGAAGAAGTAGTAGACGAGGAGCAGTACAGTCCATATCGAAAACCTCACGTACGACGGCCCGTCAATCGACCCGAGCAAGAAGATGTTGACCGCGATGGACGCAGAAGGCAGCCACGGAACCAGAGGAACACCCCATTTTTCCGGCGTCCTCGCCTGCGGGACGGCCCACCACAAGTACCCCGTCGCCGCCAGCCACACCACTAGCGCCACCGCGTACCAGACCCACCACTCGACTACCAACGCCCACAGCAACGCCATCGCCACGGAGGCCGCCAGGATCGCCGCGATGGAGCCCACGAGCTTTTTTCTGTTCGCCTCAGTCGTTTCGCCGGCAACGTAGTAGCGGCGGACGAGGAGGGCGACGGCGACGAGCATGAAGATGAATAGCGTGGAGATCGAGACGAGGTTGGCGAGGATGTCGAGGGAGGTGAAGAAGGCGATGACTGCGGTGGCGACGAGCATAACTACGGTGGCGTTGATGGGGGTGCCGGTGGCGCCGTGCACCTGCGCCAACCATGGGGGCACCATGTGAGTACGGGCGATGTGGGTTAGGTAGCGTGCCTGGCCGACGGCTGCCACCAGCAGCACCGTCGTCATTCCCTTGAGCGCGCCGAAGGCGACGATGTATTTGGCCCAATCCATACCAATGGCGGAGAACGCCACCGAGAAAGGCGCATCGGGGTCGATTTGGTTGTAGGGCACCATCAGGCAGAGCGTGACCGCCATCAAGCAATAGAACACTATGACGATGACCATCGACCCCACGAGCCCTAGCGGAATATCCTTCGCCGGGTTCTTGGTCTCCTCCGCCATGGTGGAGACGGCGTCGAAGCCGATGTAGGCGAAGAAAAGCACGGCGGCGGCCACGAAGATGCCGCGGGCCCCAAAAGGTGCGAAGTCGGCGGTGAGGTTCTTGGTGTCAGCCTGAGTGAGCCCGGCAACGATGATGAAGACGATGATGACGAGGTGGAGAATGGAGGCCACGTAGTTGAAGCGGGAGGACGCCTTTGTGGAATTCACGGCGGCGATGCAGATCAAGGTGATTACGACGACGGCGATAGGGTCGAGACGGCTGTAATCGGCGGCGAGGCCGGTGGCGTGGATACGGAAGTCGTTCGGGCGGTGGTTGAGGAGCGTGGCGAAATAGGACGTCCACGTACGAGCGACGGCAGCGTTGCTGACTACGTACTCGAGGAGGATGTTGCCGGCCGTCACGAACGCCACGAAGTCACCGAGCTCCACCCGCAAGTACGCGAAGGAACCACCTGACCACAGTTTATTATCACATCTTCAAAACAGGGTCGATTCGAGGGTGAGGAAGAGCGGCGTGTTACCGGCGACGGGGATCTCGATGGCGAACTCGGTGTAGCAGAACACAGAAAGCATAGCGGAGACACCGGAGACGACGTAGGAAAGGACGACCGCCGGTCCAACATCATAACGAGCCTCCTGGCCGGTGAGGACGAAGATGCCGGAGCCGATGACCGCACCGATCCCGAACCAGATGAGATCCCACCAGGAGAGGGTTTTCTTCATCTCGTTACCGCTTCGGGCCTTGATCTCGGTGATCTCGAGCTTGTCCACGGAGCGAGCCGTGATCCGATCCTTGAGGCGGAGGCCCGTCTCGCCGAGGGCCTTTCTGTAGTTGGCCCAGCTCTGGAACGACTCCTCCGGCAGGAAGTCCTCCTTGCTACAGGAGCACCACCGCCTCTTCATCTTCCCGCCGCCCTCCGTTTCCCAAACACTTCCCATTGCCGAAACAACTACAGAAGAACGATCGACGAAAATTACTCACGAAAATTAAAATCAAACAGACCAGGAAATGGGGGGGGGGGGGGGGCAGGGGCGGAGTTAGAATATTAATTCAGTGTAGGCAATTAACAATATAATATAATTTTTCACATATTAATTCAGTGTAGGCAATTAACAATATAATATAATTTATGAAAAATATATAAAATTTTATAATCATAAAGTATAACAAAATAATTACCTTACAATTGTTCTTTTTGAGTCTTCATATTTTGAAACCTTTGTACAATAGTTTCATTATCAACTGATAGAAATATATCTTTTTCTACATAAACAATGACACTATCATTCATCCAATCATCACTCATTTGATTACGCAACCAATCTTTCACAATTCTCATGGCAAAAAATATTCTCTCTACCGTCGCAGTCGTAACTGGTAGAATTAATGCCAATGTCAAAAGCTTATAAACCAACGGGTGCGATCTACCATCTTCGGCAAGTCGGCGAGGGCGGCGTTGAGGCACGATTTCACGGAAAAAACAAAACTTAATGTTTCTTTTTGTTTTTTAATTTGTTTTTATTTTTTTAATCTGCATGATGAACGTTTCAAATTTTTTATGTTTTTCCTTTTTTTAATTTGTTGCCGTGTTCACTTTTTTTTCTTTTTCTTTTTCTTTAACTTTTTATTACTACTACACTTTTGTTGTTGGGCCCAGTGTGGGCAGCTGCCCACACTGGGCCTTAATTGGCTCCGCCCATGGGGGGGGGGGGGGGGGGGGGGAAGGAGAGGAGATCGAAGGGGAGCACGACGGCGGCGATCAGAAACGAAAAGGGTTAATTTGATTGCTGCTATAAATCCAGAGGGAGTGAGGGATAGCTTAAGTATAAGTAGGGTAGAGCAGAGGTTCATCGGGTTGAAATAGAAATTCGAGATGCCCAGATTCCGTCCCGGTTCAAACGGCCGCCGGTCAAATGAATCTGGATAGAATTAATGAGATGATACTAATTTTATCCCCGGGCGCCAGCGATGATATTATTTTTATCTCCACGTACTAGTCACAACATCCAGTGTCTCCTATAACCTTAGAAAGGATTGATGGGGATATTGAAAACGAACGAATCGTCTTTTGCCATCTCGATCTGTCAATTATACTTCTGTTGTCATAATTATGAATTGATTACTTGTTTAAAAAATAAATATTTCATTTCAAATATATACTTGTTTAAAGGTTATTATAGCAGATATGGAATAACAGTTAGAAAGTAGCTTTTATAATTAATAAAAATAAATAAATGTAATTAGAATTTAATTAAGATTACTTTTGTTTTATTATGGTTATAATTAATTAGTTGGTGTAATATTATATGAGCTAATAAATCGACTGCTATAAATTTTTTATAATGAATTTCAGTGTGTTAAAATGATTTTCATGTAGATTGTAAATTTTGGATCGAGTTAATAGAGATTTCTTATATAAAAATTTTGTTTTATTATTCTACGTATAATATTTTTATAAATTTGAATTGTTTTTTTTACATGGTAACGGTTATAATATCGTTAAAATAAGAGTTGAAAAAAAACAGTGAAGTTTGTCCTTCTAACGTCTTTTAAGTTTTGTCCATTTATATATTTACGTCCAATTTTATAGTAAATCTTGAATAAAATTTAAAAAGTAATTTTAATTTTTAAAATCATCAAAACATATAACATCTTGAGACATCTTACATGTGAAGCTACTCTAAATCATACTTGTGTGTTTTCATGGACGAAGGATTAATATGTGAATATTATCATCTTGAAATCTTGCGATCAAAATTTGACGAAGTTAATATATCCGCTCTCTCCACGTGCTAGTCATAATATTAAAGCTAATAGTCTTTGTGATTTACCTTTTCCGTGTTGGTCTTGGGACAAATTAACGAGGACGCTGAGGACTAATGAATTGCCTTTTGCCACCTGTAAACTATACTTGTGTCAATTCAAACACTTGCATTAGTTGATTGAAGATAATATAAGGACGTTAGCATCTATTAAGTGGTAAAAAGTGATTTATTCATCTCTAACGTCTCTATTAATCTGTCTCAGAGTTAACATGGAAAAGATAAATCATGGAAGCTAGGGGTGCAAACGAGTCAAGCCGCTCGTGAGCTATTCGGATCTCGGTTCGAAAAATAGTTCGTTCAAGTTCGTTCGATTAAGTTAACGAGCCGAGCTCGAGCTCGAAAACATTATCGAGCCGAGCTCGAGCTTAGCAATATTTGGCTCGTGAGCTCGCGAATGTGTTCGTTAAGAGGCTCGCGAATGTGTTCGTTAAGAGGCTCGCGAACATGTTCGTTAAGAAGCTCGCGAACGTGTTCGTTAAGAGGCTCGTTTATCTTATTATATATTATTTATATATACATATATAATTAAATATCACATAAATAATAAATAAAATCATATATAATTAATTATTATAATTATTTATTTAAAATGAGCTTGAATTAAGCTCGTTTAATTTTTAAACGAGCTTTTTTCGAGCCGAACTCGAACTGAGCTCGGGCTGTTTAATTTTATTACGAGCGGAACTCGAGCTTAAGAATTAAAATTCGAATCGAACTCGAGCCCGAGCTCGAGCCTAAAAATACCGAACCGAGCTCGAACTCGAGCCTCATACTGTTCAGCTTGGCTTGGCTCGATTACACCCCTGATGGGAGCTACTAGCCTGTATGTTATGACTAGTACGCAGGGAGAGACGGACACTCTAACTTTATTAGATTTTATCTTCAGATTTCAAGCTGATAATTCCATATTACTAGTCATCAGACTATCTGATGAGGATACATCAACCTCTATTAAAATTATAAACGAAATGTTATTCAACTTATTTGACAAAATAATCTATTTAAGTTAAAAATAATAATATAAAACGAACTAAGTCCTTGAAATTGGTATTCAAATTTGATTTTTTTTTTTAATTTTCTGGAACTTAAACTTGATTAGTTTAGATACAATTCAACTTGTAATTCAAATATATTTGATTGTTTATTATTTATATTTTTAAGATTATTTAATTAGTTTGATATTATAAATTTATTAAATAAAAAATATTAATGAAAATTATATATATTAAAAAATATTAATAAGCTAAATACTTATCTTATAATACTTTCATTTTAATTTCAGAAAAAACTAGGGTGCGTCTTGTTAAATTACCCTGAAACTCACTCACTCTCTCTCCGACAACGCACTTTGATGGGAAAGGAAGGAGAGGGGCGACCGGGAAAGGCGACAGGGAGCTGCGGCTGACAGAGCATGCAGCAGACCGCCGTTGCTTTGTGACTTTGTCTTTCCCTACCATTCTCGCCTCTTTTCTTGTCTCTTCCTGCAATCATCAACTATATGGCGCAGATTAGCATTCTTGTGTAAACAAAATCTCATCTTGGTTAAACCTCGAGTCCTCGTTTCTTGCTCTCCCCCCAATCCTCGCCCTTATCAGTTAAATTAAGCCCCTTATCTTCATCTCTTTGTTGGTTCTTGTTTGGATTTGGTATTTAGCTTAGCTTTCAAGCTAAAGTTTGTCGTTCCTGAGAAATGGTAGCTTGTATATGAGTTGGGAACGGCGGTTTCGTTTCTTTGTTTTGATTTTTGTGGAGCTTGAGCTGTTTTCCGGCGAAGTCGTTGAGTAATCGAGACAGAGATCTGATACATTGCCCCTTCTTTTGTTTCTCGATCCTTTTTTTTTTTTGTGCTGCGGAATGGGGTGCACGTACTCGAGGGTGG
The DNA here is from genome assembly GCA_024364735.1 of Boesenbergia rotunda. NCBI lineage: Eukaryota > Viridiplantae > Streptophyta > Magnoliopsida > Zingiberales > Zingiberaceae > Boesenbergia > Boesenbergia rotunda. Next base: position 255,769 of record JAGFNQ010004345.1, read on the forward strand.
AGGTGGACGAAGTGGTGTGGCGATGCAAGGAGCGGCGGAGGCTGATGAAGCGACTTCTCACCTGCCGGTCGGAGCTTGCCGCCGCTCACATGGCGTACCTCCAGTCCTTGAGGAACACCGGCGCGACTCTTCGGCAGTTTACTGAGATTGAGACGATGGTCCCTGCTGGTACTCCCCTTGCCGACCTCACATTGCCCCCCTCACCTCCCCCGCCGCCGCCTCTGCCACCTTCGCCGCCGCCGCCGCCCAGTTATAGTCCCGTCGCGGCGAAGGAGGCATTGGAGGAGAAAGCTTCCGTCGAGGACGACTCGAGCGATTCAGAAGACGACCAGAGCTGCTCAACGCCTCCGCCTACCGTCCCCGGCTCGGTCTGGGAGTTCTGGGATCCGTTCAGCCCGCCTTCTTCCTCGAGCTTCTCCTCCCCACTGCCTCAGAAGGACTCAGGAACTCTCATTCAGGCTTCCACCGAAGAAGAGAACTGGGAGGAGACCAAGTCGGAGTTCGAGTTCGTGGAGGAGGAAGAAGAGAATCTGGTCCCCAAAGAGGAAACCTATGCTGTGACATTGAATGCGGTGGCCGACGACAATTCGTCAGTGGTGAGTTGGCTAACCAAAGACACAGACATGGGAATGGTCGTGTGGAGGAGCAAGAAGACATTGGCTGGTATCATAAAAGAGGTGGATGAGTATTTCCTGAAAGCTGCTGCCGGAGGGAAGGATGTTGCAGTTGTTCTAGAATCAAATCGCAGCTGTTCTCATCCCTGGGATATTGAAAGAAGGAAAGGTAATCTTTTCCTCATCTCTTTGTATGATGCTGTGTATAGTTCATTGTTTTCCACCTTAATACTGTTAACTAAATGCTTCTTTATACAATTAATTCATAATCTTTAGAGAATGAATCTACGATCGGAAGTATATTTCACTGCTTAGAACTATAAGATTGAGCCACACATAAGATGGGAGAAGCCTCTGATTACATGTTTAAGGAATTAATTTACAGAATTTCTTCTCTCTGGTTTTGTTTAACATAGTAGCTAAAAATGATATGGTTGTCCTATGTGTTTTCAGGAAAGAATTCAAAGTCTGCTAAGGTTGTAAATGCATTGTCATGGAGTTGGTCCTTCCGATCTTCTCATTCTCACAGAGATGCTTGCGGTGCGAGTAATGCTTCCAGTCCCAGTAAGCATTGCACGACACTCGAAAGACTTTTTGCCGAGGAGCAGAAGCTCTATAAGCAAGTGAAGGTAAACATGCTATTCCAGTTAGTCCTCGATCTATCCATGTGTAAATTAGCGATCCTCTCTTAATACAGCACTTTATCTGTTTGTCAGGGGTGATTTAAGCAAGCATGACTAATTGATATGCTAAAATACAAACGCAACTCATGAATAAATTTTACTAATTCCAGGATCAGGAGATTGCCAAGTCCCAGCATAAGAGAGCAATCTTACTACTGCGCAAACTCGAAGCTGGAGAGTATGATTCTGTGAAAACTGAGAAAACTCGGTTAGACATTGAGGAGTTGCGATGCCGGATGAGTTGTTTAAAGGACTCAATAAACGGAACATGTTTAACCATATCAAAGCTTAGGGATGAAGAGCTCTTCCCTCAGTTAATTGAATTCACAGTTGGGTAAGCTAGCAAAATGTCCATTGTTTAACTGTACACTTTACAAGTTGGAATTTATTGCTTGACTGGTAATGTGCTTTTGTTTGTCCATTTTAAACTTCTCAAGGCTGGTGAAGATGTGGAGAACAATGTATGGATGCCATCAAGTGCAAAACCATGTCTCTCAACAAGCCAACCTTCTAGAAAACCATCTCGGCAGTGATCCAACAACTGATTCACTTCGCCACGCTACATCTCAGCTCGAATCAGAAGTGAGATCGTGGTATGGTTCCTTCTGCAATCTCTTCTGTTGCCAGCGCGCATATCTGCGCATTCTCAACCAGTGGGTTAGGCTTACTGAGGGCCTTCCTGAAAGTGATCAACTAATGAATTCGGCTACCGGGATCGGTGGATATTGTGAAGAGCTGCAAAGAGTTCTCGATAGGCTACCTGACAAGGTAATATTAGTTCTCACACTCTTCTATTCATAAAGTTGCATTAGTATAATAAAAACTGTCTGATGGATAGAAAATGAGTGAATAAATTGAGATGATAGGATGACCAAAGTTGTTCAAAATGGTTGATACAGGCATTATGATATCATATTAGATGGAAGATCTACATGATTTCTAATAACTGGACATAGAACTTGCCTGTCATATGAGGTCTTAGCTTTATGTTCATCTCAACAGGCAGCAGCCGAGGCAATTAAGTGCTTTCTATTGGTCATTCGCTCTATCATTCTCCAACACTCCGAAGAGCACAACTTGCGAAAGCAATCCGACCGACTTCAGAGCAGATTGGATAGAGAATTAAGCTCTCTTCGCTCACTAGAGAAGCACAATGATGAGCATATCGCCCAACAGACGGTCCAAGGCCCTCAGGTGAATCATCAACTAGTATCGTCAACTAAGTATGCAAAACTCGATGCTTTGAAGAAGAGGTTGGAGGATGAAAAGGCGCGGTACTTGGAATCCGTTCGGAAGAGCCGGGCCATGACGCTGAACAATCTGCAGACCAGCCTCCCCAATGTGTTCCAGGCTCTGGTAGGGTTTTCTAACGTGTGTGTGCAGGCTCTAGAGGGCATTACCGGCTCGATGGAAGCCATAGGATTTTCAGAGAATGGTTCACCTTTGCATCCATGAAGCTATTGCAAGCATAACTTCTGGTTTTGAGCTCATTACAGATAGGTGCTTCGTAGAAAGGTCTTGTTTGCACTGTTAGATATGCCTAGTAAAGTTGTTAAACTTTCAGTTCTTATTTACTTCCTAGGCTTCCACTGTGTCTACTTGGAGGGTATGTTTTGAGAAGAAAAAGAAACTCAATTATAAATTCAAATTCAAAGATCAAAATTCTCATACCTAAATTATATATTTGTTATTTTGATAGTAAGCCTTTGAATATTTCATTATCCAATATAGAATATTAAGAAAATTATGTGTGACTTTTTATTGTTTAAACCAGAAGTTTGTGCAGTTGTTGTAGTTCATGAGGATAATTTTGCGGCATTCATATTAGTTATGAAATGCATAGCTGAAAAAACACTTCACAAAATTTGAGCACTCCCTAGGAATTGCCATATTCCTTGCAACAATCTTAGCCGTGGAAATAGTTTACTGACTAGTAAATTGGCTAGTTCTTATCTCAACTAAACTCGCTGAGTTTTACATTTAAGGGAAACAAAAAAAAGAGAGAGAAAAAACACAACTTGATTACAAGTTGAAGAGTATTGTTGCTTTGGTCCTCTATTGCTGTAGGATTTTTGATCTTTGAGTCTATTGCCGACCAAAATTTCTGAGTACTGCATTAAGCTTCTGAGTTTGTATCTTTAAGTGTTTGGCTCAACCATCTGTAAGAAGTGGAAAGACATCATGATTTACGATCCGACAAATGATTTCTGAGAACTATGAACTTCATGAGAAACGATCAATGACAAAAAAATAAACGGAAAACGCAGTGAGAATTTTTACAACGTATCAGAATTCTCATATAAGTGAAGAGAATCTTTGATCTCTGGAAAAATGTAAATTTTTTGACCGATTGTTAAAAAAAAAAAAAAGAATCGGGACTTTGAATGAAATCCAGAAATCATTGCTGAACCAAAAAACGATAGAGCTAAACACAGAGACTACAAAGCGAACAGCCAAGCAAAACTTCTAAATTGTAGAACATCAATAAGATACAGGAAAGGAATGCAAAATACAGAGATCAAGGCGCCTAATTCAACCTACCTTGTAATTCAGATGACCAGTAGGAGCTCGCTCGAAGCGGGCTTCTCCGTAAAAATTCGCAGGATGAAGATCGCCAATCGAATCCAGCTACCAAACCAGGCCATCTAATTAATCAGCGCCCTACGCCGGCGATCAAGCACAATTTTTTTACTACAGCGAATCACAAAATCCCATCTTTAAATCGAGAAATCGGTCAACTAATGACGAGGGAAACCAAATCGGATACTCCTGTGACAAGGAAATCGCACCTGGCTTTAGAAAGCGAGTTGAACCTCGTCGGGAACGGGCCTCTCCATCAGAACTCGGAGGAAGGAGACGAGGAACTGAATCCATCCGCCAAATCGAGCCATCTCGAATAGGTAGAGATTTGGAAGGAATCAAGCGCCCATCGGATTAATTAAGGAGGCGGCATTAGCGATGCCCGCTAGCTCGAAAACGAACCTGGACGGATTGCCGGCCACGTGCGAAGGGGAAAGCGACCAACCGGCTTGAAGAGGAAGCTTGATTCGTCATTCGATCCCGTTAAATGCTAAAAGACAGCAAACATCTACTACCCGACTCCTATTGGCCTGAGCTGATAATGATCGGGTTGGGGACTCTATTTGCCCACGTTGTCAGCACGTGACACAAGCAAGGTGGAGCCATCACCGATTGAAGATGGGTCGGGGCGAAGAATGACCCGTTAAATTTTGGATCCGGTAATTAAACCACTTAAATACTCTCTTTAAAAAAAAATACATATAATAAATCAATAAATATAAATCGGCTTTTTACCGGACCGGATAGGGAAATTTTGAAAACATCCAAATCGCATCCAAATCGTGTAGGCAAGTTTAAAAATGACAAATCATATATCCGTTTCTATTTTTAACCTAGTATTGTTCCCAATTGACGGTTAGAATGTAACAATCAATTAATGATGTAGCAAATAATTTTTTTTAAAAAATAATTTTTTGTTAAAACATCACCGCTCTCACTATATTAAATTGAATTGATATTTGAGAGCGTTTATAGAATAAAAACCTAGACAAATACATAATAACTAATTTCGTATCATTCCTATGTCTCCTGATTATATATATGTCCGCAAACGTCAAATTGATCAAATATATTAAGAACAGTGATTTTTTGAACCTGAATTAGATTTTTTTTGTATTTAAAAAAATCATTATTATTAATATATTGGATCAAATTGACATTTAAGTACGTGAATATAATCAAAAGAACTAAACAGATATAAAGAACTAGTTTCATGTCATTTTAAATTGTCTAAGTTTATCAGTGATTTTGAACAAAATCCGCTGGTAAACTAAATATCTCAGATTTATATCAAACTAATTTTTATGTGTTCGTCTAATTCTTTTGATTATATCTAAGCACTCAAATATTATAATAGTGATTTTTTAACATGAATTATATTTTTTTAATATATTGAGTCAAATTATTATTTAAGTACATAGATATAATAACAAATTTAATAAATATATAAAAATTAATTTCATATCAATCTAAAATCAATTGATGAAATTTATCTATCAATTTTGTTCAAAATCTATTTTGATATAAAAGTAAATTGATTCCATCAATTTTCAGTTGATTAATTTATTCGAAACTTGGGCAAAAGAGGAAAAGAAATCAGTTTTACTTGTTGATTTTTAAATAATAGATTGAATTTTTTTTTTATGAATTGATTGATTTTTGAATGAGGGATAAAAATAGAAATAAATACATAATTTAATATTTTTAAATTAATATATGTGATTGGAATATTTCGAAAAAAAATTCAACATAAAAAATTCAAATATCAAGATATATGTACTAATTTGATGAGTGGTCCGTGTGCGTTGCAACTCACGAAGGCAATTAGTCAATTACTTTTGGCGATATATGCTTTGATTGATAGCTACGAATATGTCAATACACAAAGACCACGCCATAACTCCTAGAAGCTTTAAATTTTATTTAAATATGAATATGTTGGAAATTATATTTGGAAATAAAAAACAATAAATTTAAACAATTCGATCGGACATTAATCAGTCATATAGAGCGACACGTCAAACCTCCCATTTAATGCAGAAAGTAAAGCGGTATCGTGACGTGACGTTGATTATTGGCCGTTGATGTTATCTTCCACTACATCTTTGCCGTCCAAGAAGAGAAGAAAAAAAAGGGCAAAAATTGATTAGTATTTTACATATTTAACCTCGCTAGAACATCGATCTCGCGAAGGAGTCGCGCGGAACTCTCCGTATAGCTTTCTATAAGTGTCTCCTTCCGAGCAATGAGGAGTTCGTCTCCGCACGCCACTCTGGGAATAAAAACATGATGGCGGCCAAAGCCAAAGTGCCCGCCGTCGGGCGCCGCTACGTCACCGAGGTGGCGCCGCCGCAGTTCGTGTCGATAGTGAAGAAGAGTAGCCTGGCGAAGAGGGTGCTTGACACCATCAAAGAGGAGGAGAGGGATGCCGCCGCCGCCGCCTCCGAGACATCGCTGCCGACGACAAGCTATTCCTCTGGCGGCGCCGTTGGCTGCGGGAGAGCACGGCGACTCAATTTCCCGGCGTGGCCTTCCCGGGTCCGCCGTCGCAACAAGACCAGTACGGTTGTAGGATCGGAGAGTTGACGACGCGGCGGTTGTAACTTCGGCTTTAATTTAGGCTCTTTGTTTGTCAGAAATTAAAATAATTTGGATGTGAAAAGTAAATTTATAATAATAACTAGATTGCTTTTAAATAATTACTTTAACAAAAAAAATGTATACCTTTTATTCCAAAAATAGCCATTAATTTCTTTTTTTAAAATAAAATTTAATTAAAACATAGTTTAGTGTAAAAGGGCAGAGGAAATAATAAACAGTCGTGAGTCGTGACCTGCTCCTATTGGGCGAATCACATTAAAATTAATTAAATAAATGAAAACAAACCGTCATACAAAATATATATATATATATATATATATATATATATATATATATATATAAAAGAGTAGTCAGAAGAGAGTAATTATTATTTTTTAATTTAGTAATCGTTTTCGGAAATTAAAAAAATAATTTTAATTGATGGCTAATGATTCTACCGTTCTACGTGATATAACAATATTTAAAATGGTTGACGAGGGTGTGCTTTTTCATTTGCTCGGTTGTTCCTCTCTTGGAGTTACATCCACCTCCCCAAAAAATTCTAGATCCAATGCCATGAAAATTTAAAGATCAATGATACATAACAGAAATTTTGAACATAAAATTTAATGAGAATAACGTGATATTTTTTTATACATATTTGATTGTCATCTCGATATCAATGACGATTCTGAACCAAATTATATCCTGGGGGTATAGTGAATTGAAGATCGTTGCAATTAGAGTGTCACGTCATTCCCGTTGGATTTCATACTCCAAATTCCTACTACGTATCATTTTTCAAAGTTAAATTAGAATGATATTCAAATAGTGAAGGAAATAGAAAGAAAGAGAGAAATCAAAATACCAGAGAGAGTTGAGAAGAGTAATCTCAGTACAATAGAAGAAAATCACATGTATCTTTCCATTTAGCTCAATTCATCTTTATATAGCCTTATGGAAGGGAATCTTCACATAGCCCAGTTATCCGTATGAGGGGGTGATTAGGGTACTAGAGGCAATAACCGTTAGATCATATCTCTGACATTGTCAGACTATTGACCAGATGTCACCTTTTGTAGAGTTGTCATAGATTGTTGAGTCATTGGTGTGTGTAAGTTGTCAGAGGTTGAGATCGATTGGGCTTCTCGAGTTCGAATGGGAAATTATTGGATGAATATCGAGTGCTCGGGAGAACAAACTCTGAATGACTATTCTGAATCTGAATGGGATGATGCGGGATCAATGTTGAGTGACCGAGAATGCAGACCGATTGTTTCATGAGAAACACCAAGTGCTCAAGAGTAGAGGCTAAGGGAAAGCTGAATGTTCAAGAATGACCCGAATCCAAGTAGAATGTCGTATCACAAAAGCAAAATAATTGGGAAAGGACCGACGAGTCAAGAATAGGGTCAGACATTCGGAAGTAACCTTGATCACATGCCCCCCTTCAAGTCGAACTAAGAAGTGAAGTCAAATAAAGTCCGATTAAATATGTGATGACTTCTAAATAAAAACAATGACCCCCCGAGTTACCTCCTCCCTAATCTTGATAGGAACCCCGAATATCATCACATGTCCCCTTTCGAGTCAAACTGAAGAGTAAAGTTGAATAAAGTTCGATATAACCACAAGATTGCTAAGAGGACAAGGATCAAGAGACTTCCCGAATTGAAGATGTAACTAAATAAGTAGACACCTCAAAAGACCACTAAAAATGTCCAAAACACTTGTTATCCCAACTAGGAAAAGAACTCAATTTCTCAGTTACGTGAATAATACTCAAAAGGTCCAGCAATACCATAATTCTAGAAGATCAATCCGGAAGAGGCGTGCCATTTCGTGGTTATGAAGATAATAATAACGCAAATGCCCAAAGTGTCATAAGAGAAATTGCTATCTCGACCAGGGAGAGAAGCTCTATCTCTCGGTTATGATGACATAAGAATATGGAGAAGGCCGGAAATCCGATCAATCCCGATCAAGAATAAAAAGAATGTCAAGAAGAGTAGAAGCTCAACTTCGCCTAGGATAATAATGAGAATATCACGAAAATTAGAAAACAAATCCCGTCGAGAGATAATAATGAGAATATCAAGAGTACCAGAAGATCAATTTGTCATGACCGAGGAGAGGAGATCAATCCCTTGGTCATAGGGATGACAATGAGTTGGGTTCAGGTCGAATTCTATATCTTCCGTCCTTATACCCATCGAGTATCGGATATCCATCCAAATATTCATACTCATTAAAGGATCAAATATTTTGTATATTAATAATTTTTCTTCATTCCATCCAACTATATCATTTAGCAAAAGTATATAGAATTAACATCACACACACACATATATATATATATGATCTCCTGCGGACCGCGCAGTGCGGACCCCGTGCGGACCACGGCGCCAGACCGATTAGGGAGTTCCTTGATCGGTCACGGATGAGGCGCTACGCTCCAGTGTCCCAACTCGCCGACGAGTCCACCGGCGGCCTTCGGCCGCTGCCCTCGAACAAAACTATACCCCAGGGGGGTGCGGTGAACCCTAGGGGGTACAGGTGAACCCTAGAGGTACGGATGAACCCGTCGGAGAAGGGCGGCGTTGCCGATTAACAAGTTGCTGATCGGTCAGGGACCGATCAGCAACCTGCTGATCGGTCAAGGGATCAGCAGGTTGCTGATCCCTTGAACGATCAGCAAGTTGCTGATCGGTCACGGTGACCGATCAGGCATTGTCGCGCACGCAGTCCGCAGGAAATCAAATTCTTATATATATATATATATATATAATTTAAAAAATAGATTAAACATCCATATAACATATTTCTAAAATCAACACAAATAATTAGTAAGTTTTAAAAAAAAATATTCTCTAATATATATATTATTTAATCAAATATTTGAGTCAGATATCGAGTATCAATATATCTGATCTTCTATTCTTCTATTGTATTTGAAGGAAATTATCATTCTTACATGATCGTGGTGGCGAGTAGCTATACTGAGAAAGCCATAAATCTGATCCCGTCCGAAGATAATACTAAGAATAGCAAGAATACAAAAAATTTAATATTGCCCTGATCGGACAAATCAGCGAGAGTACCAAGAAAAATAGAAAACTAGAATCATGGAGAAAAGGGGACTTAGGTCTGCGGAGCCCTTGAGAGGGCTTTGAGAGCTACATTCTCCTATCTAGACAAAAAAAAAAAAAAAAACGAAATCGTTCGCCCCAGCGCCCCCGTCGCACTCATCCTAAGGCAATCACGAAAGAAGTAAATCACGGTCTCCGGAATAATTAGTGCACAGTTAGGCCGAGAATTAATACATTAAACGCCCAGAGTTTAATCCAGTGCACCTAGAGCTGTCAATTTGGGTTGGGCCCGTCGGGTTGGCCCGCCCCGTCAATCAATTTAAGCGGGTTGGGTTAGGATTTAAGCAACCCAAGCCCGCCGCGGGCCAACCCGCCTAGGCCCGCGACCCGCACGAGTCGGCCCGCGACGGGCTTGGGTTGGCCCGCGGGTTGAGAATCACATGTTAGTTAAGTTTTATGACAATTTATTATCTTTCTTTGTTATTATTTTGAAATAAAAAATAATATTTTGATCACATGATTACTCATTTGTACCCATTTATATTTAAAAAATATATTTCTTAATATATTTGATTGATGAAATCTAAATATAAGGATTTTTTTAATTTTTAAAAAATATTTTGATGGGCCCGCGGGTTGACCCGCCTAACCCACGGCCCGCCTTGGATTGAGTTGGGTTGGGGATTTTCCAACCCGCCTAGATGACGGGTCGATCCGCCCCGCCCCGCCATGGGCCGACCCGCCCCGCCACGGGTTGGCCCGTTTGACAGCTCTAAGTGCACCTCACGCGACTCGAACTCAGGATCTCTTAGACAATATCCCTATGCACTAACCACTCTGGATACCTGTGGGGACACATTCTCCTATCTAGCTTACCCGAGCTATATCATTCATAGGCAACAAGACCTATTCGAGCTACATCAGTTATATTTGACTTTGTGCATTATCGGTTTCCCTTAGAATAATCATGCATTCCTGTGCTTACCCACTCCATTCGGAGAACCAAACAAAGCTTCCTTCTGTTTACTTCCTCTGATCCCTTGGAGGCCATCAAAGGCATCCATTCACAAGCTTAGTGGAAGTCCCTTATATCACATAGCACACTGTTTGTGGATGGATGCCAAATGACACGTAACATTCCACTTTTTTTTGTTTTCCCTTTACTTTTCCCTCTAACTGGTCCCTGTGCGTTAATTGGGATCGCCTGGAAAGGAAAAAGTTGATAAATGATAATTTCTGATTACTTACAAGATTAATCACAAAATTTAGACATTTAAATTATTAAAAAAAATAACTTTCAAGGAACTATTCAAGGAAAAATTTTCTTAAACTTTTCACTCTCAAACTCACCTTTACATATAGTCCCCATTTAAAATTTTCTTTATATGCAGTCTCTGATAGGATTGACAAGACAACTTTATGAGTATTATTTGAAGAAAGTTGAGTATAAAAGTTAGAAATTTGAGTATATAAAATTGTATCCACCACATCAAGAAACTGTATACTCAAGTTTGATTCTTTTATACTCAAGTTTTATTCTTTTATACTTAATTTTTACTGATGTATACTCAATTTTTACTTTTTTATATTCAATTTATTAGGGAGTGAATGTAAAGAAAATCTTAAATTAGGGGTGCATGTAAAGATAAAATGAGAATTAGAAAGTTTTTTATAATTTACAGATTATTCAACTTTTAAAATAAATAAAAATTATTTTTACGTTTCCTCTTCTTTGTTTTAGATAAAATTATACTGCAATGATTGCAGGCAAAGTAGTGACTGAAAGTGACAGGACAAGTGGCAACGCCTGCGTCGCTAACGCCCAAGGATTCAGATACGGGATGGGGATTGTACAGATTGTATTTACAGCACCAATTGGATACGATCACACTCCCTGCTTCCAGAAAGGTCCTATTTAGTCCCTGCCAGAGCAGGCAGGCGGTCGATAAAGCTCTCGCCGCTCTTCTCGGAAGAGGTTTCCGATTCTTCTTCGGTATGACTCCAAACTCTCTGTTCTTCATGCATTTAGGGTTTTGGTCTCCGTTTCCCTGTGCTTTACAGTCTCGAGATTAGTATTACGTTCGATTTTAACTATCGCATTAGGCTAGAAGATCGATCCAGGTTCCACGAATCGCCGCGGTGTGTTTTTCGATTTTTCCGTGTGTATTTGTTGCTGTATTATACTTGAAAAAAGTATTGTTTGGTAAAACTCTGACGATTTTAGAGTCAGAGATGCCATCCCTGAAGAGTCGCTAACCAGGAGAGAAGCCTGATGCAGAAGTAGCTAAGTAAATTATGGGAAATTTGCTAAGGAAATAGTTTGGAAATGTTCCATAAATTAGGTCTGTCACTTCAAGGCTCATTGTACTGCAACGCACCTTCAAGTATCATTCCGTGGTATATTATCATAACCAATCTTGTCATGCTTACACATTTGTAAACTCTAAGGTTATCATATAATCTTGTTATGAATGGGGCATCTCCTTTACTGCAAAAACTTGTTGATCTATGTCATGCTCGACTATATCCTTGTCCTAGATTGCACGTGCAACAACAACGACGATGGTGACTTGGTAGGGATAATTTGCAACCTCCCATTCCCATAATAGGGTTGCCTTTTTTGGAACTTCTTAGAAGAGGGTCTCTTATATCCTCTTAGAAGAGGGATTATGATAATGGATAAATGCTGTATTGTTTAATAATGACATATTATTTAGATGGGTGTATTTATAGACTTGATAAAACCCTAAACTTAGAACTACTATTTTGTGTTTAAACCTACTAGACCAATAGGCTTATTAATCTAATGCCTTGAACATATTCCAAGTTTTAAATTAGAAAATGATTCTTTTTTACATTTCAAAGATTTATATCTGATACCATTAGTTGGTGTTCCTATGTTTTACTATATAACTTTTATACATAATTCTAGTACCTTCCTAGTATGAAGGAGAAAGAAATCTATTTGGATATGATCATAGTCATTCTTAAAGTTTAATGAGTCAGCGGCCATTTACTTCTCTGCTTAAATTTCAAATGCTATCTAAAGCTTGTTTATGTGGTGAATGTGGATTTTAGTTTGAATCCCCTAATGAAAATTAATAATTTATTGTCATTACCTTGCTACATCTTCAAAATTAGCCTGTGGCGTAGACTAGGTCTAGCTTTTTCTGTTCCAATGGAACTGTCATTTTAGGCATTTACTTCCTTAAATGAGTAGTTCTACTTTAGTATTGTCATTTGATATATTGACATGATTATCTTGATTTAGATATGGCATCTGGTGCTGAAGTAGAGCCTCTTTCCAGCGAGAACTTGCTCGAATGGGTTCAGAAAGACAAGCGTCGTTTTTTACATGCTGTTTATCGTGTTGGCAATTTGGACCGTACCATAGAGTCTGTTTTTGTCAAAAATTTGACTGTCAAATCTTCTATGATATCTTACTCTAGCTTCATCAATTCCTATTTACTAAACAACGCTGTGATATTCCTTTAGATTTTACACTGAATGCCTTGGAATGAAACTGCTCCGTAAACGTGACATTCCTGAAGAGAAATATTCAAATGCTTTTCTTGGATTTGGACCAGAGGACTCTCATTTTGTGGTGGAGCTGACATATAGTATGTTTCTCATCTCATTGTTGAAAATCCTCTTCTCCCATCAACTTTAGACCATGTGTGAACTCCTAACAAATTTATCAAATTTTCTGATGATTGTCTCAGCAGCAATCTTAGGCTCCAAACTATTGGCACTTTGTACATGTCTGTTGTTCACTTTTTTATTTATACATTCAGTAAATGACTTCATATCTTCTTTTCTCTTCTTTTGAGCAGATTATGGGGTGGATAAGTATGATATTGGCACTGGCTTTGGCCATTTTGCTATTGCATCAGAAGATGTATGTTGCACATTTGTGATTAATTCTGTCCCATTTAGTTATTTATCACCTGAACATTAATTGGAAGGAAACAAAATCACTCGAATTGTAGGTCTACAAATTAGTTGAGGACATAAGATCCAAAGGTGGGAAGATAAAACGTGAACCAGGTCCTGTTAAAGGAGGAACGACAGTCATTGCTTTTGTCGAAGACCCTGATGGCTATTTATTTGAGCTTATTCAAAGGGGACCCACGCCCGAGCCACTTTGCCAAGTCATGCTTCGAGTAGGTGACTTGGAAAGGTCTATCAAGTTTTATGAGAAGGTAACTTATATTATAAGTTTTATTGGTTGTTCAATCTTAAAGATGTCAAGAATATAGTTGCTCATCTTTGTGCAATTTGATAATTTCTAAATGCACGCAAAACAGTATCCTTCTTGAACAGAATAGTTCAACTACTTTTTTGTTTGCAGCATGTTCCAAATACCTATAATTGGCATTATGAACTTATTAGAATTTAGTGTCTCAGTTCATGCCTTATCTGTACATCACTTCGATTCTTGGTTCTTTTCCACTTAGATAATTTTCATAGTTTTGGTGACCAGTTGTCATGCATTTGCACCATTGTGTCTAACCTGATAATTAACCAAATATTATAATATAATGCATTTAGTTTGTTTTGATTGTTATATCAGACTGAAAACTCATTCCCTTGAGAATCAGCAATAGAGAGACTTTGGAACCTTTGTCGTTCCATTTATTTTCAATGGTTTTGTTCTTATTTAGAGGGCACAGTAAGTACTTATATCTTATCAGCTGGATACAGAACAAGCCAAGCTTGTTTCTTGTTCTTTTTTGAATCTGTTTCACGGATTTCATTGTTATGTAACAGATGTGCTATCTATATAGCTGAACAAGTATATTATCAAACTTTGTGTCCTCTTTAAACTAATCATTTTCTCAATGTGTTTTGTCATTTTCATTCAGGCTTGTGGTATGAAGTTGCTGAGGACAAAAGACAATCCTGATTACAAGGTCATATTGCATAGCATCATTTTCTAATGGTTATTGGTCTTACTGATGTTAATCTAATTATGCTTCATGTGTCAAAATCTGTTGAGGGCTAGGGCTGCAATCGTGCATTTAATTTGTGCAGAGGCATTAGTCTAACATGTGTGTGTTAGAATCTTGGCTTTCATGTTATGATAATTATGCTGATTGATATAACGATAATTTCGTATATAGGCTCCTATAATTCAGATACATGTATACCTTCGTGGCATTGGCTTAACTCATATACTTCTATATAGAGCTATATCTTTGCTTTTCCACATCATGCTCACCCTTTCTTCCAACCATACAAGTTCAACAGTATACTATTGCGATGCTGGGTTATGCTGAAGAGAAGGAATCAACTGTCCTAGAGTTGACTTACAACTACGGTGTGACAGAATACACAAAAGGAAATGCATATGCTCAGGTTTTTAAAATTTTTCATAATATTCTGTTAATTTTAGCGATTAAATGACTAATATCTCTTATATCTGTGCGTAGGTTGCTATTAGCACTGAAGATGTTTATAAAAGTGGCGCTGTTGTTGATTTGGTTACCAAGGAGCTAGGAGGAAAAATTACAAGACAACCAGGACCAATTCCAGGAATCAACACCAAAATTGTCTCGTTTTTGGATCCAGATGGTTGGAAAACAGTATGTCTTCATTTATTTCTTGGTTTCTAGAAATAATTGCTCAGTTAAATTCTTTTTTGTTCCTTTGCATGTAGTTTGGTAGTGCTTTATGGAATCTCACTGTTCAATTTTTTGGGGTGACGAACTTTGTTGTGTTCTTATCTGCTATGACAAACTCATGCCCCCAGCTTCCCTTAATATGTTAAAGGATAAAATAGAATACCTTTATTTCCTGAAGAAAATCTGAACAAAACTTTTGAAATGGCATGAATAAGGTATCTGTTAATTTTTGTTTCAAAAATTACCTTAATTTTCGTTGAAATCTCTCTCGACTTCATTGTTGTGCAATCCTTGGCTTTCATTTCATTCTTATGCTAAAACAACCATCTCAACACATTATTGATTTCTTTTTGGCATAAGAAAAGTACTGAAATATCCATTAACAATCATATTTCATTCAAATTATGATTTTGTTCCACAATGGTATCTTTCACTACCATTCTCATATGTGTACATCACTTCTCAATATAATCAAATACTATAAAGGTTATTAATTTGTAATAATGATTGCATAAGATAATGGAAGCCAAATGAATACTTGTGACTCAATATCATGTTATGATTTCTATACTTTTCTATTAATGATTATATATAAATAAAAGTTAATGGATAATTTTTGCATAAAATTGTATTTTGTTGAGAATTGTCGAGGACAAGACAATGTTATATATATATTTACTGTTCTTTAAGTTTTGACGTGTTAAATTGTTACTTGATAATGATGAGATTTTGCTCCTTGAGAGGTCATAGTTCAATTCTCACTGGATAAGTTCTAACAAAGGTCAAATATACTGATGTAAAATCATCAAAACAAAGTCTTAATCTGCCATTTTTGAAAGAGGCAGTTATGCCTGAGCTTTTCTCAAGAGTAAGTTTTTTTTAGAGATTTGGAGGTTGAATTAAACCTATTTGATGGTTATTGGATAACTTTCCTCTTGGTTTTATAAATAAATCATCTCGCAAATAATATTAAATAAAAACAATAACTTTCACGCCAATTTATCTTCACTTTTTATTTTGTTTATCTCTTGTTTGCACTTCCATAATGCCAAGTCCAATATTTTCGAAAAATGTTTAGTTTGGATTAATTTCTTGGCTCGGATGGTAATGAACTCTTCTATGGCCATCTGCATTTAGCTATTTCCTCTATTGAATCACTTGAGAACTTTTTAATTGTTTTCCAGGTTCTAGTTGATCACTTGGATTTCCTCAAGGAGCTTGGGCAAGAGTGAGCATCCCAAGCGGACCTCTGAAACTGCGACTATCGTACTTTTGGCTGTAAGTTGTGCTTTCTATATGCAAATCTAGGATCGTGGTAGTATGTAATAATAATTTCCAGTGATGGAAATCATGGTATTTTAAGTTGTGCTTTCTATATGCAAGTCTAGGATCCGAGGCAGTATGTAATAATAATTTCCAGTCATGGAAAATATTTCTTTCCATTTAGCATCTTCTTGCATTTGCTGCTGCAATTTACTTTGATTAACTACTACACCAGTAATGCTATGCAACTGATGATACACGCACTCACTATATGGCCAAAATTAAAAGGTCACTTCTATTTATTAGAATGATAGGTGTTATTATCAAAAAGTGCTCGAATCTCCTTTCATATTTTTTTTTTATTTTTGAAATTGATTTTATTTTTATATTATTACAGTAGTTACAGGATTATAGCTGTTGTATAATTATAAATTTCTTAATTATATAATTGTAGGTTTATAATTGTTATAATTGCACACAATATTGACAGGTGTGGAATAAAAATAAAATTTTATAATTTGAAGTTATTATAACATAATGTTGGTCAATATTAATTAGTGTTGATACGACTAATTAGTATTTATTAGAGGTGAAGTGTTTATATTTTAATAATATGTGTTTATATTGAAGTAATTATATTATTATTAGATTCATATTGTTATTATTATAATAATATATGTGTTTATATGGTATAATACGGATTAATATTGATCAGCAATGAAATTTTTATATTTCAATAGTTATGAATTATAATGATTAAAATATAATATTATTAATATTGATTAGAGTTAAAATGTTTATGTTATAGTATATATGAAATTGAGCAGTGAAAATGGGAGAGGAAAAAGTATAGTTAATGATGTGGCATGACGTGATATTTTATATGCATATGTCCGATTATCGTTTGGACACCATCGGCGGTCTTTGATCGTCGTCGCGAATCAAATTATATTCTGCGGGCACGGTGAATCCGTCGGAAATCGCTACATGTAAAATGTCACGTCATTAATTTTATTTTTTTATTTTTTCATTTTCACTCTTACTATCATTTTTCTATGAAATTATTTTTTTATTTTCATTCTCCCTATCATTTTTCTATGAAATTATACTGTGATAATGGTATAGCAACTTCAAAAGTAAGGATAGTTTTAGTAAGAAAAAATGAATTACAAAAGTTAAAATATAACAGTAGCAAAGAACTTATGATGATATTTTGATGGTAAATGAAATAGGGGAATAGGAATGGGTGCCCTTTTATTTTGGCCTTATATATTTATATCTGTGTATTTTGGACCATGCTTTTAAAAGATTAACGAAATTTTTTCAATTTCGGATGATCGATTCAGTCGTACGGAAGTTTTCTATCGACCGCTAGGATAAATCGGGAAGCGCTCGTGACGGGCGGTTCAGAAGTCCAGCGATCCAGAGTTCGCGTCCCATTTGAAAGAAAAATTCTTACAAATATGCATAGTTGGGGATTAAATCGTAAATGTCTAAAATAACTATTAATCGTTCTTTCATTACACTATAGTTCCGGGGGCCCTTCCTGACAATGCTTTTAGCGATGCATTAGAGATGTCCACTAGGCTACTCCTACATAGTTTTCAATACTCCTCCACTTTTGGAAACATACAAAATGCCTTCCGTTACACTATAGTTCTGGAGGCCCTTCCTGACAATGCTTTTAGCGATGTATTAGAGATGTACACTAGGCTATGAGTAAATACTCGTGCATAGTTTTCAAAATACTCCTCCACTTTTGGAATCATAAAAAATGCCATCCAAATTTTTGTAATAGGTTTAAAAATCTCTTCTTGTTTATTTGTTAACAGAGAAATGATTTTAAAACTTTCCAAGGGCAAAACTTCTTCCCCATTTTGCTTTATTAAGATTGTGTTACCTCCGGAGTTATAGCGCAGCGGTTGGGCGATTAGTCGCTATCTCAAGTATCAATGGTTCGATCCCTAATTATGGGGTCTTTGTAAGAATTTTTCCTCCAAATGAGACGCGAATAGGGGTGAGTATTCGGTTAAAACCGAATCGAACCGAATAGATCGAAAATCGAATAAACCGAATTTTTCCCAAAAAATCGAATCGATCGAATTTGTGAATCAAAATCAAGAAAACTGAACCGATAAAAAATCGATTAATTCGGGGTTTAACCGAATTTATCGATTTGACCGAATAATTTTGACCCTAATTTAATTTTGTGTATTATATTTGTTTATATGTGAATCAAAATTAAAAAACAATCAAATTAATATAAAAGGACTAACAACTAGATAAGTGAAACAATCGGTCCAGCCCACCCTACTATTAATTCTACTGTTAATTGAAAAACAATCAAATTTTGACCCTACTGTTAATTGTGTTTACATGTTAATTGTGCTTCTACTGTTTGTTTACCTGTGTCATAAAATCTATACAATTAATTATGCATCTACTATTTTACATTTTACCCAGCAACAATGTAGCATGCAGCAGCCGCCACCCGCCAGGCGGTCCAGCCGGCTTCGCCTGCGGTCCAGCCCCACGACCCACTCAATCCAAACCGATAATTTTGGTTAATTCGGTTTAACCGAATAACAACGTGAAAAACCGAAACCGAACCGATATAACTGAAATAACCGAATTTTAAAAATCAAATTAACCGAAATTTCGAATTAACCGAACCGAAAATAAAAAATCAGTTGGTTCGGTCGGTTTTTTCGGTTTACCCAAACTTTTGCTCACCTCTAGCTCCATTGCATGTATAAATCTCCACTAAACCAATGTCTGCTAACCCCAAACAACTACTAGGCAGGTAGCTCCATCAACAGGGAAGGCTCACACAGCTCCAGAACATCAATGCCCCTCAAAATTCAAAAACCTACATATCTCCATCTAAAATCCTCATACCCTTCAAAGATTAACCTATGTTCTTACCTGAATCGGCATCCACGGCATGCGCGAGCGAAATTGAAAGATGGAGAAGAAGAGGAAGAAGACAGGGCTCTATGGTGACCTCGATCACGCAAGGAAGGGAGGAAGAAGAAGATCGCTCGACGTTGTGGTCTCTTGTGTGGAGGAGGAGGAGATCGTGCAAACCTTTGCGCGACTAGGGTTCGCGATGGGCGATGTTGGGAAGAAGATGGTTGGGAGGCGCCGGTGCTGCGGTTTCTCGCGAAGAGGAGGTGTCGCCGCCGGCTGAGGGAGGAAAGAAGGCGATTAGGGTTCACTCACGATCGTGGCTGCGGCGTCGAGAGAGAAACTGAGGAGGTCGAATCGTCTGTCCCACAGAGGATCCCTGTCCCCACTCGTCGACGATGGTTGACGAGTCGTCCGATCGTCGATTGGACACTACGAGGCTGCCGCCCCAAACAAAATTATACCTTAGGGTACGGTGAACCTGTCGGGTGTCGTCGTAATTGCGATCTCGCCGTATTTACCATCGAATCCGACGAGATTGTAATAGGCGATTCCGACTGATTCACCGTTATCCTAGAATATCGTTTGATTCGGAACGACGATAAAAAATTATCAATAGTGTCCGATCGTCAATCAGACGACTCGCCAGCTATTACCGGCGAGTGTGGGACAGGTGGGACAGGGATCTTCTGGGACAGAGGTAGGGGTGAGTATTCGGTTAAAACCGAACTGAACCGAATAGACCGAAAACCGAATAAACCGAATTTTTCCCAAAAAACCGAACCGACCGAATTTGTGAATCAAAACCGAGAAAATCGAACCGATAAAAAATCGGTTAATTCGGTTTTTAACCGAATTAACCGATTTGACCGAATAATTTTGACCCTAATTTAATTTTGTGTATTATATTTGTTTATATGTGAATCAAAATTAAAAAACAATCAAATTAATATAAAGGACTAACAACTAGATAAGTGAAACAATCGGTCAGCCCACCCTACTATTAATTCTACTGTTAATTGAAAAACAATCAAATTTTGATCCTACTGTTAATTCTACTGTTAATTGTGTTTACATGTTAATTGTGCTTCTACTGTTTGTTTACCTGTGTCTTAAAATCTATACTAATTAATTTGTGCATCTACTGTTTTACATTTTACCCAGCAACACTGCAGCATGCAGCAGCCGCCACCCGCCAGCCGGTCCAGCCCGCTCCGCCTGCGGTCCAGCCCCACGGCCCACTCAATCCAAACCGATAATTTCGGTTAATTCGGTTTAACCGAATAACAACATGAAAAACCGAAACCGAACCGATATAACTGAAATAACCGAATTTTAAAAACCGAATTAACCGAAATTCCGAATTAACCGAACCGAAATTAAAAAATCGGTTGGTTCGGTCGGTTTTTCGGTTTACCCGAATTTTTGCTCACCCCTAGCTCCATTGCATGTATAAATCTCCACTAAACCAATGTCTGCTAACCCCAAACAACTACTAGGCAGGTAGCTCCATCAACAGGGAAGGCTCACATAGCTTAAGAACATCAATGCCCCTCAAAATTCAAAAACCTATATATCTCCATCTAAAATCCTCATACCCTTCACAGATTAACCTATGTTCTTACCTGAATCGGCATCCACGGCATGCGCGAGCGAAATTGAAAGATGGAGAAGAAGAGGAAGAAGACAGGGCTCTATGGTGACCTCGATCACGCAAGGAAGGGAGGAAGAAGAAGATCGCTCGACGTTGTGGTCTCTTGTGTGGAGGAGGAGGAGATCGTGCAAACCTTTGCGCGACTAGGGTTCGCGATGGGCGATGTTGGGAAGAAGATGGTTGGGAGGCACCGGTGCTGCGGTTTCTCGCGAAAAGGAGGTGTCGCCGCCGGCTGAGGGAGGAAAGAAGGCGATTAGGGTTCACTCACGATCGTGGCTGAAGCGTTGAGAGAGAAACTGAGGAGGTCGAATCGTCTGTCCCACTCGTCGACGATGGTTGACGAGTCATCCGATCGTCGATTGGACACTACGAGGCCGCCGCCCCAAACAAAATTATACCCTAGGGTACGGTGAACCTGTCGGGTGTCGTCGTAATTGCGATTTCGCCGTATTTACCATCGAATCCGACGAGATTGTAATAGGCGATTCCGACTGATTCACCGTTATCCTAGAATATCGTTTGATTCGGAACGACGATAAAAAATTATCAATAGTGTCCGATCGTCAATCAGACGACTCGCCAGCTATTGCCGGCGAGTGTGGGACAGGTGGGACAGGGATCTTCTGGGACAGAGGTAGGGGTGAGTATTCGGTTAAAACCGAACCGAATAGAACGAAAACCGAATAAACCGAATTTTTCCAAAAAACCGAACCGACCGAATTTGTGAATCAAAACCGAGAAAACCGAACCGATAAAAAATCGGTTATTTCAGTTTTTTAACCGAATTAACCGATTTGACTGAATAATTTTGACCCTAATTTAATTTTGTGTATTATATTTGTTTATATGTGAATCAAAATTAAAAAACAATCAAATTAATATAAAAGGACTAACAACTTGATAAGTGAAACAATCGGTCCAACCCACCCTGTAGGATCGGGTTGGTTCGCTAGATGAATAGACGGTAAGAAATAAAACAAGAACTCGTCTTAAGAAAATTTGGTTGCAACTTGGTCGTTGCTTCAAGAGTTAAGCTCAATCAGAAATCTTTGTGGCGGAGAAGCCTACAACTGAAGCACACTAGACTTAAGAAATACAACAGAATGAATGTTTGAATCTAAATCTTAAGCTATTTATAGTTGAGTATATGATCTTGATCGTGATACAAGATGATTATATCTGATCGTGGATCTAAGATATCTCAATCAAATTTTGAACTCTAATTAAAAGAGAAAATTTTTTTTTTCTCTTTTAATCGGCTCCAACGTTCGATTGAAGATGAGGACTTTTAAACGTTGAAGCTGGCTTTGACTTTTGAACGTTGAAGCTTTTAACCAGCTTTAATTTAAAAGCTTTAAAAAGCTTTAATTAAAAGTTGTTATCAGCTTTTAATTTAAAAGCTTTAATAAAAGCTTTTAATCGGTCATTATAACTTTTAATTAAAAGCTTTAATAAAAGTTATAATTGACTTTTTAATTAAAAGCTTTAATAAAAGCTTTTCGTAAGTAGATCTTCTAGGTGATTTCTGACCAACTGGAATTAGGCTCATCCGAACCCGACTCCAGCCTTTCGCCCCTCGAGCGTCCTTCCTCCCGGCTTCTCGTACCTCGGACACCGCGCATGTCCTTCTCGTTCCACCGGCATACTCTTCCGCAGCTTCCGCGTCCCTCGGATTGTACCGAGCCCGTCGGCTCGCTTTCCTGTGCACCTTCTATTACCATTCTACTGTTAATTGAAAAGAACAATCAAATTTTGACCCTACTGTTAATTGTGTTTACATGTTAATTGTGCTTCTCCTGTTTGTTTACCTGTGTCTTAAAATCTATACAATTAATTGTGCATCTCTGTTTTACATTTTACCCAACAACACTCAGCATGCAGCAGCACTGCAGTCGGCCAGCCCGCTCCGCCTGCGGCCAGCCCACGCCCACCTCCAAACGATAATTTCGTTAATTCGTTTAACCGAATAACAACATGAAAAACGAAACCGAACCGATATAACCAAAATAACCGAATTTTAAAAAAAACCGAAATTCCGAATTAACCGACCCGAAATTAAAAAATCGGTTGGTTCGGTCGGTTTTTTCGTTTACCTGAATTTTTGCTCACCCTAGGCGTGAATCCTGGGATGCTGGGCTTTTAGACCGTCCACTGCGATGCTTCTCGATTTACCTGACGGTCGATGGAAAAATTTTGTGAAACCGGATAATCGTCCGAGATTGAAAAATGTCGTTAATTATTTTTTTTTATTAAATTGTGTCATGGACTAAATTAGGTTAATCATCTAATTGTCGTCATTTCAATGCTTGTGATGGAAAACGACCATTCCAATGACACACCGCCGTTGACTGCAATTTCTGCGGTACTTGTAGCCGCCGGCAGTAGCCAAGTTTTGCTCCGGCGAAAACGACCCAAGAGGCCCAAAAATCCGGCGGCGCCGATCGAACTGATGCTGATTGGATTCCCGTTCCACCTGTCGAACAAAGCGACCTACTTCGAAGCAGTCGTTGTTTGACGAAGCTGCGAGAAGAGTAGACCGGTTGGTCGCTTACGGCTTCGGCCTTTCTTCCTCCCCGTAAGGCATATTCCAGCATCTTTACTCCCACCAAATCTCTCTTTGCCTCTCTAGATCCGAATGGACATCGCCGGGATGACTTGGCTGCCTGCAACCGCTCGAAGCTGGTGGGCGAAGACCGACGAGTCGTCCCAATGGCAGGACGCCGCCTTCTACTCCCTTTGCGCCGCGTATTCCTGCGTCGCTGCTTTTGCCCTAGTATTCCCCAATCTCCACATGCCATCAGCTGAACAATTTTACCCCTTTTTTAATGTAAAGATTGCAACTTTCCTAGTTTTATCAATTCGTTGCCTGCAGATTCAAGTGGTGAGGATCCAACTTCGAGTTCCTGAATATGGTTGGACGGCGCAGAAGGTTTTCCTTTTCATGAATTTTTTGGTGAACGGAGGTGACTTCGGCATCGATTTTATTCGTATTTTTTTACCCCCATCTTTGCTTGCTCATTAAGATCCTTGACGGTAGATTGCTTTTCCATTATCTAATGTTGCAGCTCGAGCTCTGGTCTTCGGGTTCCACAATAATGTTTTTCTTTTCCGGCCAAGTGTAAGCTACACACATGTTCTTGATCACCTTTGATACAGCCATCATGTCTTGTTAGTGTTATAGCTTGTTTGGAATCTGTAATCTGGTGGTGAAATATTTTTGATTCATTCAACCAGGTTTTTGCTCTAGTGTTGTTGGATCTTCCAGGGTTATTATTCATTTCTACATACACCCTGCTTGTGCTTTCCTGGGCTGAAATTTATCATCAGGTTGGTGTAAGTTGTGCTCTTATGTTCTCCTTCTTTGCTGGATTTTCTAATTCCCGATGATATGATAACGACATGGCAGGCAAGGGATCTTCCTTCAGACAAAGACAAGCTGAGGATCACATACATCATTGCTAATTGTGTGATATACTTTATTCAGGTATCCATTCTTTCAGTTTGCAATCAGAAAATTGGAGTATGTTTATATAATCTGTTGTTGGTTAATTGTACCATTTGTTGAATCAGAGGGTATTCTTCAATCTTCCTTGTCTATGTTTAGGTTTTCATATGGTTGTATCTGTGGATAAATGACAATCGGATTGTTGAATTAGTTGGGAATATCTTTGTAGCAGGTACATTTCATTTTGAATAACTAGATTTTGGTTCCTCTCCTACTTTGCTGAAAAACTGTTTCTTGCCTAACTTAATTTGGCCCTTTGTTTTCTTTTTCAGTAATATCCTTCGTAGCTGCACTCGGTTTCTTAGTGTATGGAGGAAGGTAATATCTTGCTTTATTGATCATTAATATGTAATGCAGACAACATCCTCATGAATCCTAATATCTTTACAGTCTATTTTGCCTGCTGAGGCGTTTCCCTGCTGAATCGAAGGGGCGACAGAAGAAGCTTCTCGAGGCTTGTTCTCCTATCAAACTCTGAAATGATATCAAACCTGTATCTTCGTTCTATTTGCTGATAGAAAGACATCCTGCAATAACATAGTTTCAACTGGTTTTAATATGAGTCTTTTCTAGAGAGTTAAGATTTCAAATTTTGATGCATTGATGCAGGTTGGATCTGTTACTGCAATATGCTCCACCTGTTTTCTCATAAGGTGCCTTGCGGTGAGTGTCGATCCCGTATCAAGGTAACGAGAGGAAAGTAAGCTCATCAAATCTTTATGCTAACCATTTCTTTCCCTTCTTCTATTTGTAAATGTTGCAGCTTGGTCTATCAGCCATTGGCTCTGGTGCCTCACTAGATGAATTGGGTCATCCTCTTCTGGATTTCACCTTCTACATGGTAATGTACCCTTAACTTTGTCATAACAGCCATTCGGTTCGGTTTTAAAAACAAATCCATGGTTTTGAATGATTCAGCTGACCGAAGTACTCCCTTCGGCACTTGTTCTCTACATACTGCGGAAGCTCCCTCAGAAAAGTATTTCTGGGCAATATCATCCCATTCGATAGACCAGTTGCTCATGCAAAGACTAACCTACTCAGAGTTTGTTGCATTCATCAGATTGGAATACGAAAGAACTACAGAGGAAGATTCCATGTCAAGCTCCCCCAACATTACATATTATAATTTACAGCATCACTCAGGCCTTAGCCAAACATGTTCATAATGACAAGAAACAAGTCTTATTATCAAACTGTGTTGTCGTGTGGTTTCACTCGAGAATTTTTGAGCTGCGGAATGATTGGACAAAGCCATCCACCCTTTTCCTGATCTCTTCTGGATTGGCCCCGACAGCCTTGTCTATCACTGCGCCATCATCTCCCATCAGAACGAAGGTTGGCATTGCCTTCACCCCCATCTTAGAAGCCACCTCCTGCCATTTCCATTGAACACCAAACAAGTAAACAGCAGTGAATTTTGTATCATGAATTCCTGAATTATGCAAAAGAAGAACAAAATCCATCTCACCTTGGCTTCATCAACATCCACCGAGAGGAAGAGGATGTCCGGATAAGCCATGGCCAGCTCCTCGAAGGACGCGTTCATGGCGAGGGAGGGAACACACCATGAAGCCCCGAAGTGGATGAAAACCTACAACCAATCACGCAGGCATCAAAAGGAGCGACCGAGGAAGAAATTGTGCCATGAGAGTGCTTACAGGGCAGCCTTGGTCCTTGGCTTGGTTGATGAACGTGTTCCACGACTGCTCTGAGTTCACCTTCACAACTCTAGACCTGGAATTCTGCTGCTGGCCTTCCATGACTGATGACCCACAAGCTCGTGAGCTGTTTTTTTGATCAGTGCTGGGTGGGAATTTATAGAGATAGGAAAGTGGAGATGGAGACAGGTGGCCTAACAAAATATCTAATCTTGTTCATATCCATGAACATTGCTGTGGAAGTTTGTTTTGTTTTTGTTTGTTCCACAGGATCTTTTTTTTTTCTTTTTTGAGAAATCTGACGTGGGAGTTTGAGAATCGTAGGCTGTTTGTGAATTAATTTAGTTTTTCTCTTCTAATTCGGACGGAAATCAGATGGTTGAAATTGGTTTTGCAGGTTTTAAATTATCAAGAAACAACTGGAATCGACTGGCTCTTTGTATAATAAAAAAGTGTTGTCATTATGGTGTTTGTTTTATTATTTTATTTTGGTTGTAGATAAGCACCATAAACAAGGCACGACTAAAAGAGATACTTTATTCGTTTGTGATTTTAGTTTTATGAATTGATTTATGATGATCTTTTTTAATTTAATATTGTTAGATAGGATGGGAACGTGTTGACACTGTTGTTTGATGTTGATTGTATTGTTTAATTTTTAAAATTTTATAAATCAATAATTATAATTTAAAAAGAAAAATTTTAATCTCAATTTAAAACTAAAATTTTAGAAAATAATTTGCCAAATTCATAAAAAATAATTTCAAATTTTAATTTAAAATTATTATATAAAATTTCTAAAATTAATACTTTAAATTTTAACTAAATAATCATCTTAGGCAACACAAAATTTATATGGGTTGATTGTCTTTTTTATCTCTCATCTTTATCTCTTTATTTTTTATCTTTATATCTTATTATCTATATTTAATTCTTATATTTTTAATATATAAAAACTCTATTTATTTATTTATATTTTATACTTTCTTTATTTTTCATTCTTTATATATTTCTATATTTATATTTATATCTTTATTTTTTATCTCTTTATATATTTGTTTTATCTTCCTTTCTTTTATATTTATTACTTTATTATTTATTCGTATTATATATATTCTTTTACTTATATTATTTATTTTATTTTATTCTTTATTCTTATTATATCTTTATTTAAATCTCTATTTTTTTATATTCTAAAGAGAATCTGATATATCAAAACTATCATATTTTATATATCATTTCTTATTTTTATTTTAGCTATATCTTACTAGATTAGATTTGATTTCAGGCTAAAAGAGGGCCTGAAATGAATTAATTTCATACCTTATATGGGCCTGAAATTAAATTTAATCGATTTTTAATAATTTTTTTATGATATATAATCTATTTTAATTTTCACATATAAATTTATTTTAATTTGTATTTTATTATTTCTAATATATACCATTCTATAAACTCTATTTCTTTTTTAAAAAAGAAATAGAGTTTATACAATTCTACAATTTACAAACTCTTTACATATTTATTTATTTTTCTCTCTTTTATATTTATTACTTTATTATTTATTGATATTATATATATTTTTACTTATATTATTTATTTTACTTTATTCTTATAATATCTTTATTTAAACCTTTATTTTTTATATTTTACTTTATTTATTTTATTTTTTTTTAAAATTTTATATATGAAGCTAGTGTCTATCTTCAGATATTGGAAAAACTAAAGAGGCTCTAATATATCAAAACTATTATATTTTATATATATTTTTTTATTTTATTTATTTTTTTATTTTTTATATTTTACAATTTCAGGAGCAAAGAGACCTTAAATGAATTTAGGCCCTTTTAGCCTGAAATAACTCTTTGGGCCTGTTTGGCTGAAATAATTTTGGGTCTGAAATCAAATTCAATCAAATTTTAATAATATTTTTGAGATATCTAATCTATTTACTATCTTAATTTTCACATATAAATTTTATTTTAATTTCTATTTTATATATTTCTAATATAAACAATTCTACGAACTCTATTTTTTTAATATTTTATATATCCTTCTTTATTTTATTTGTTTATATTTTTCGATATTTTATAATTTCTATTTATATCCTTATTTCAATTATTTATAATTATTTTGAAAAAAATAATTTCGATTTTGAATATCAGAGGGTTTGATATTTTCATATTTCAAACTCACGTTGGACCTAAGATTCTCGGATTTCAGGCCCGACGTGGCCTGATATTTATTCTTTTTAAAAATATATTTTTAAAATATATAATCATAATTTATTATTTATTTATAAGATAATCTTTTAATTATTTCTTATTTTGCTCATAATCACAGCAAAATATAATAAAAGATTCGGGACGAATCAAGTTGTATAAGGCAGGAAGAGATATATAGGATGAGAGAAAATGAGAATACTTGCATCCAAAGCATAAATTATTATTTTAAAATTAAATTATGAAAAGGTGATTCAGATGTCTTGAAAAGTGAATTATGAAAAAGAGTAATTGGCGAGAGAGGTATAAGAAGAATGAGGTAAAAAACAAACTATAGTATACTTTTTAATAAATATAGATTTTTACCTACGTCCTTCGGTATTAATACCGTAATAATATAAAAAAAATATACATACATCTGACTTCCCAAAAGACAATAATAATGCTTCATCACATCCTCTTTATGATCCCACACGTAGATTGATTTAGGCACTAGAACAAATATGCAGTTGGACTAGTTGATGAAATGACTGAAGAAACATCCTTGTACCTGAAAGAGGGACAGACTCACGTAAGGATAGATTGACAAGTAAGAAAAATCAAGTAAATACTCACTGCTAAACAGCCAAGATGCAAGTGTTCCTTTTCCTCTCACAGTTCCAAAGAATAAACAGCTTAGTTGTAGCATGATATTAGATGTTGAAATTATGCCAAAAAGATTAGCACCCTGTTTGGAAAGAAAGGAATTGGAATTCCTTTGGGAATTTGAATTCAATTCCATTGTTTGGTAGCAATTTACAGGAAGGAATTGTTAAGGAATTGAATTCCAATTCCTTTCAAACCCCTCAAAATAAATCACACCTAAACACATGTGATTTGTGAAAGAAATTCACTTAAACAAATTAAATTACCAAATCGCCCCCTCACAAAACAAATTAAAGTTGCTCCGGCTCCACCCTCGCAGGATAAAATCGTAAAAGTATAACAATTGAATTGAATTCAATTCTATTTTTACAATTCATTCCAAACATGAGAATTGGAATTCAATTCCGGTTGGAATTCAATTCCGCCAATTTCTTACTTAACATATTTCCAAACAGGGTGTAAGAGTATTATTGCTTTCACCCCCCAAACATTATCATCATGCAAATCTCATGAATCTACACGAAAATTGTTTGTGCTGATAAGTTCAATCACTACAAAATGTTCTCTTTTTTGTTTTCTTAAATTTTAACAGAGTATGATGATCGATGAGATGAGTTATCCAGGGAGGTTACCGGTTATCATCGCCGTGAGAACGAGGAAGAAACCGACCATAGACGGTAGCCTTCGCCTTGCCCGACGCATCACTACCCGTTTTTCCATCGACTGCCACCGCCACCGTAGATCGGTGCTCAGAGATCTCCGAAAGCGACGGCCTCCACGGCTTGAAGCCGCGTCTCGCGCCGCGGCGGCGGCTGCTACGGGGCGGCCCGGTAGCAGCCGTCGTCGCCGGCGCATCCTCCGGCCACATAGCGACGCACCCGCATTGGAGCAGAGAGGCGAGTTTCATCTACCCTCCGCCGCGAGGATGGGGCAAGCGGCCAACCATTATATAGATAGACAGACTTTTCCAAGAAGTAAGAATATAACCTGTCACTCATCACAGATCTGACTATGCGGCAAACATTTTGCAGATTCCAAACGCCTCTCCTTCACTCATTCCCGACAGGGCCGAAGAAGATCTTCAGTCGCCATCGGAGGAGGCATTCAATGAGCAGAGAGTTCTACCGCTCCGAAGCTCCAAGTGGGACGCAAAGAACTGGAGAACCGTCCAGTTCTTTGCTGCTGCCGCAATCTGTGTGGCCGCGGTGAGCCATCAACCAGGCAATCGAATCGATCACGGCGATCGCCCCCCTGTGAGGCCACTGTCATTCAGTCAAGTCTGGCGTCGAGTGTGCATGCAGGCACAGTAGCGTGGGCACCGCAGAGGAACGTGTGGCTCGAAGGAATTGAACAGTTAGGGAGTGGATCGAAGAACTGAAGGATCGTTGGAGATCAAGATCGAGGGACGCTGACTTGTGCAAGTTGCTTGCTTGAGCTGTTGAGCAGCTACAAGACAAGAGTTCAATGTCAGAGAGATGATGACCTGGAGGATAGCGCAGTATTAAATGTGGAATCCTACTGTCTTATCTGTTTATGATTAATGTTTCGGAGTGGAGAAATTGAACTAGGCAAGTACTGATTTGCTTTCCCATGTTAAGGAAGTTTACTTAATTGTCGGAAGGATAATGATCTCGGCTTTGTTTACGGGTAGCTCGATCAGCTTAGTCAGCCAGCTTGACGCCACGAAGACTTAGCGGGCAAGTCGAGCCCGAGCACCCCCTAACTCGGTCTCCCAAGTCCGTTTTCCCGACCCAGGTCTGGGTCGGGCAATCCAGCCCTCAGCGCTCCATCGACCGGATAACTAACAGACCCGAGACAGGGTCAGACAGACATAGCTCAACAAACTCCCCACTCGGAGCGTAACTCATGTCTCTCAGTTCTTAGTCGGACGCGTGACGACCCACACTTTGGACATGACCCGACTCGGTCCTGCCGGTCGATATTCGGTCTCCGGACCCGCTCTCCACTACGCAACCCTACATCAGTGCATCCGGGGTACGACCCTGACGTCGGGGTAATACATGTCTTACCCATTTATGATATACCTCGCGGTTATCCCGCTGACTCAGTACGATTGTACCATCCAAGCATCCCGCGTCATGCTGTGGTACCTCTAGGTGCTCTCCTACGAGCTGACAGACACCACACCCCTGTCTCGTCGACACGGACAGAGGTTGTCAGCTCCCCCGGCTATATAAGTCTCTCCCCTCCTCATTCCGCAGGTATGCACAATCACACTTTACTTTACTCTCCTGCATTTCTTTTGCTCTACTATATTTCCTGCGAATATTGACTTGACCGTCGGAGGGTTTGACCGGGGAAAATCCCCGACAGGTTTGCTAACGACCATCTTATCGTAGGTCATAGTCAGGTAAGAGTCAGGTCAGCAGAGCCCGTAGCATTCGGGAGACTATTCTACCCTTGGGACTTCCATCTCACTTCGCGACAGGATCAGACAATATCTTTGTAAATCTTTTCTTCTCTTTTTTTTCCCCTTAGATTGGGTTAATCGACGTGATTGAATCTAAATAGATGATTGGTGAAAAAAAAACATCTCGATGATTGAATCTAGACAAAGGTGAAATCGCTCGCCCTCAGCGCCCCCGCCGTATCCGTCCCAAGGCCCTCTCGAAGGAGGTCGATGATTGAATCTAAATAATAAAGAAGGATTGACTCCCTCTATATATCTATTAATCTAACTAGTCAATTGGTTCGATTCTACTTGGGCCGATCTGGATGCGCCCAAAACCCGCTTTATTCTGGATAGAAGGATGAATTTTGTTCGATTTCAATTGGATTTTAATTCAACATCTTTTGATTTATACTTAATAAAATTTATAAAAATAATTATTAAAAAAGTTGGATTATAGTTTTGGATAACCATATATGTGTATCTGTGTTATAATGAGAGGGAGACAAATATTAAAAAAGAGATTATATATATATATATATATAAATATAAATATATATATATATATATATATATTTTACAGTAAAAACGGAACGGATTGATTGATTACCGGAGGAATCGGACAACGAAAAGTCGGAGGCACTCCCGGCATGGCCTTATCACGGCGGGCATGACAGATCAAGCGATCAAGTGTGGGCAGCAGCGACGGCGAATTATGTAAAATGGCGAATCGCTCGTCTCAGCGTTCTCGTCAACCCATCCCAGGACTAATACGGAGGAGATAAATCACGGTTATTATTGGTGTGGTGTTACTGGTGTGGTGAGGTGCTTGGGGTCGAGAGAATTAATGTCAGCAGATCAGGATTTTATCCCTGTACACAACTGACGATCCTCGAATCTGTGACCTCCATGTAAATGACGAGGCATCTTACTATCCGATCCAGCCCGCGGGGGCAGCGACGACGAATTATAATTTATGCACGCGGGAGTGGGATAAGCCGATGGTTTAATAGGATCTTAATATTTAGATATTGATAAATAAACATAAGTTATAACAGACATTCTCAAAGCACTTATTTAAATAGGATGATTATAATAAACTTTCTCAAAGCATAATTGATATTAAAATATAATAAAAATTCATTTTAATTTTTACCAAATCAGTCGAATGTTGGCAAACTTCATCCGATTGGAGGTGCCCCTAGTCAGCCAAGACACCTCCGATGTGCCACATCAACAACAACCACTTTTGACCAGTGAGTTATAAATAGAGGGTTTATCCTCTTAGTCCATAACACACTAGCTTGTAATTTCATTTTCATTTCTGTTTTGTCAAAGTCGGTAACCTTTCAACTTCTACGGTAAGAGGCTTCTCTAGCTCTAACCTTGTCAAAAAAAGGAGCTTGATAGAACTTTCCAAAGTCTTAGATTAACAATCATCTAGATTATAACAAAGTAAATCTTTGTCTCTTATTTTGTTAGAGGTTGCAAGGGTGCAAACTTAGTCCCACATTGAGAAACACATGGGAAGATCATTGGTTTATAAGGAATATGATATCTCCATCGGCATGAGACCTTTTGGGGAGAGCCCAAGAGCAAAACCATGAGGGCTTAGGTCCAAAATGGACAATATCATGTCATTGTGGAGATATCTAAATTCCTTTTGGTACTAACAAGTGGTATCAGAGCCAGGTTGCTCATCCAGATCTAACCATGTGCGTTAAGCCTTAAATAAAGGATATGTGGGCTCCCGTGTCTTGATCAGGACCAGTTCTAGCTGCGGCTAGGTGGTGAAGTCCTAGTAGGTCAGGTGGACAGAGGGGCAGAAAGTCCTAGTGGATCAGACATCAAGAACAGAAAAGGTTTCCGTTTGTGGTGGGGCGTCCTTTGTTTGAGGGGGGATTGTTAGAGGTTGCAAGGGTGCAAACTTAGTCCCACATTGAGAAACACATGGGAAGATCATTGGTTTATAAGGAATATGGTATCTCCATTGGCATGAAGCCTTTTGGGGAGAGCAAGGCATGAGGCCTTTCGGGGAGAGTTCAAGAGCAAAACCATAAGAGCTTAGTCCCAAAGTGGACAATATCATGTCATTGTGGAGATATCTAAATTCTTTTTGGTACTAACACATTTTAATGTTCTTATTGTTTTTAATTAATTAAGTTTGTCATTGTTAAATAGAAAGTAAGAGAATGTCTGATTTTATTTTGCAGGCTATTCACTCCTCTCTGGCTTGTCCACCAGATTTAACAAGTGGTATCAGAGCCCTACCGCCTTAGAAAGACTAATCGTTGACTAAAGCAACCAGAAGAATGACCGGATCAAATATTCACCCACTAAAGTTGAGTAAGAGTTCACACTTAGAAAGCCATGAATGGGGATATTTTTCAAAATCGATTTCGATATTTTACTAATAATTAAATATGATTTTGAAGCACCAAAGGGGGAGAGTGGAGAAGAAATAGAAGATCATCTTTGGAACAAGGAGCAGTAGACTGACTTTGTGGCCAACGGTAAAACAAAATATCAGTTGTGAAGCATACTACCTCTTCAAGAAGTCAATCGGATGGGCTCTTACAACTTCACTAAAGAACTCTAGGAACTCTGCGAGAAGTTCCTAGAGTTTCATGAAGGAATCTTGGAGGCCAAATTAGCAAGACGGGATCTATTCCGAAATCAACTAACCAACCTTCAGAGAGAAAAGGTGGCTCATTTGGACACAAAGCTTAAAGAGTTGATAATTGGACTCACCAATCTTAGAGAAATTATAACAAATCGAGATTCAATCAGATACACTCTAAATTCTTTTCCAAAAACTTAAGAGTGGAACTTGATTATAGACTCGTATTATATTTCGAAAGATCTCAAGGTAAGTAATTTAGAAGAATTATTTTCTATTTTCAAATTATAGGAGTCAAGATGTTCTGGCTTAGGAAATGAAGAGAGGTGAGGTCAAGTCAAAACCTAATACTAGAAGCCAAGAAGAATGAATCATATTCAGAGTTATCTTTGATGAAGATGATGAGGTATTTATGGCAAGAAGATTTTAAAAGTTTTTTAAATCTAATAATTTTTATAAGAAACAAGCCTCGATGCTACTACGGAGAAAGAAAAGTAGAAATACAAGATGCTATAACAATGATGAAGAAGATCACATCAAGGACAACTATCCCAGATTAAAAAATAAAACAAAAGAAAAAGACAAATGATCAAGAAGGTCCAAGCAAAAGAACAAAAAAGCAATATGGAGTGAGTCGTCTTTGGTTGGTTATTAGTGCTAATTCGGCATCCCTATTTTTTTGAGTTGTAAAAATAATAATTAAATTTTTTATATTTAAGTTTTGATAATCAATCTTTTTAATTGTTTAAATTATTAAAATATTTTTTTTTGAGTTGTAAAAATAATAATTAAATTTTTTATATTTAAGTTTTGATAATCAATCTTTTTAATTGTTTAAATTATTAAAATATTTAATATTTTTTGAAATTTTGAACGTAAATAAGATTTTATTAATTATAGTTTTAAAATTTTCTTTGAGTGAAATCATATTAATTGAGATGGGATCCTTGTCCCATAATTTTCTCCTTTCTCGACCAAATTATAATAGGGAAGGTGAATATGGGGATCGTGACCAATTGCAATCGGATCATGCCCAATTATCGCCCACCTCCGGTCGCAATTGGTCCCGATCCTCCTAAATTCATCTTCTAGTTTGATTGGGACAGACAGTCGGAGGCCATTGATGATGAGCGGGCGATAATCAGATGGGGCACCGATGATGTGGATAGATGATTTGAAATAGAAATACATGAACATTATGGAATAGAGAATCTCATATTCCATTTATTGTTAGTCATACTCTATAAGTTGTCTATGCATTAAAAAAATAGTTTTTTATAAAATTTAATATCTCACGTATTGTTTTAATTTTAAATTTTTTATTTCATTTTTCTATAATATTATCTTCCATTGATTTTACATTTAAATTTTTAATTGTTTTTTCCGAATTTTAATTTTTAATTTTAATAACAAATCGAGTATCTTTTTTAGATCGAATAAATTCTTATATATTTTTTCATACGTTTTTCAACTTAAATATATATCAATTCGATATTTGAAAAAATGAACATATATATACTACTTTGCTTTGAATGAATTAAGAACCTTTATTTTGGGTTCTCATTGGAAGAGTAAGAAAGAACGAGAAAGGATCCCTGAGAAAGAAAAACAACATTATGAAAATATCACTAATATTAAAGAACAAGAATGATACGTGATAACTAGATGAGGGAGGAAAAGAGCACAAGAACATCAATTAGAGAGAAAGAATACACAAGATCATTGGCAACTATAAGGATGCGTTTGGTAGGGTCTAATCACCCTTATAAGGCGGTGGCGGTCGGTCGGCGGCGGTCGCCGGCCGGTCGATGGTCACCGGCCGACCGGCGGCGGTCCTCGATCGTCAATCTTGATTACATTACAGAATGGATTACCCCTCACCAAACAAAGGAATTCAACTTGTAATGGTTATCAAAGATTATATACAACTCATTACTAAATATAACAATGTAATCAAGATTACATTACATTACATTACAAACTTGATTACATTACAGACCTGATTACATTACTCCCTACCAAATGTAGCCTAAGAGCAATGTGATAGTGCATGTTTTCGTGGGATCGATATGGAAAAAGGAATAGTCGATTAGATTTTTAAAAATAAAATATATAATTAGAAAATCAATAATAAATAAAATTGAAATAATCTAGTTAAAAATTGATATTTTTTTAATTAATTTAAAATTAAGAGCAATATAATTTTTTAAAAATAATATAAATAATATTAATATATAAAAAATTAGGAGCTCAAATTTTATTGAGCATAGGCTTTAAGTCGGCACAGTCGGCACCTAGTTGTGAAGGTTGGATCTGAGCACAAGTAAACTACTAATAATACTTAACTTTCAATAAGGTGGCTAACATTATGTTTGTTCTTGTCGGTTCTTGTTGATTTGACTTTCGTTTGAAATTTTGTTTTGATTTGTATATCTTATTGTTCTTTTATTCGTTTAAGATTGAAGTTGTCATTTCGTGCTTGATAGTATTGGGGTATTGTGATTCTCATTTATGCTATTTCTTGCCGGATATTGCACGGGCAGAATTAGAACCACAACATCCAATTTGTATGAATCCGAAATTAAATTTATCGAGTTTTATATTCTCTAAAAATGATATATAAGGGTCAATAAAAGTTCGGTCAAACTAAACAAACAGATGGAACCCACATATGCTACCAATAATATTTAACTATCAATAAGGTAGCTAACCTTATGTTCTCTTGTCGCGGTCTTTGCTGATTTGACTTTCATTAGAAATTTCATTTTGATTTCTATATCTTATCGTTCTTTTATTCACTTAAGATGGAAGTTGTCATTTCGTTCATGATAGCATTGAGATATTGTGATTCTCATGTATGCTATTTCTTACATGACATTGCACGGGCAGAATTAGAACCACGACATCCAATTCGTATGAATCTGAAACTAAATTTCCCGTGTTCTATATTCTCTAAAAAAGATATATAAGGGTGAATAAAAATTCGGTTAAACTAAACAAATCGATCGAACTCATCGAATTTAAAAATTCGATTCGATTATTTTGATATTTCACTTTATTTTCTAAAAAATATTGGATTTTTTTGGTTAATTCTCTTTTGTTTTGGTTTTAAAATGTTTTATTTGGTTAAATTAAATAAATCAAAATAAAAAATCGAACAGGTAAATCTTCCATGATTCTATTATTTTTTTTTAAAAAAAATTAGTTTTAGTTTCGATTAAATCTCCCATGATTCTAAAAAAATCAGTTAATTTGATTTTCCACCTAATTAATCGATATTTTATCGATTCGATTTATTCGATTTTTATTGAATATTTCCGTATTAGACTACATTTGTAGTAATTTTTTAATATCATTGTCAGTATGCTTTAATTTAATTGTTTTTTATAACGATATTTGTTATATAAAAAGTAACTTTTTTTGTTGATTTTTTTTTTCATGATACCAGTGATAGGATTAAGAAAGCGACAAAACTGATGGGAGCTATGATTATGGAACATCCTAGTTTGCATTTTTACTTTGATAGAGAAGATGGTGTCTGTAATAAGACACTGATCAAGATAGCATCACTCATCACTACTAACACTGAAGGTAGCTAACCCACATATATATGCTACCAATAATATTTAACTTTCAATAAGGTAGCTAACCTTATGTTCTTTTTGTCGCTTTGTCGCGGTCCTTGATGATTTGACTTTCATTTGAAATTTTGTTTTGATTTCTATATCTTATCTTCTTCTATTCGTTTACAATGAAAATTGTCATTTCGTTCGTGATAGCATTCAGAGCCTCTCTTCAATATGTTTTTTTGTACTATTCATATTCCAGGTTCCTAGCACCATTTCTGTCCCAAAATTTATATCATTATTAGTGTAAACTAAATTTAGAGGTGTAGCAAGTAAAAAATATTCATGGCAATCTTTTAAATGTTTCTATAGCACTTAAGAAGTGCCAACATCTCTGAGTTAAACAAGTTATAGTAACTTATCTGCCGATTGTCTAAGCACATTCTAATGCTAGGTGCAAATATGAAAAATGAAGGTAGATCATAGAGAAAAGGAGGATGCCTCATTTTGCGTTGCTGCTCCATAATAGTTAGTAAGGCAAAGTTAGTGACTGCAGTTAAGTGCTTGGTACAAGTTTGATAGCTTTATGTATAATTTTTGATAATTTTATGTATAGGAATTTGAATTTGATATGTTTGTAGTTGTTTGATAGTTGTATGTGAAATGGTTTGTATTTTGTTTTGAATGTGAGTGATCTAGTGAAATGGTTATGAATGTGAAATGACTATGAAATGGTTTTTGAATGTGAAATAGTTTTGTGATTGATCGATGTTGTGAATGTGATGTTGTGTTGTGAATGTGATTATCGAAATTGCATATTTGTGAATGTGAAGATTAAATTTGGATATTTGTAAAATATATATATGATTATTACCCAAATACGAATTGAATATGTAAATTTTTTTTATTTACCGACGGATTTCCGACGGAATTAATATTTCGTCGGAAAATATCGAAAACATTTCCGATGGAAATTAGGGATTTACCGTCGAAAATTTTCGACGGAATTACAGTTCCGTCAGAAATTTCCGACGGAATTTTTAATTCTGTCGGAACTAGATTCCGCCGGAAAAAAAAATTCCATCGGAAATTTCACCAATGGTACGAAAATTCCGTCGGTAATTCCTTACCAACAGATTTCACTCCGACGGAGAAAATTCTGTCGGTAAGTGCGTTTACCGACGGAATTCCGTCAGTAAATTCCGTCAGGAATGCTGTTTTTATGGTAGTGTAATTGAGTTGAAGAAAGGATCTGAGTCTCAGGCCGCAATTGATTATACTTTGTCTTTCTACCCGGCCGCTCAGGTTCGTTCCTTTTTGTCCTTGTGGTCTTGGATGATTTAATAGGATAAGGGCTATTGTAATTTTTATTAATTTCAGTTCTTGCAGGATATTGTGGTGTCAGAATTAGATCCACGGGATCCAATTTGTCTTAATTTGGCACTAAGCTGAGGCGATGGCGTTGGCGTCGGCGGCGACGAGGAAAAAGGATGTTTACTTAGCCAAATTCACTAATAAGTTGGGGAAGTTTGATACGATCATGCAACACATAGAGAATATCACCCGTAAGCAAATGGAACTGTCGGCCGAGGTGCGTGAGCTCCTTACGGATGGTTACAACAACAACATCAAATCTCAACTTGTTATGTTGAAGCAAATCTGGTCAATGGAGACGAAGGAAAATGAACTCGGCAACCAAAACAATATCACGTTGATCTGTAGTTACCAGAAACAGATCGAATCTGAGATCTCAGCTCTATGCGATAATATCTTTAACCTCATCGACATCCTCATGCTGATGGAAATGTCCGACGGAATTTTTTATTCCTTCGGAACCTAGAAAATTCCATCGGAAATTTTACCGATGGTACGAAAATTCCGTCGGTAATTTCTTACCGACGGATTTCACTCCGACGGATAAATTCCGACGGTAAGTGCATTTACCGACGGAATTCCATTGGTAAATTCCGTCGGGAATGCTGTTTTTTATGGTAGTGTGATTGAGTTGAAGAAAGGATCTGAGTCTCAGGCCGCAATTGATAAGACTTTGTCTTTCTACCAGGCCGCTTAGGTTCGTTCCTTTGTCCTTGTGGTCTTGCATCATTTAATAGGATAAGGGTATTGTAATTTTTATTAATTTCAGTTATTCCAGGATATTGTGGTGTCAGAATTAGATCCACGGGATCCAATTCGTCTTAATTTGGCACTATATTGAGGCGATGGCGTCGGCATCGGCGGTGACGAGGAAAAAGGACTTTAACTTAGCCAAATTCACCAAGAAGTTGGGGAAGTTTGATATGATCATGCAACACATAGAGAATATCGCCCGTGAGAAAATGGAACTGACGGCCGAGGAGCGTGAGCTCCTTGCGGATGGTTACGACAACAACATCAAATCTCAACTTGGTATTTTGAAGCAAATCTGGTCAATGGAGACGAAGGAAAATGAACTCGGCAACCAAAACAATATCACGTTGATCTGCAGTTACCGGAAACAGATCGAATCTGAGATCTCAGCTCTATGCAATAATATCTTTAACCTCATCGACAAAATCCTCATGCCGACGGAATATCATGCCGACGGAGTATCATGCCGACGGAAATTTCCGACGGAATATTTTATTCTCTCGGAACTAGATTCCGACGGAAAGAAAATTCCATCGGAAATTTTACCGATGGTACAAAATTCGGTCGATAATTCCTTACCGACGGATTTGACCGCGACGGAGAAAATTCCGTCGATAAGTGCATTTACCGACGGAATTCTGTCAGTAAATTCCGTCGGGAATGCTGTTTTTTATGGTAGTGTAATTGAGTTGAAGAAAGAATCTGAGTCTCAGGCCGCAATTGATAATACTTTGTCTTTCTACCAGGCCACTCAGGTTCGTTCCTTCTTGTCCTTTTGGTCTTGGATGATTTAATAGGATAAGTGTATTGTAATTTTTATTAATTTCGCTTCTTGGAGGATATTATGGTATCAGAATTAGATCCACGGGATCCAATTCGTCTTAATTTGGCACAATATTGAGGCGATGGCGTTGGCGACGGCGGCGACAAGGATAAAGGACGTATACTTGGCAAAATTCACCAAGAAGTTGGGGAAGTTTGATACGATCATGCAACACATAGAAAATATCGCCCGTGAGCAAAAGGAACTGACGGCCGAGGAGAGTGAGCTCTTTGCGGATGGTTACGACAACAACATCAAATCTCAACTTGCTAATTTGAAGCAAATCTGGTCAATGGAGACGAAGGAAAATGAACTCGGCAACCAAAACAATATCACATTGATCTGCAGTTATCGGAAACAGATAGAATCTGAGATCTCAGCTCTATACGATAATATCTTTAACCTCATCGACAAATACTCATGCCGACGGAAATTTCCGACAGAATTTTTTATTCCTTCGGAACTAGATTCCGACAGAAAGAAAATTTCATCGGAAATTTTACCAACGGTACGAAAATTCCATCGGTAATTTCTTACCGATGGAGAAAATTCCATCGGTAAGTGCGTTTATCGACGGAATTCCATTAGTAAATTCCGTCGGGAATGCTATTTTTTATGGTAGTGTAATTGAGTTGAAGAATGGATGTGAGTCTCAGGCCGCAATTGATAATATTTTGTGTTTCTACCAGGCCGCTCAGGTTTGTTCCTTCTTGTCCTCGTGGTCTTGGATGATTTAATAGGATAAGGGTATTGTAATTTTATTTATTTCGGTTCTTGCAGGATATTGTGGTGTCAGAATTAGTTCCACGGGATCCAATTCGTCTTAATTTGGCACTAAGTTGAGACGATGACGTCGGCGTCGGCGGCGACGAGGAAAAAAGATGTTTACTTAGCCAAATTCACCAAGAAGTTGGAGAAGTTTGATACGATTATACAACACAGAGAATATCACCCGTGAGGAAATGGAACTGACGACCGAGGAGCGTTAGCACCTTGCGGATCGTTCCGACAACAACATCAAATCTCAACTTGCTATTTTGAAGCAAATCTGCTCAATGGAGACGAGGAAAATGAACTCGGCAACCAAAACAATATCACGTTAATTTGCAGTTACCGGAAACAGATCGAATCTGAGATCTTAGCTCTATGCGATAATATCTTTAACCTCATCGACAAAATCCTCATGCCGACGGAATATCATGCCGACAGAAATTTCGGTTGGAATATTTTATTCCGTCGGAACTAGATTCCGACGGAAAGAAAATTCCATCTGAAATTTTACCGACGGTACAAAAATTCGGTCGATAATTCCTTACGGACGGATTTGACTCCGACGGAGAAAATTCCGTCGGTAAGTACGTTTACTGACGGAATTCAGTCGGTAAATTTCGTCGGGAATGCTGTTTTTTATGGTAGTGTGATTGAGTTGAAGAAAGAATCTGAGTCTCAGGCCGCAATTGATAATACTTTGCCTTTCTACCAGGCCACTCAGGTTCGTTCCTTCTTGTCCTTTTGGTCTTGGATGATTTAATATGATAAGTGTATTGTAATTTTTATTAATTTCGCTTCTTGGAGGATATTATGGTATCAGAATTAGATCCACAGGATCCAATTCGTCTTAATTTGGCACTATATTGAGGCGATGGCGTCGGCGTCGGCGACGGCGGCGACAAGGATAAAGGACGTTTACTTGGCAAAATTCACCAAGAAGTTGGAGAAGTTTGATACGATCATGCAACACATAGAAAATATCGCTCGTGAGCAAATGGAACTGACGGCCGAGGAGGGTGAGCTCCTTGCGTATGGTTACGACAACAACATCAAATCTTAACTTGCTATTTTGAAGCAAATCTGCTCAATGGAGACGTAGTAAAATGAACTCGGCAACCAAAATAATATCACGTTGATCTGCAGTTACCGGAAACAGATCGAATCTGAGATCTCAGCTCTATGCGATAATATCTTTAACCTCATCGACAAAATCCTCATGCCGACGGAAATTTTCGACGGATTTATTATTCCGTCGGAACTAGATTCCGACGGGAAGAAAATTCCTTCGGAAATTTTACCGACTGTACAAAAATTTGGTCGGTAGTTCCTTACCGACGGATTTGACTCCGACGGAGAAAATTCCATCGGTAAGTGCGTTTACCGATGGAATTCCCTCGGTAAATTCCGTCGGGAATGCTATTTTTTATGGTAATGTGATTGAGTTGAAGAAAGGATCTGAGTCCCAGGCCGCAATTGATAATACTTTGTATTTTTACCCGGCCACTCAGGTTCGTTCCTTCTTGTCCTTGTGGACATGGATGATTTAATAGGATAAGTGTATTGTAATTTTTATTAACTTCGCTTCTTGCAAGATATTGTGGTGTCAGAATTAGATCCACGGGATCCAATTCGTCTTAATTAGGCACTAAGTTGAGGCGATGGCGTCGGCGTCGGCGGCGACGAGGAAAAAGGACGTTTACTTAGCCAAATTCACCAAGAAGTTGGGGAAGTTTGATACGATCATGCAACACATAGAGAATATCGCCCGTGTGCAAATGGAACTGACGACCGAGGAGCGTGAGCTCGTTGCGGATGGTTACGACAACAACATCAAATCTCAACTTGCTATTTTGAAGCAAATCTGGTCAATGGAGACGAATGAAAATGAACTCAGCAACCAAAACAATATCACGTTGATCTGCATTTACCGGAAACAGATCGAATCTGAGATCTCAACTGTATGCGATAATATTTTTAACCTCATCAACAAAATCCTCATGCCAAAAGCTCGCGATTCTGCATCCAAGGTTTTCTACTATAGGATGATGGGAGATTATTCCGACCACCTAACACTACAAGAAAAACATATTTTACCGACGGAATTTCCGATAGAATAATATTCCGTCGGAAATTTCCGATGGAATATTTGTTTCCGTCGGAAATTTCTGAAGGAAATATATCCCGTTGGAAATTTCCAACAGAATTCTATTTCCGTCAGATATTTCCAACGGAAACAAATTTTTCGTCGGAAATTTTCGATGGAAATAGAATTCCGTCGAGAAATTCCGACGGAAATAGAATTCCGGCCAGCGCGGGCGGTGCTCGGGCCGGGCACGGCTGGCGAATCTGGTCGCACCCATGCTGCGCTGGCCTCGCCCGGCCCGGCTGGCAACCGGCCAGAGCTGGAAATTGTGTTGCTGAAAATTGTAGCTGGCCAGAGAGTGCAGGAAATTGTATTTCTGGGAATGTCTACTTTTTCCCAACTTTACATGAACGCGAGTCTAGTATCTCTCCGTAGACCCTTTTTTAGAAGGAAAAAAAAATAGAAGCTAATGTTGTAAACTTTTGATTGTATCCGGGAGAACCCTAGATTTTAGTCTGCAGTTGTGTAGCTAACAACACAACACAACACAACAACAAAGTGTGATTGTTGACACAACCCTAGATTGTATTGTCCAACTCACAACACAACAAAGTGTGAATTGTTTGTAGCTTTACATCTTGGTTTCTCTCATAAAATACTTTGATAGGCAGGTAATTAATTTCTGACTGCCAACCTATCTACTAGCTGGGCTAAGTCCAAGAAAAATTATACTAAACATTGATTAGCTTTTGGTTCAAAAGAAGATTCTGGGACCTTATCAGATATGTTATATTTCGAATAGGTATTCTATACAAACTAGGATTCAGAGCCTCTCTTCAGTATGTTATTTTGTACCATTCATATTCCAGGTTCCTAGCACCATTTCTGTCCCATGATTTACATCATTATTAGTGTAAACTAAATTTAGAGGTGTAGCAAGTAAAAAATATTGATGGCAATCTTTTAAATGTTTCTATAGCACTTAAGAAGTGCCAACTTCTCTGAGTTAAACAAGTTATAGTAACTTATCTGCCTATTGTCTAAGCACATTCTAATGCTAGGTGCAAATATGAAAAATGAAGGTAGATCATACAGAAAAGAAGGATGCCTCATTTTGTGCTGCTGCTCTATAATAGTTAGTAAGGCAGAGTTAGTGATTGCAGTTAAGTGCTTAGTACAAGTTTGATAGCTTTATGTATAAATTTTTGATAGTTTTATGTATAGGAATTTGAATTTTGAAAGGTTGTATCCAAAATACATATTAAGGAAGGATGGGGTTTTTAGTCCCACATCGCTTACCGGCGCAAGCCAAAGCTTCCTTATATGTGTTGCTGTGTTAATATAGTTAACACAACAAGCACAGGAGCTCTCTAGCCCGCCGCACGCGCACGCGCGCAATGGGCGCTTTGTAGGCGCACTTTGCACTTCGCAGCGAGAGCTCTTTATGCTCC
The DNA here is from genome assembly GCA_024364735.1 of Boesenbergia rotunda. Classification (NCBI taxonomy): domain Eukaryota; kingdom Viridiplantae; phylum Streptophyta; class Magnoliopsida; order Zingiberales; family Zingiberaceae; genus Boesenbergia; species Boesenbergia rotunda. The sequence goes on from JAGFNQ010004345.1 coordinate 300,647, forward strand.
AGGTGACAATGGTGGGTGACTGTACTGATGATTGGATAAACGGATGGCAATCGTCGGATCGAAGATGGTAATAAATCGCAGTGGATGCGATCTGGAGCGTTGATGGCTCTGGGTTATAAACTGACCATTGATGAGGGGGGTTTGATCTGAAGCGTTGGATTAAATGAAGTGATCTGACGGCTGAGATCAAGATGGATGAAGAGATAAGTCTCTTCGTCCAATGGACGAGATCATTCCATAATCTGAAGAGTTAAAACTCTTCAGATCCAATGGATCTGATCAAAAGTCTGGGATATGGTTTGCTAGCTCTGGGTCTTGCATAAAGTCTGGTATTTGGTTTGAAATGCAGGTTTGTATTTTGTTTTGAATGTGAGTGATCTAGTGAAATGATTATGAATGTGAAATGGTTATGAAATTGTTTTTGAATGTGAAATGGTTATGTGATTGATCGATGTTGTGAATGTGATGTTGTGTTGTGAATGTGAAGATCGAAATTGGATATTTGTGAATGTGAAGATCGAAATTGGATATTTGTAAAATGTATATATGATTATTACCCAAATACGAATTGAATCTATAAATTTTTGTTTATTTACCGACGGATTTCCGACGGAATTAATATTCCGTCAGAAAATATTGAAAACATTTCTGACGGAAATCGAGGATTTTCCGTCGGAAATTTCCGGCGGAATTGTGGTTCCATCAGAAATTTCGACGGAATTTTTTTATTCTGTCGGAACTCGATTCCGATGGAAAGAAAATTCCGTCGGAAATTTTACCGACGGTACGAAAATTCCGTCGGTAATTCCTTACCGACGGATTTCACTCCGACGGAGAAAATTCCGTCGGAATTCCGTCGGTAAGTGCATTTACCGACGGAATTCCGTCGGTAAATTCCGTCCGGAATACTATTTTTTATGGTAGTGTGATTGGGTTGAAGAAAGGATCTAAGTCTCAGGTCGCAATTGATAATACTTTGTCTTTCTACCAGGCCGCTTAGGTTCGTTCCTTCTTGTTCTCTTGGATGATTTTATAGGATAAGGATCTGAGTTTAGACTTTCCTTTTGAATTATAATATTAAAGATAAAAACTTTTAAATGCATACGGGGTATATTATATATATTTAGGATTTAAGATTTTAGGATTTAGAGGTTAGGTTATAGTGGGTTTAAGCTAATAAGATTTTCCCGCTAGAGTTTAAATTTCTCTTGTGGGTTATAATGTTTAAGATAAAAAATTTTAGATGCTTATGAGTATAATTTATATTTGAAGAAATATTGATTTAAAAAAAATAGACTGAGGGGCTTAGATTTGAATCCAGACTTCTCAATTACTTAAAAACAAAACAAAAGTTATTAGACTCTAAGCGTCTCTCATATAAGTTGGGGAGTGGACGAGTATAAAGCGGAAGATATATTATATGTATTTAGGATTTAAAATTTTAAGATTTGGAGATTAGGTTATATTGAGTTTAAGCTAATACGATTTTTTTCAGGGTTCAAAATTTTCTTTTGAATTATAGTATTTAAGATAAAAAAAATTTAGATGCTCATTAGTATAATTTATATTTGAAAAAATATTGATTTTAAAAGAAAAATAGATGTTCATCAGTATAATTTATATTTGAAAAGAAATATTGATTTTAAAAAAAAATAAATTGAGGCTCCTGAGTAAGACATCTTAATTACTTAATAAGGTAATCAAATTAAGTTGAGTTTAAAATAAATCAACTTATTAAAATGATTATTCAAATTTGACTTTTTGTTTTTGTTTGGAGCTTAAGCCTATTTTGAGGTTAGTTTGAACTTGGTTCAGGATATTATCAAACTCTAAATTTAAATTTGTTTAGTATGATTATTTGAAACTTTTACCATTTAAGCTTATTTGATTAGTTTGGCTTAATAATATAATTTATTTTCATTCGGAAAGTTTCTTTATTTACGAGTATTTATGGATGAAAATTATTCACGAATATTACTCACAAACGTTAACGAGCTGAATATATATGTATTAAAATTTATTCAATTAGTTAAATGAGTTATTCAAGTTTATTCATTTAATTAATCTTGAAACTTTTACCATTTAAGGTGGCAAAAGATGATTCGCTCGCTCCAGCACCCCGCTAACTTATCCCAGGACTAACACAGAATAGATAAATCACAGAGGTTACTAGTCCGGATTTTTATGGTTAACACGTGAGGAGGGTGGGGCACAAACTTTTACCATTTAAGCTTATTTGATTAGTTGGGCTTAATAATATAAATTTATTTTTTTCATTACTAGAGTTTCTTTATTTATGAGTTTTATGGACGAATGTAGTTCATAAATATTATTCATGAATATAATTGATAAATATTATTCACCAACGTTAATATATATGTATAATGTCCTACTAGGTTGATATCCTGTGTTACACTTTTATGTGCGATTATACGCGACACTCAACTCCAATCGATTGGTGAATCAATTGAGGTGGAGGCGCTCGTGCGCTCCTAGCCGCCAGCATCAATGGCCTTCGGCCGTCTGGTCCAATCTAAAAGGGAAAAAATGAACCCTAAGGGATAAAGCGATCGAATTTCGATTGGATTACAATCCGATGGCTATGCTACGCTCACGAGTTGCCTCAATTGATTGAGACGTCTGGGTGTTTCCCAATTAATTCACCCATCGATTGGAGACGGGATGCATATAGGCGCAGGGGATAAAGCACTATATATATATATATATATATATATTAAACATATGAATTTAATTAAATAAATTATTTAAATTTATTTATTTAATTAATCTTATATATATTAAATAAATATAAATAAATTTTTATCAAATCGAAAATCTAATTTATTCCCAAACTTACCATTCATTTACAACCCTAACTAATGAATTTGAAATCTATATATATATATATATATTAAACATATGAATTTAATTAAGTAAATTATTTAAATTTATTTATTTATTTAATCTTATATATTAAATAAATATAAATAGATTTTTATCAAATCGAAAATCAAATTTATTCCCGAACTTACCATTCATTTACAGCCCTAACTAATGAATTTGAAATCGAGGTCATTAATGGATCGAATATACGATACCTAGTAAAAAAAAATTCAAAACTAATAAAAGGCTAACTTCTTTATGGCAAATGAAAGCATGACTGTGGCCCCAACTTCTATCCATTAGATCGCAGATAAAATTTTGGGTTTAGGTCTTACTTGAATCATACTGCTGTAAATTACAAGCCTCGCCACTCTCTTTCAGTTCTTTTCCAATAAGTTGAGGCGATGGCGTCGGTGGCTGAGGTGAGGAAAAAGAACGTTTACTTAGCCAAATTCACCAGGAAGTTGGGGAAGTTTGATACGATGATACATCACATAGAGAATATCGCCCGCGAACATATGGAACTGACGGCGGAGGAGCGTGAGCTCCTTGAGGATGGTTACGACAACAACATCAAATCTCAACTTGCTATTTTGAAGCAAATCTGCTCAATGGAGATGAAGGAAAAGGAACTCGGCAACCAAAACAATATAACGTTGATCTGTAGTTACCGGAAACAGATCGAATCTGAGATCTCAACTCTATTCGATAATATCTTTAACCTCATCGACAAAATCCTCATGCCAAAAGCTCGCGATTCTGCATCCAAGGTTTTCTACTATAAGATGAAGGGAGATTATTCCAACCACCTGATTGAGTTGAAGAAAGGATCCGAGTCTAAGGCCGCAATTAATAATACTTGGTCTTTTTACCAGGCCGCTCAGGTTCGTTCCTTCTTGTCCTTGTGGTTTTGGATGATTTAATAGGATAAGGGTATTCTAATTTTTATTAATTCCGGTTCTTGCAGGATATTGCTGTGTCAGAATTAGATCCAGGGGATCCAATTCGTCTTAATTTGGCAATAAGTTTCTCGAAGTTCTACTACGAAGTTCTAAGGTGTCCAAAAAAGGCATATACTCTTGCCAAGCAGGTAATTAACTAAAAAAAATGCACGTTCTGTGCTCAATTTGATTAGATGCATGACCAATGATTCTCATTCATGTGTACTCTCGCTCATTAGAATGTTGTTTATTGGAATTCATTTTGTTTTTGCTTTTGATTTGTTTCTTTAACAATATTAGAATCAGGTAGAATCAAGTGGTATCTTATACTTTGTTAAAAGATTTATTTAGATTTCCGTAGAATTATTTCATCTTATACAAGATTCTAAAATTTGCTAGGCAGTAATCATGCGTCAGACTAGCGCCTAGGTCACTTAGGTGGGGACTAGACATCGCTAGGCGGATTCTTTGATATTAACATAATTTACATAATAAATCACACATTATAACTCCAACACAATAACATTAAATTTAAAATGAGTTCAAATTTATACAACTAATAAAATAGCATCGGAAATAAACTCAATATCATCGGACACAAATTCAACAATTCAACATTAAATTATTCTTTTTCTTCTTCTCCATAATTTTCAATAACTTGTTATTCATCGGACATAAACTCAATATAATCATTGTGATCCTCTTCTCGAATACAAAATCATTCTTGTGAAGTTCTCTCACTCTAGAGCTTCTTCGGAGTTGTAGATTTTCATTTACTCCACTTGCTTCATCAACCATTCGCCATGTGAGCCTGAAGCCTTATTTAAATTCATCATCTTCCCTACTATCCACAATCCAACCTTGTGCATTTGAAGCATCTTTTGCAAAAAGGATATTCATTTCTTTTTCTTTTTTTTTGTTTGTCCAACAATCTAACATTAAATTTGACAAATACTAGATTGTTCAATCTGTTGACATTCAACCTATTTTTGTTCTTTGAATGAATCTGGAAAAAAAGAGAAAGTAAGTATGATAGTTGGTAACAGGAATATAAACCATAAAAATCAATACTTTAATTTAATTAAAGATTTAAAGCTTAAAACCTACTCCTTCAAATACACTCTATTTTTTTTTCACACCCAGATGCACATGTAGATAATAAAACTATTCTCAATGTCACTCTTAGCAAGTTGGGTGCGTGAGCACCGTATGTACTCCACCACACACATGGATTAAATGTATCGTCATTTTTTTCACATGCTTTTGCTATCAATGTTTTTCCAACTAACCTAGTCTTGTCTTTATATTTTACAAATTCCTTGCTAATAATTACATCTTGTAGATCCAACTTATTAGATGCAAAATTTTTATGCATTCAAAAATTCTCATCGCAACCTCCTCGTAAAGAGCAATAGAACTATTTGTATAATAAAAATAGGGATTCAACAAAATAAATAGTGGTATGCAATGATGAATCAAGTCTATCCTTCATTTTTCACTCAATAATAGCTATGATAGGCTGATAATTTGATTAGACGTTGTTTAGGACCACCTTGATATCTTCTTTAGTTTGAAGAAGCTCCCCATATAGAAACCCATCGATGACTTTCTATCTCCATCTACCAAAAGAAGAACTCTTATCAAAGGAGCAAATATTTTCAAACAAAGTGTTACACCATTCCAAAAACTCATGCTCATCACAGTAGAGTAAGTTAATTTCCCTTTGTTTGTTTTTGACCATTTACATTTCTCCCACATGTCACTCATAAACATGACCCTTAAACTTGATTTTGTTTAATCAAATTTTGCAATGTGAGAAAATTTGATGCAAACCTGGTAACTCCTGGCTGGACTATGTCTTTCTTCTTCGTAAAACTTCTCATCAATGACAAAGTCCTATGGTGAGCATAAATGGAAATGGTAAAATACTTAGATTGCTCAATAACCTTTTTATATCTGGAAGCTTGCCAATACTTTCAAGAATGAGATTAACAGTGTGAGTTGCACTTGAACTTCAAAAGATCCCAGGTCGCAGTCATATTGTTAGTGGCGTTGTCTGTTACCATCTGAATAATATCTTGAGCTCCTACTTATTCAACACACTTGTCAATATACTAAAAAATAAGTTTAGTTATATGCGCCTCATTTGAAGACTCCTTAGACTCTAAAAATGTAGTACCATCCTTGCAATTGACACACAAATTTAAGATGATTCTTTTCTTTCTATCACTCCATGCATCTGTCATGATCGAGCTTCTTTTCTTTCTATCACTCCATGCATCTGTCATGATCGAGCACCTATTCTTTGTCCATTCTTCTGCATGTTTCTTCGGTAGTTGTTTTGTTCTTTTAACTTTGACTTTTAACGGTGGTTCCCTAAGTTGATATTGAGTTAGAGGCTTGAATCTTGGTCCAAATTGATCCATTGCCTCCATTAGTTGCTTGAAGTTATATCAACAGTATTGAATGAGATTCCATTTTCATAAACATATTGCTGAACTTATTGAGTTCTTTCTTTGAAAAGAGTCTCATTTTTTTTTGGCAAATCATTTTACTCCCACTTGAACCTATATTTTCTGGAGCAATTGTCGATGCGTATCTATCCATGGGGCCAAATGGAAGAGGTTTTATTTGATGGATCTATCTCTTCAATTTTAGAACCATCATATTCATCTAGAGAATTTGTTATCTCTGTTGTATAACTTTGTTCTTTCATTATTTTGTTCTTCTTTTGTTCCTCCCTTCTAAAATAGCCTTTTTGCACTTATTCTTATCTTCTTGAGATGCTTTTCGACAACCAAATATATTTTCAAGTATATTTCCTATGTGCTGCTTGATCCTGTACACTCCCCCGATATCATTTTTCCACACAACTTACATTTAATTTTGTCGAGTATCTTAGGATCAATCCACATCCCAAACCGATGTCATTTGACTTTCTTCTAAGAATCCCGGATTGAGGTTGAGTGATTGATGCCATCGAAGATGGATTGCTTGTCATTGTAATTGTGATAACCTGAAAATTGGTTTAAAAATAAATTTAAAATTTTAGAATCATCAATTACAAGTTTAAGGAATAATTATATATAAAATAATTAAGATATAATTATATATACAATATTTAGATTTTAAGACTTAGGAGCATTGAAATCAATAAATAAAAAAATATAAATAAGTAAAATAAAATTATTAGAATATAAATTCGATTTAAATGAATTAATAAAATTTATTAGATTTTTTTAATTATATAAAATTATGAATATAAATACGATTTATATAATCAATAAGATTTATTAGAATTTTTTAATTTAAATATAAAATTATTAGAATATAAATAAATTAATAAAATTTATTTAAAAAATTAATTTTAAATACATTTTTATATGATTTATTGGGAGAATTTAATTAGAATTTCGAGAAGCCTATTCGAATTACCTCATTTAGTTGAGGAAATATTTTAATTAAATAATAAAATTTTAAAAAGAAAAAACAATGCCGCGGGTTGCGGGCATCAGTAGCATTGCCACACCTCTAGCGAGTGCTGGATTCCGGAGGAGATGAGAGGAGTCGAACACGGCGAGAGGGAGTGTGAGGGGTAGATGAATCGACAAAAAATAGGTTTATGGCTTTAAAAAAAACAAAAAAACTAAAATTTTTACGGAGCTTGGCAAGCGTCGCGCAGGACCGCCTAGCGCCGCATAGGGCCATCTAGGTGGCTGCACACTCGGTTTCCGAGGCAGTTACCTGCCGTCGAGCGCCTAGGCCGTTGCATTGCCTAGGCTGGCCGCACAGTTGATTTCCGGACGGTTGCCGGCCACCAGCAGTTGCCTATTCTGCATTTTCAAACACTAATCTTATAGTTCTGAACATAATTTGGTACTGGGGCAACACTTTCTTAAACAAATAACATAATCAAAATCATGAACCATTTGTAACGTAAATTACCAAGACGATATGAAATTATAAGTCATAACTGGTAAGATTAAATATGCAACCAGTAAACTTGAAAAACTTTAAAGATGCAATTCTTTGACCTGAAGTTGCAATAATCTTCAAAAGAGAATTTCATGGATTTCATCTAATGCCAAAGTGTTGATAATAATAATTTGTTTCATCAACTCTACTCAATCTGCATATTACACACGATATTGAAATTGTAGAGATTGGGTTAAAGTTCATGGAAGGTTACTAAGAAAAAAACTATACAATAAGATTTAATAGCATAAATAGGTTCGAAAATGAGTAAAATTTAAACCTATACTCTAGAGAGAGAGAATGCTAAAAGAGAGAGAGTGATTAATCATTCTTTTGATATTTTGATTGAAGAAGAGAGATTCTAGAAGAAGAGAGTTGTTGGAAGAATGAAACAATTAATCTCATATTAAATCATGAAATACTAGAATATACTTTGAAATTAAGAAAATCATACGGTACTTTGAGACAAAGTGTGAATAGTGAATGGTAAAAGAAAATTCAGATAAGTAATTCTTTAATGATTGTCACTTCCCAAATTGTCCTAGTGATTTCGCTTTTAACTTAGGCATATTTAAGGAGCGCGATTGGGCAGACTTTTGTCCTTGTATCTCTTTTTTTTCTATAAAAGTTTTATAATTTTTCCTAAATGATTTATTTCTTACTATCTTAATGAATTAATATTTTATTATCATATCTCCTACTAAATATTTTTTATAAAAATATAACAACAAATCATGAACCATTTATTTCTTAGGAGCGTTTGGTAGACTTGTTTTCTATTTTTATTTTATGTAGAAAATGTGATTTTCTGGAAAAAGTATTTGGTTTATATTTTTTAGCCTTATTTTTCAGAAAAAGATATAGCGTTTTCTGGAAAATTAGAGAATGAAAGAAAGTCATTTTCTAGAAAATAAAAAAATACGATTTTTAAAAATGAAAATAAAAAATGAAGTAAATCAAACGCACCCTAAATGAATTTTGTTTAAGCTCATTTTTAAATTTGTTTTTCCTTCTTGTTTAAGCAGTATGTTGCTTTTTAAGATAAAAAAGGAATAGCAATGTCTTTTTTATTTTTGTTAATTGCACTTTTTCTGGAAAAGCAAACCAAAACTATTTTTTTTAAAACATACTGAATTCAAGAATTTAATATTTTTTTTATGTTAATAAAATATTGGTATGTTCTCCTCGTCTCAGGGATCCTTTGGCAAAAGGAACGCCATTGGTTTTTCAAAATTCGTAGCTATGTGATCATTATCATCTGCGGCTTTTTTTTCATTTGTATTGTCATCTGGCTTTCATTTTTGTTGTTGTTTTTTCCCTTTCCTAATATACTTGGACGTGGTCAACCTTTGTAGAGTTGCTGTTTTGGACTTTCTTAATTATTATGGAATCTCTTCTTCTGTTTGCCAGAACTATGATTGTGCAACTGCAGATGGGGCTTCATTTATCAAAGAGGCGTCATTCGAGAAGAGCTTTTCCGCTATTCAGCTTCTGGGCAACAACATTGACTCGTGGAAATTAGAGTTGCGGGTAGTATTTATGTTCATATTCAGATTTAACTTTATACTTACAACTAAAACAATTACATATTGCTGTTGCATTATTAAAAATTATGGCATTTTACGTTTTGAATTTCGTATTAACAATTGGAGCAAATTTGTGAACAAGTATATGCATACTTGATTTTCTAAAAAAATAAGAGCATCTTAGCCATATTAGACAATAATTGTAGGAATTTTTTAGTATCATTGTCGGTATGCTTTAACTTGATTGTTTTTGATGTTTGTTATATAAGAAGTAAATATTTTTGTTGGATATTTTTTTTTGCATGATGCTGGCTATGGTGATCAGAGTAGAGGCGATGGTGATCGGAGTAGCAGCCAAATCTGATGACGGAAGTCTGCATTTTGCATTTGAGAGTAGATGGAGTCTGTAATAAACCAACTGCTCTTGTGGAAGACTTGTTTTCTATTCTTGCATTTATATGTTTTGTGAAGAACTTGTATGCCTTGAAGACAAGTTCAATTTGCTTTTCTTCATAAATTCTAATGTCTATGAACTGCTGTGGGATATCTTGGATATCAAGTGTGAATGAAAAGAGGGATGGTGGGACTTTAGTCCTACATTGAAATTTTCTAATGAATAGAAAGTGAGGAGAGAATAAAGGGACTCCCTTGTGAGTGGGGCTTTAGTCCCACATTAGGAGTTCTAAGGCAAAATGGTTGGTTTATATTGTTTCACAAGCATGATAGTTGTGAACAAATGCTAGGGAGAGGCTCTCTCTCATGCGTAGGTGCGTAGGGGAGTGCAAATCTAGGGCCCAGATTGGTACTGAACCAAGTGAACTCATGTGCGTGTATGACCTGCGCGCATCGAATGTCCGACCGATTGGGGCAAAATTTGTCCAAGCAGATGAACTAACGTTTTGCCAAATTGATTTTTGCTCAAATGTAACTGATACATTAATTTTGATTAATGTGAGATCAGTAACCCCCATAACCCCCAGACGTTTGGATCTGATCGGGTAAATGACAGTAAATGATGATTAATTCGTCATTGAATGTTGTGGGGGTCTGAGCCTATATAAGGAGGTCGTGACCGAGAGCAAAAGACACACAGACGATACAAAGAAATTCTCCTCCACTCCACCTCGTTCCCGACCTCCGTTGATAGCAGTCGGGTACCTCCTCAGTTCGCCACAAGCAATGAGTGCTCTGTTGTGTCCGTGGTCTGCTGTTGTATCCTGAGAGACAGACGTCCATCCGAGCCTCGAAGCACCACGGAGGAGGACAAATCTGTTTCAAGGAAACTGCGTTGCGCAGACCTCAGCAACTTCCTGGTCGGGAGACGTCCGACTATTGCTCGAGAAACCCGGTCGGGAGACTCGGATCGAGAGATCGGAAAACTCAGTCGGGAGCTCGAGAATTCAGCTCGGGAGACTGCTGCTTATGAAAAAAGACAATCAGGCCACTCAACAGATAAGTTAAAGTTATTTTAATAATTTTAATTTATTATAAATTTTCGAATTTCCTCCAACAACTGCTTTAATTTTATATTTTTCTTCTTATTTTTGCTATTACTAGACATCGTCTTCTCTTTTAATGTGCACGCCAACCAAATAATACGCCTCATCTCTACCTACCTTTGTCTTGTTGGTGAAGTGTTTGCCTATAGGTGATGTATTGACCGTTGATGTACTGGATCTTAATGAACAGCAGCATGAGCCTTTGAATCTTAAGATCAAGTATGCTTCTCTTCCAACATAAATCACAATATTTTTCTTAAATATTGAAAATTCTGTGTTTGGCTTTTTCTTTAGAGAGTAATTTGAGTTGTTTCTTAAGATCCTATCACACTGAAAGTTCTACCAATTGAAGCATGGAGGTCCTAGATGACACTCCACTCAAATAGATTCAGTATACCTTGACCCTATATATATGACATTCTATTCAAATAGATGTAGTATACCACTGTACTCTGTCTAATGAACATGTCAATACTTTGTATTTAGGAATAGGAAATGGTCTCTTAATTTTTATTTGTTCATTAATCCAAATTTCAGAAAAAAAAAATACAGATCTACATGCCTAACACTGGCTTTTGATAAAGAAAATAGGAAATATTTAGAAGCAGATAAAATATAGAAGAGAATAAAATAACATAATGATGACTTAGTTAATAAAAGGCTATATATTTTTTTTTGTCACATTGAACAAAAATATTGAATAAAGAAATTTCTAAATCTGGGCTTTTGCTTCAGCAATAAAAGATCTATTAACCAAAGTTGTGAGAATCGGACCGGATATTGAACTGGTCGGAGCAAGGATTCAGAGTTTCAGAGATTCAATCGGTTTAATCGGGGATCCAACCAGTATATAATAAAGTATGTATTTATATAAATATATGAAATTAACAACTTATCCAACTATTTTCTTCAAGATTAGATCAACTAGGTCGAGCATGTGATATGCTTTTGTCAGCAACTCAGTACGATATTCTTGAAAAAAAGATTAGTTTCAAAGAAAAATTCAAGTTTAAAATTATTGGATTCAAGAAATTTGGATACGAATTGATGAATCTTATTAAAAGTTAAAACTATATCACAATAGCATTTATCCACCTATAAATACTTAAACAGGGGATACTAGTAAAATATATGAAAAATTACACTTCCAAATATGTCATATATTGTTGCTTTCATATGTCAGCACGACGACGTAACGAGGCTGGAGACGGAGTGAGGCTAGCGGCGATGAGGCGAGGCTAGCCGAGGCAGGGCGGCGCGGTGAGGTTGGTAGAGGTAGGGTGACGCGGGTTCATTGAAATCTTTGGTTCTTGTGAATATTTATTTTGCAGTTTTTTCTGGCGTTTCTGTCAAGGTTATCTGTGAATTAGCATCTTCACTTCTTTAATTTAGTAGTCGGAAGCATTTAGTGGTCTGTATGATGCATATATTATTATTTCTCATACTATCTTATATTTTATTCTTATGACTTATTTGTGTCAAGATTTCTAGTTTACCTGAGGACAGTCGTATCATGATGGAATGCTCGCCGTAACGATGGCGGACTCTACTCCTTACAATTTCCACACACACACACATAAATGATATGTTGCGGAGCGCACTGCGGATCGTGTGCGGACTGGTGCCGGATCGGTCACCAGACCGATCAGGCAGGTGCCTGATCGATTTGGTGACCGATCAGGCACACGACTTGCGACTTCTCGACATCAACGGAGGCCTTCGGCTGTCTCCCCGAACAAAACTATAACCCGGGGGGTGCAATGAACCCTAGAGGGTAGGGTGAACCCGTCAGGGACGCTCCCGAGCCTTCGGCGGCCGATCAGGCACACAACCTGCGACTTCTCGACACCAACGGCGACCTTCGGCCGTCGCCCCCGAACAAAACTATAACCCGGGGGGTGCGATGAACCCTAGGGGGTAGGGGTGAACCTGTCGGGTACGGCTGAACCCGTCGGGGACGCTCCTGAACCTCCGATGACTGACTTCTCGACACCAACGGCGACCTTCGGCCGTCGCCCCCGAACAAAACTATAACCCGGGGGGTGCGATGAACCCTAGGGGGTAGGGGTGAACCTGTCGGGTACGGCTGAACCCGTCGGGGACGCTCCTGAACCTCCGATGACTGATCAAGTGCCGGTCCACATGCGATCTGCAACAAATCATTGCTATTATATGAGCATCCACATATATATATATATATATATATATTATTATTATTATTAAACTAAAAAATTACAATTAAAATTTAACTTAATTAAAAATTTTAATTTATATTTAAACAATTGATTATTTAAGAATTATGAAAATAATACATATTAAATATGTAATGATGTAATGATATACTAAAACACTAAACAACATAATTCGAATAAATAATATTTTATTTATTCTTTATGATATATTAAATATATAAGATGATGATAATTAAAATTGATTAAAATTTAATCTAATTAAATTAATAAATAATATAATTAATAGTTATTAAGAAAATAAATTTATATGAATATATAGAATTTTTTATAGTTTTTAAAAAATTAAAATGAAATTTTATTATATTTTAATATCAATTATGCAATGAGAAAGTTTATTATAATCATCCTATTTAAATTAGTGCTTTGAGAATGTCTATTATAATTTATGTTTATTTATCAAAATCAATATTAAGTTCCTATTCCTAAACCATCGGCTTATCCCACTCCCACGCGCCTAAACCCTAATTTCGCTGCTGCCCTCGATCGCCTGCTCTGTCGTGCCCGCCGTGATCAGGCCACGCCGGGAGTGCCTCCGACGTATCGTTCTCCGATTCCTCCGGAGGTAATCAATCCCGTATTCGATCCGTTCCGTTTCTACCGTTTTTGCCTTTGTAACGTCAAAGAACGCCGTCCCACAGCAACTGACGTCATGCCCCGGAAAATTGGAAGGGCATGAGGCGTTCCCGTGCCGGAACGCCCGTTCCAGCCACTCCGTGGCCGTCCACTGCTGTTCCAACGAACCATATCTCGTTGTAGTATAGTAACAAGAACCATCACTTTACCTATCTGATCTCTAAGTATTGCATACATTGCTAATCTTCATATGTGGCCATATAAAATTACTGATTTTTTGTAAGTCAAATGAAATTCGTATGGCTTGAATGGCTTTATAGCTCTTGTTAGCTCTGTTAATGACTAAGATAACTCGGAAAGTTCACTCACAGCGATATATTGTTCTTTTTCAAAAGAAGACTTATTGGATTAATGGTTCGCTTGCAAGGAGGGCAATAAAGGATCTGATGTCAAGGGGAGCTATAAGGATGGTATCTTCTCACTCAAGCCAACAAATCTACAGTTGAGCCACCAATCCTTGACAACACTATCATTTTAGTTCACTAGGAACTGAAGAAACATGTTTTTGTTTATCATCAGATTTTTTTTTCATGCTGTTGTTCAGGAGTGAAACTCATCCTACATGTTATTTGATGCATTGTCTTCCAAAATTTTAATGTTACTGAACTATTTGCTTCATCTATGTTTATCAATAATTTTAATATTTGCTGCAGTTTCACACTCGCCTCCTTCCTTCTTTGATAGGCGATGACAATGACAAGACAGGAGTACGTGTACTTGGCCACACTCACAAGACAAGTGGGCAGATTTGATGATATGAGGCAGTATATGATGCAGGCCGCCCTTTCTGCCACAACAGAACTGACAAAGGAGGAGCAGAACCTCCTTGCTGAATCCTTTGATCAAGTCATTTCTTCCCGTTTAATCATATGGAAGAAAGCCAATTCAAGAAAGATAAAAGAAATGGAAGACGGTCATCCAAACGATGGTAGTTACATCTCCAACTTCCAGTATGAAGTGGAAGTAGATCTGAGGTCCACCTGTAAAGACATTGTCAACTTCATTAATTCAATTCTGATCCCATCAGCTCGCAAGTCGGAATGTAAGATTTTCTATCTTAAGATGAAGGGAGACTGTTATCGTCACCTAATATGTTTGAGTGACGAATTCTATCACAAAAAATGCTTCGATTGCTATGAAACTGCTTTGGTATGGTTTTTTTTTTTGTTGCAGTTAATATTTCATTAGGATAAGGGTATTGTTTATGATAGGGTAGAGGTATTGTTCTCGTAGGAGATTGCTGTGGCTGAATTACAACCATTGGATCCAATTAAATTGAAGATGGTATTGGATTTCTCAACATTGTGCTCTGAGTATAAATTTTTTCCAGAGGGCGGATTCGCTATTGCTGAGCAGGTAAGCAATCGAACTCATGTTCTATGCTCATTTGGTTAGATGCTTGATCAATGATTCTGGTTCATGTGTATTCTTAGAATTTGTTTTGTTGTTTTAACATTACGAGAAGATAGAATGGCCTAATATGGTAGCATATACTTTGTTCAAAGGTTTATGTTAATTTCTGTGGAATTATTTCATCTTATAGTTCTCAAACATAAATTAGTTATGGGGCAACACTTTCTTAAACAAAATAATAGAATCAAAGTGAAATAATTTGGTTCATCAATTCTACTCAATCTAAATATTTCGCAAGATATTAAAGTTGTAGAGATTGGATAAATTTTTATAAAGTCACAACAACAACTAATTCTTATTCCACTATGTGAAGTTATCTATACTTAAATAAATTTTATTTTATTTTAGTGTTATTAATCATGTCTTGGTCTTCCTTGTTTGATAAGTGTATTTTCATAGTTTTACATTGCCTAACTAACGTATTTATTAACTGTTCAAGTACATATTCGTACCATATTGAATGTCTCTTATAGTTTTCTCCCAATAGATGCAACTCCGACTTTCTTTCTAATACTCTCATTTCTTATTCTATCGATTCTCGTATATCCACATATTCACCTTAACAATCTTATTTTTGCAACTTTCATCTTCTGCCATTGTGCTCGAGTCATACTCCAATATTCAGTATCATATAACATAGTAGGTCTAACCGTCGTTTTATAACTTCTCTTTAAGTTTTTGAGGTACTTTACGATTACATAAAATTCCCGACACCCTCCATTTTCATCATTCTGCTGGTATTCCATATAAGACATCTCTCTCAATCTTTTCATCGTTTTATAAAAATGATCGTAAATACTTAAAACTCTTAGTTTTAGATAACTCGTTATCTTCTATCTAAATAATTGTCTCATTACGTCCAATATTGCTAAATTTAAATCTTATATATTCTGTCTATACTCTATCGAATCTAAATTCGTTCACTTCTAGTATTTTTTGTAAAAATTCTAGTTTAGTATTTATTCCTTCACATATCTCATCTACTAAAACAGTATCACCTGCAAACAATATATATCGTTGTACTGTGTTTTGAATATGTCCAATAAGTTCGTTCATAATTAGTGTAAAAAGATAGAGACATAGAGCTAATCCTATTTTTATTGAAAATACTTTAGTTAAGTTGCCTGAGTTCTTCACTCTGGTCAGTTGCATCCTCATATATATTCTTAATTAGTTTAATAGCTTTTTATCGTATAGGTAACTTTGCCAATTTCCCAAATCACGTACCCAACTTTCAAAACAACCAAATCATGTACCCTATACCCTTTTTATCCCTCTTCATTTACCTTAATCTATTGCTGCATAGGGTAATTTTTTTTTAAATAGACAAATATTTTTAAAATACTTATTCATATTCAAAAAATCATTGCTCTCGGTATATTATGTCAAATTAATGTTTGAAGGCATTTATATAATCAAAAGAATTAGACAAACACATAAGACTTGGTTCCATATCATTTCGAATTATTTGGTTCCATTTATTGATTTTACCAAAAATTGGTCTAGAGAGCGTAAATGATATGGAATCAGGTCCTATATGTTCATTTAGTTCTAGTGATTATATCCATGCTCTCAAATATCAATTTGGCATACTATATCGAGCGCAATGATTTTTTTAACATAAATTAGATTTTCCGAGCACGTTTGTGTTAAAAAAATCACCACTCTTAATATATTTTGTTAAATTAATGTTTCAATGCATTGTATAATTAGGAGTACTAGACGAACACATAATACTTGATTTCATGTCATTTCGATCTCTCTAGATCCATTTATTAATTTTTCCCCAAAAAAAATAGGCTATGAACCTAAAGAGCTCTGAATGATATGGAATCAGGTCTTATGTGTTCGTCTAGTTCTCCTGATTATATTCATGCTCTCAAATATCAATTTAACATATTAGATCGAGAACAATGAAATTTATAACACGAATTAGATTTTTTGGATACATTCGTGTTAAAAAATCACTACTCTTCATATACTGTGTCAAATTGATATTTGATGGCATTTATATAATCAGTAGAACTAGACGAACACATAGGACATACGTGCCATTTCGTATTCTGTAGTTCCATTTATCAATTTTGTATAAAATTGGTTGATGGTCCTAGAGAGCTTGAAATGATATGGAATCGGGTCCTATGTGTTCGTCTAGTTCTCATGATGATATTCATGTTCTCAAATATCAATTTGACATATTATATTGAGAGAAATGATTTTTTAAACACGAATTAGATTTTTCTTACACATTCGTATTAAAAAAAATCAATGCTCTCAATACATTGTTCCAAATTGATATTTGATAACATTATATAATCAAGAGAACTAGACAAACACATAAGATCAGATTTAATATTATTTCGATTTCTTTAGGTCCATCTATTGATTTTGTTCAAAATTGGTCAAAAGAATCTAGAGAGCTCGGAATGACATGAAACTAGATTATATGTGTTATTCTAGTTCTCTTGATTATATTCATGCCCTCAAATATCAATTTGATATACTATATTGAGGACAATGATTTTTTAACACAAAATAGATTTTTTTTGATACATTCGTGTTTAAAAAAATTTCTGCTCTTTTATATATTGTGTCAAATTAATGTTTGAAGACATTTATATAATCATGGGAACTAGACGAACACGTTGACTTTAGTTCCATGTCATTTTGAGCTCTCTAGGTCCATCAGCTTGTTTTGATGAAATTAATTTGACACATTATATCAAGAGCAGTGATATGTTAAAGTGATTTTTTAACATAAATTAGATTTTTCGACTATATTTATGTAAAAAAAATTAGTGCTCTCAATATAATGTGTTAAATAAATATTTGATGACATGAATATAATCATGAGAACTACACGAATACATAGAACTAGTTCCTGTTAGGACACGTGAAGTGCGGGGGCACCTTCATCAATCTAGGGAATATTCGTGTAGAGGCATCTTCATTACCGAGGTGTCTCCAGGCATCTTCATCAATCCAGGGCACCTTCATTACCGAGGTGTCTCCAGTCAGCTTGAAGGCTCCTTGGGTATTGTTCATCTGAGGCCATTTTTGCGATTTAACCCTACAAAAATGCGTTAGTCCAAAAATAAAGTATATTCTGCAAAATAGAGTTAGCACAATTATAATAAAATAATTATTAATTATATCATGTCTTTCCAAGATTCGTGATCTGAACTTAGACGTTCGGAATGACTCTAAGTTGAACTGTGCCTTCAGTGCTGACTTATCTCTACTTATCATTTTCAAATGTACTCAACTTCTTTGACTCATTAGATCTTCCTACCTGATGCTCCATTTGAATTTCAATCAGTTGTCAAGTCCTGCGGACACAATTGGACTTCCTGTCGGGTATCAACTTACCGGGGCTTCAACTAGTTGTCAGGCATCGTGGACCCAACTGGACTTCCTACCATTTATTAAGCTCTCCAGACCTAACTGCACTTCATCCTAGTGTATAAGTCCTCAATCTTTCAATCCTGCACACTTGATAAATAGATTAGGCAAACATAACATCTAATTTTAGCCATTTATCATATATCAAAAGCTACATTTGATTATTAGAGCAAATTGCACCAACACATGGAACCGGATCATATGTGTTCATCTAGTTCTTCCGATGATTATATAAACGTCATCAAATATCAATTTGACATAGTATATTGAGAGTAATAATTTTTTGAATATGAATCGAGGTTTTTTAAAAACCCCAATCTATCACTGAGTGAGCAATGATTAGGTGTAAATGCGAAGGGGTAAAATGGGTATAGGATGCATGATTTAGTCATTTTGAAAGTTGAGTACGTAATTTAGATAATTGGCAAAGTTATTTACACAACTTGGTAAAAAATTATTAGTTCAATATATATTAGACTAATATTTCTCTTTTAATTTTTCATATATATTTTTTAAAATTTTATCATAATTTTTTTAAAATCAATGAATATTATTTATTCTTTTTAATTAATTACTGAATATCTTCTTCCTATACAGTAATGTCACAAAAGAAAAAAATCTGTGCCGTAAAT
Organism: Boesenbergia rotunda; assembly: GCA_024364735.1. Classification (NCBI taxonomy): domain Eukaryota; kingdom Viridiplantae; phylum Streptophyta; class Magnoliopsida; order Zingiberales; family Zingiberaceae; genus Boesenbergia; species Boesenbergia rotunda. The sequence goes on from JAGFNQ010004345.1 coordinate 319,803, forward strand.
TTCAATCTATATTCTGAAAAGAGTGAGAATGCTTAAAGATAGAGGGTGGTTAGTCTTTCTTTTGATATTTTGATTAAAGAAAAGAGATTCTAGTAGATAGAAGAAGAGAGTTGTTGGAAGAATGAAACAATAACTAATCTCACATGAATTCTAAAATATTGAAATAGACAATGAAATTAAGAAAAATCAGACGGTACTTTGAGACGGTGAAAAGAAAAGGTGTAAAAGAGTAATTCTTTTATAATCGTCACTTCCCATATTATCTTAGTGATGAATTTAAATTTTATCAATATATCTCCTACTAAATAGTTCTTTATGAAAATATAATAACAAATTTTCAGATATTAAATGAATTCTATTTAAGCTCACTTTTTAAAATTTTTTCCTTCATCCTTGTTTAAGCAATATGTTTGTTTTATCTGTCAGGCATACAATGAAGCAACCTCAGAACTGTGTTCACTATTGGGGAGTATCCAACTTCTTGGCGAGAAGATTGGGTTATGCAATCGAAAAAGTAGTATTTCTCTTTATTTCAAAGTTAATTTTATATTTCATAAGTATATACAAACTTTGTTTATTGAAAGAAAATAAGGGCATCTTAGCCGGATTAGACTATATTTGTTGAAATTTTTTAATATTCAGTATACTTTAATTTAATTGTTTTTTTATAATGACTTTTGTTATATAAAAAGTAAATATTTTTGTTGATGTTTTTTTTTTTTTTTGGCATGACACCAGCGATTGGATCAGGAAAGCGACAAAACTGATGGGGAGCCCTGATGGGGGATCAGGGGATGCCGCTGTCTGGCCTTGATGGTTAAGGCACAGTAGCATGGACATGGCAGAGGAAAGTGTGGCTGAGGGTGTCAATTTGGATTCTTGGATAGGAAATTTGTTTTTTTTTAACTCTCAATTGGAACTCAATACGAATTTGAATCCAATTCTAAAATTTTAAACTCGAACCTGACTAATTCTGATCCGAATAATTAAAAAACACTTATTCAAAATGATTTTTAAAAAATATTTTTCTTATAATTTTTTATTTTTATCTTAATACTTTATTATTATTGTATTAATATTAATATATGTAAAATCATTTCCATTTTTAAAATAAAATTTAATTTAATTTTAAAAAATTTACTAAATTTTAAATTTGGGCCAATTTGAATCTGATTTGAATTTGATTCGAAAATTTTTAATCCGAAGCTTTCCATCTCAATCTGAAAATTTTCAATTCGAATCTATTTTTTTTCGAATCGATTTGTTGAATTTATTTTTGACACCCATGCATGTGGATCGAAGAAATTGTATCTATCCCCGGGGCTATGATGCCGTGGAAGGATGATTAATTATCATCTTAGGTATTCACGGTTCAAATCCTCAATTACAGCGTATTTTGTAAGAATTTTTTTTCTAAATGGGACGCGAATCATGGGACACTAAACTTCTTGACCACTCGCCACAAGTGCTTTCTGATTTACCTTGGCATCCGGTGGGAAATTTTCGTGGGGCTGAATTGGTCGTTTGAGGTTTGACGTTATTCAATTTCGTTAAATTTTTTTTTAATTGTAACTATCCCCAAGGGATGGATTAATAGTTAGTACGTAAATATTATCATTTTAAAATTTGAGATCTTTATATATTAATTATAATATCTAAATTAATAACTTTCATAATTTATCTCTCCTTCATATTCATCTTGAAATAAATTGTCGAAGAGCGAATGAAATCACCTTTTGCAACTTCAAAAGAATTGTAAGTGTTACGATCAGCGCCCCTATTACTGTGCAATTAATAGATGTTGATGATGCTTTACTTCCTGGTTCGAGAAGATGACTTGTGCAAGTTGCTTGCTTGAGCTGTTGATTCTGATGATCTGGAAGATAGGGCAGTATTATATGTGGAATCCTACTGTCTTATCTGTTTATGATTAATATATGTTTCCAATCGGAGAAATTGCACAAGGCAAGCGAATTTGGTTTCCCATGTCCAATATTGTTGACAAAAGGTGATTTATTCGCCTTTAACATCTCCGTTAATTCATCCTAGAACTAACATGAAGGAGGTAAATACGGAGATTATTAGTTAGGATGTTGTGACTAACGTGTAGGGAGGATGGACATACTGACTTTGTCAGGATTTGACCTCCAACCTTTTGATGATAACATTCACATATTAATCATCAATCCATCTTCGTGAGGACTCTCATGTCCAATATTGAGAGATGTATCGAGGTACTGTGATCATAAATTCTAAGACTTAAATCAGGACTAAGTTAGATATTTATTTTTCTATGTGTTAATTATTATCTGAATTAGTAATTATTTTAATTTATTTTTTTCATCTTAATCTCAAATGAATTATTTGAGACATGCAAATCACTTTACCAACTATGTGAGAGATTTTTCTTTAAAAAAATATTTTTTTTCAGAAATATGTGAGATATTTTTAAAATAAAAAAACTCAATGAAAAGTTTGAATTAATTAATAATAAAATAGTATTGTATTATAATTTATAATTTAATATAGAGAAATGTATAATTTAAACTTAAAACTCCGTAGGGACATCCGATTATAAATATAGTGGTGTCAAAATCAATGATCCGATGTTCCGATCTAAATCAATTCGAAAAAAAATCATCTTTGGATTAGAAATTTTTGAGTTCGGATTGGATTCGAATTCGAATTTAGATGGAGGGTTTTAAGTTGAAAATTCTCGGGTCGGATTCGAATTTAGAGTTAAAAAAAAATTCCAATCCAACTCAAATCCAACTTGACCCACTTAAATTGACATCCCTATATAAATGTCTATTGGGGTTGTTTTGTTGACCAATGGTGCTCAATCAAATGCCACAGTGGAAGTTAGATTGGCAACATCCATTTACCTAATTATGAACTTGTAAATAATGTCTCCACGGGATAGATTAATAGCTAGCGTACATGGTGTTATCATCTTGAGGTCTGAGATCAAAATCTAACAAAGTCAGTATATCTCCGTTCTTTTCACGTGTTAGTCACAGCATCAGAATTAATAATTCTCATAATTTATTTTTTTTATATTAATTCTGAAATAGATTATCGAGATGAGTAAGTTGTCTTTAGCTATCATGAACTTGTAAATAGCCCACTAGCAGGAATTTAAATAGGCAAAAATTAGAATGGACATTATTTTTTTTATTTTTTATTAAAAAAATTTCACCTAATCCGTAATCTATGTATTACTAAATATTATTTTTGTTATCATCGTCTTCCGTCTGAAAATCAATTCAAAAAACACTCATATTATATTAGTTACGAACCCATCAATTTTAATAATTACGAAATCATAATTATTAACAAACAAATTTAAAACTAATATTCATATTATAATAATTAAGAAATCATAATTATTATAACATATATAATAATTGCATAACTACTCTAATATACTCAACTAATTTAAAATTTAGATAGAAAAATAATAATGAATATACTGTATTAAAACATAATTGAATAATTATATGAATTGTCGATGTACGTAACACGTTTTAATAAAGAAAACTATATCTTATGATGATTCAAAAAAAAAATTAGGAGACTTTGTCAAATTGAAATTTCTCCCAACGGGGGGGGGAGCAGATCTCCTGGTCCGCATTTTTGCGGACCAGGGGATGGTCCACTCCCAATTACGGTCAGATTGCGATTGTGATCCGGTCACAATTTGTTACAATCTCTTCTAAGGTTCATCGTGCATCCCAGGTTATAATTTAGGTTCGAACGGATGGCCGGAAGCCACCCGACGGCCTAAACTCTAAATTCTAAACCCTAAACCCTAAATCTTTCATCGTGACCTTCGGGTGGCCTCCGGCCACCCGCCCGAACTCAAACTATAACCTGGGAGGCACGGTGAACCCTAGAAGGGGTTGCAACAAATTGCGGCCGGATCACGATCGCGATTCGGCCGTAATTGGGAGTGGACCATCCCCTGGTCCGCATTTTTGCGGACCAGAGGATCTGAGCTGCAACTGGGGTTAGGGCTTACCTTAAACTAAAACGTAATTTTAGCATCAAATTCCTATAGATTACAGCACACCGCCGATCTTTGATTTCTCCTTGGTGAGGCGATGGAGAAACTTAGAAACCAGAATACTTACCTTGCCAAATTGGCAAAGAAGGCGGAAAGATTTAATGAGATGAGAGAGTATATGGAGCAGATCGCCAGTGAGGCAGCATTGGAGCAGAAGGAACTAACAGCTGAGGAGCGTGAACTCCTCTCGGAGGCCTACGAGAACGCCATTGAATCTAGATGCACTGTCTTGAAGAACATCTCTTCAATGAAGGAGGAGGAGGTGGATCTCGGCAACCAAAACCATGTCGCCTTCATTCACAGCTATCAGGAACAGGTCAAGTCTGAGCTCTTATCGATATGCGAAGACATCTTTCACTTCATTGACTCCATCCTCATTCCGATTGCTCGCATACCTGAATCTAAGGTTTTCTACCTTAAGATGAAGGGAGATTATTCACACTACAAAAATAACGAGGTTTTGCGACGGACAATTATAATTGTCTGTCGCAAATAGCGACGGATATATAGTATCCGTCGCCAAAGTTGCGCGGCAAGTCAAACTCCTAATTATAGCGACGGACATGGTCAAAGTCCGTCGCTATTGCGACGGATATTTTTAGACATCCGTCGCTAATGTTAGGCGACGAGTCAAAGTCCGTCGCTAAGTCCGTCGCTATTGCGACGGATTAGTCAACCCGTCGCTAATGTTGCGACGGACAAGTTAGTCCGTCGCAAAATTACTTAAAAAACGCGACGCCCCCCTTCCCCCGCGGCCACGCAAACCCTAGCGACCGACTGAAGCGGCGATTCTCCTCCGGCGATTCTCTCCTCCGATCCCAGGTACGCGAGTTAGTTCCATTTGCCGTATATTATCGTTTTTTTGTGATCACGCGCCGACGTCGTCTTCTCTGGCCAGCCACCGCTCTTGGCACGGCCGCGCGCGCCCTCCCGCGGTCTCGCGCCGCTTGCTCGCGGTCGCGGCCCAGTGCGGCCGGCCGGCGGCCCCTGCTGTGGCCGACACAGTCAAAATTTTTTTTTAATTAATTAATTAATTGAATTAATTAAAGTTAATTGAATCGCAATTCAGAGGCAATCGCACTGGAAAGAGAATGCTGCGATTGCTCGAGGCAATCGCAATTCAGAGGTTGCTGGGCCCAGCACGGGATCGACGAAGCACACTGCTGGATCCCGTTCCATTATCCAGCATGCCAGTGATTTGGTAAGTACTTTTTATTTTGGTTATTAAAGGGATTTAGTATGTTTTTGTGGATATATTTAAACATTATATTTTGTATATACAGACTGCTGAGCTACAGAGACCTCCCACTAGTTGGGAGTTATTCAGCAAGGCCCACAAGAAAAAAGATGGGTCTTTTGTCGATCGTCGCTCCCTATCTATCAATGTAAGTATATTAATTATATTTTACTTGTTTTAACATTTTATATAGACTAATTAAATTTTTATTTCACAGGAATCAATGACCACTAGAGTTTCTGAGGCACAGGCGTCTCAGCCTGCTGCAGAGGGGGAGGATGCACAGCCTCTTTCGACCGACAATGTGAATAGGATTTATTTTGAGGTCGTCGGTGGGAAGAGGAAGACCGCCTGCTACGGCCTGGGCTCTCAGGCAAAGGTTACATATGATCAGATGAGAGCTCCAGGGGTTAGGGGGCGTCCACCATCCTCCTCCTCTACCTCTAGTGAGGTTCGTCATTTGCGAGAGGAAAATGAAGCCCTCCGGACTCGACTCACGTCGATAGAGGAGACGTGTGCCGGGAGGGACGCAGAATGGGCTAAGACGAGCGCAGAGTGGGCTCAGAGGGAAGCAGCGAGGGATGCTGAGTTGAGAGATTTGCGGGCTCACCAGGCACACACTGACGAGATATTACGTCACATGCGAGCTTTTGCTGCTACCCTATCGCCCATGACACAGATGCCAGCCCTTCCCGCCCCTCGTTTTGACGCTCCGGATACACAGATGTCAGCCGCTCCCGCTCCCGCCCATCGTTTTGAGTCAGGATACACAGGATCCTGAGCATCCCACAGAGGAGTAGAGTTATTATAGTGGTATGATCAATTTTTCCCCCATTTTTTTCAGTAACAATGTATTAAGTTATTATATCCATAATAACTTGTTTTCTTATTACTCCATTTATATTTACAGATTCTACATTATCAGAGTTGAGTTCAGATTTCTCCTCTTGCTTGAAAGGTATTAGAGTTACATATTTAATACATATTTAATATTTCTTCTCTTGCTCCGGTATAGTTTAGTTTTCATTTACATAGTTCATATTATTAGAGTTATCTTCTATTTGTTGTTTTTCTTCTATTAGATCGAGTTATCTTTTATTATATATGCTTACTTCATTTGTTATTTCTTATTGTTATCAATTCATATTTATTTCTGTATTGGATTGCTTTCTTATTGTTTTATCTTCTATTGTGCAGGAATATTTTTCCTTTCCATCCATTATTCACTCTGATATTCATGTACGTAATAATTCTCTACGAAACTCTGATTTTTGATATATGTTTACTTTCTTTTCATATATACATTTACTTGCTTGAAAAGTGTATAAGTTTTGATACATATGTTTACTCTGTTACATTTGGATACATCATATGTTTACTCTTTTTTGATTGGAAAGTTTAGATTGTATAAGTTTCCTCTTATTTCAAAGTTTCCATTGTAAAAGTTTAGAAATTAAACTTTGGAATGAATAGTGGATTGAATCTACACATTTCGAAATGATTGTTTCGATCTGATTGAATTCGAAACAAAAATTTGGATTGTTGTAAATGTTTGGATTGTTATAAATGTTTGGATTGTAATTGTGAATATTTGGATTGTTCTGAATGTTTGAATTGTAATTGTGAATGTTTGGATTATAATTGTGAATGTTTGGATGTTGAAATATATATTCCTGTTTGATATTTGTTTATGTTATTATTGTATTCAGGGAAAGTAGAAGAAACGGCTACTGGCTGTCAAAATTTTCCAGGTTTAGCGACGGATTATTTTAAAAAACCGTCGCAAATAGCGACGGATATTTGACTTTGCCGTCGCTAAAACGATGTAATAGCGACGGATTTTTGACCGTATCCGTCGCTATTACGATATATTAGCGACGACCTTTGACCATATCCGTCGCTACCCCATACCGTTTGCGACGGATATTTGACCATCCATCGCTACTATTTCCCCGGCCACTTTTGGGTTGTTTGCGACGGGGGGTTAAATATCCGTCGCTAATATAACGACGGCGATCAAAAAATCTCCGTCGCTAACAAGCTCTGCGACGGGTTCTCAGCCGACGGCGGCAATTCCGTCGCTAATCCGTCGCTATTACCGTGTTGCGACGGAATAGCGACGGATTATTGCCGTCGCTATTCCATGTTATTTTTATAGTGTCACGTCGCCTGATAGAGGTGAAGACAGAAGCCGAACGCAAGGATGCTGTCAATAATACCATATCTTTCTATAAGGCAGCTCAGGTTGTGTTCCTGGATGATTTGCCTTTCGTTTGAAATTTCATTTTGATGTCTATACCTTCTTAATATTTCATTAGCTATAACTCTTCATTCAAGACGGAGGTTATTATATTGTTCTTGATAGGGTAAGGGTATTGTGATTTTCATGGTGATAGTTATTGCAGGATATTGCTATGGAAGAATTAGGACCCGGACATCCAATTTGTCTGAATCTGGCACTAATTATATCAACGTTCTACTTTGAGGTTCTAGATTCTCCAGAAATGGCATATACTCTTGCCAAACAGGTAAACAACTGAGCTCATTAGAATGTACTTTGTCCTTGCCCTTGGTTTATTTCTTTAATAATATTTTCTTTAAAAAATAACACAATTAAAATCATTATCCATTTGTTAGCCTTAAATTACCAAGAACATATGAAATTACAAGTTATAATTGATAAGATTAAATATGCAACCGGTTAAGTTGAAAAACTGCTGATCGATGTTGCAAATGATCTTCAAAAGAGAATTTCATTGATTTGATCTAGGCGGACAAAAGGTGATTTGTTCACTCCAGTATCTCTGCCAACCCATTCTATAGCCAACATGGAGAAGATATCATTAATTTGATTTAACGCCAAAGTGTTGATGTATTAATTTGTTCTATCAATACTACTCAATCTGAATATTATAAGATATTGAAATGGTAGAGATTAGATTAAAGTTTTGTAAAAAATTATGAAAAAAAATACAGTAAAATTTCAATCTATACTGAATCTCATGGAGAGTTCGATCCTGGCTCAGGATGAACGCTGGCGGCATGTTTAACACATGCAAGTCGGACGGGAAGTGGTGTTTCCAGTGGCGAACGGGTGAGTAATGCGTAAGAACCTGCCCTTGGGAGGGGAACAACAACTGGAAACGGTTGCTAATACCCCGTAGGCTGAGGAGCAAAAGGAGGAATCCGCCCAAGGAGAGGCTCATTAGCTAGTTGGTGGAGAGAGAGAATGCTAAAAGAGAGATAGCGGGTTAGTCTTTCTTTTTGATATTTTGATTGAGGAAACAATGTCCAAAAATAATTCTTAGTTCCTTAATGATTGTTGCTTCGAATATTGTCTTTAAGTGATTTGTTTCCTATTATAAAAAGGCAGCATGGTGCATAAAATTCTCTCCATACGGATTTCAAAGAAGAGTCTATTGTACGCAATCTTATCCTACTTTGTAAGAGGTTATTTTCAGGACTCAAATCTGTGACTTTTTAAGTCACAAGCCGACAACTTTACCATTACGTCAAAGCTCACCTTCGATTTGTTTTTTTCTATCTTAATGAATTTATATTTTATCATCATATCTCATACTAAATAGTCCTTTATAAAAATATAAATGGCCCTTAGGGCTATAGCGGAAGGATGACTAATTATCTCTCAAATATCTGCAGTTTAATCATTAGCTACGATGGATTTTATATGAATTTTCATCAAATAGAATACGTAATCATAAGATATTGGGCTTCTAAATCGTTTATCATGAATATTTTATGATTTACTTGATAGTTTGGGATTCTCTTTTTATGAAATTTCTTTATCTATTTGTCAGGCCAGATCTGATTACACATTTATCGAACATCAAATTCCTGCGTGACAAGATTGACTCATTGAAATTAAAATCGGTAGTATTTCTCTTCGTATTCAAAGTTAACTTTATACTTCACAAATACATGCAAATTTGATTTTCTGAAAAAATACAAATATCTTAGATAATATTTGTAGAACTTTTTCTAATATCATCGTCGGTATGCTTAACTTAATTATTTTTTATAATGATGCTTGTTATTAAAAAATCACTATTTTAATTTATTAAAATTTTTTTGCATGGCGTTGGCAATGGTGATCAGCGAAGCAGGATGCGTTATTGATTTTTTTGCATGATGTTGGCAATGATGATCAGTGAAGCGGTCAAACCTGATGGCGCACAATGATTCAAAATTGGCTATTCGCTTTTCTTTGTGATTCATACCAGGTCGTAGTTTACAACATTTGATAGAGTAATAAAGTCGGTAATAAACCATCAATTCTAGCGGAAGACTTGTTTTCTATTCCTGCATTTATAAGTTTGTGCGAAAAATTCTTACTTCAATTCCTAAAGACAAGTTTAGTATGTTGTATTTCATAAATTCTAATCTCTATGAATTTGCTTCAATTTTATATAATTTTTCTCAATGAAAATACATTACCCCATGGTTTTCTATTAGGCTACGTTTGATAAGGGGTAATACATCATATAATGTAATGAAAACTACATTACAAGTTGAATTTCTTTATTTGGAATAATTTTAAAATTATAATATAATAGAATCTTAATTACAAAAATGGTTCAAGATTTATAATTTCAATTACAAAACTAAAACCATGTAATTCGATTGCATTCCCTATCTTCTATTCCCGAAACTTATCGACAGAACCCTTCGCGGCCATGGCCTCGTCGGCCGGTCGGCGGCGGTCGCCGATCGGCGGGCGACGGTCGTCGGTCGTCGGTCGTCAACCGTGGTCGTCGGTCGTCGTTGTCGGTCGTCAGTCGCCAATCTTTGATTACATTACAGGATGGATTACCCCTCATCAAACACAATCATAATAGTTATCAAAGATTACATATAACTCGTTATCAAACACAGTAATGTAATATTAATTATATTACATTATAGACTTGATTATATTATCCTTTATCAAATGCAGCTTTAATGTTCTAACGGTAAGTTTTGGAAATATCAGAACTTCACATCATGAGTGCGTGTTTTTGGGAATTGACCACTTGTTACTTTCTCATTATATTTTTGTCGCATGTATATTTGAATTTACTTCTCTCCGTACCCTTAGGACTAGGAGAGATCGGTGAGATAGTGAACCAGCATTTTTTAACGTGATCTTATCTCTATATACCTCTAACAAACTTTTCCGAATTATGTGTTATGTTACTACTAATTTTTACCATGATAGATATTTCGAATTGGTAATATATATTCCGTATACACACAATTCGGTGAAAATTTGTATCGATGAAAATATGAAAAAAAAAAATGTATACACATCTAACTTCCCAAAATACAATGAAGCAGTAAGATATTGCTTCATGACATGTTCTTTATGATCCCAAATGTAGATTGATTTGCACTAGAACAAATATACAGTGGGACATCCTTGTACCTGAAAGAGGACAAACTCACATGATGATAGATTGACAGACAAGATAATCAAGTAAATACTAACTGATAAACAGCCAAGGGTTTGTCCTATGATAAGGAAAAAGATGCCAAGGTTCCTTTTACTTCCAGTCCTAAAAGAGCTCAATAAATGGTTCGATAATCTAGTGTTTTTAATCAATAATTATCAGGGCTAAGTTTTACGAAGTTAATTGATATTTGTGGGTTTTACGAAGATATTTTACGAGGTCTATATTTATTTTACGGAGTCGCTTTCTCGACGGGGTTGTGTTTTGGGATTTGGCAACAACGAGATCTCTCCCGGCAATCAAAAAGTAAGTTGGATTAAATTTTGATAGAGTTATATCTAAATAATGTATGTTAGTTCTGTTAACAGGTATGCCTCGTTGTATTGAGTTAACTCCGCCCCGTGCATGTGGTCGTGGACGACGATCACGGGGGAGGCCAATGGAGTCCGAGAGGGACTCTAGTGAGGAGGTTGAGAGACCCACCAGGGTGGAGCGGACTAGTCGGGGACCAACTCACCAAGACCTTTTGGGTGAGCTGAGACCTCCACCATTGAGAGTACCTCCTTCGTATCCGACAGCAAGTCCATCAGTACCACTAGTGGCAGGTCCATCAGTGCTACCAGTGGCAGTCCCTGCAGTGCTGTCAGGGGTACCCCTGCCCAAGCGGGCTGGATTCAGGACAGAGCTCGGGTTTCGTTATTGACAACGTCTGTGAATGGTCGTTTCACATTGTTCCATGGAGAATCAAATCCTTATTATGCTCGTGCTTAGTTGGAGACATTAGAGGGCACTTTCAATTATATGACTCTCACAGATATAGACAAGGTAGAGTTAACTACTTACCACCTTCGAGATCAGGCCGTCACATGGTGGAACATGCAAAAAACTATTATTGGTGGACTGCCAATTACTTGGGTTTCTTTTCGCGAAGGTTTTGAGGGGAAGTATTATCCTGCTGCGTTTCGTATGGTCCGACGGCAGGAGTTTCTTGGTCTTCACCAGAGAGATCACTCAGTTTTAGAGTATGAGGCAGAATTCAATCGTCTGGCGAAGTTTTGTCCTCAGTTGGTGGCTACAGAAAATGAGAGGACGACACAATTCACGCAGGGCCTCGCTGGATATATTCAGTTGTGTATGTTTAGATGGGCTTCGACTTCTTATCGAGAGGCTTTGGAGCAGGCTCTACACATAGAGATGATCCAATATCAGTTGTATGGTGATAAGAAGAAAGAAAAACAGCTAGCTCGGTGTTAGGATGTAAAATAAAAGTCTTGCTTTTGGTTAAAATACATTTACATTTTGAAAGAGAATCGCAAAATCACACGGTGCATATTTATATTAGTATATGCACAAAAATGTCTCATACTTTGCATTGTAGATAACATGGTGCGTGGTGACACACAGAAGATCATGTTATCAGTTCCTCACAAAAGTATAAGAAGGAGGCTCACAACCGAGATAGAGTTGGACAAATCATCGGGATGGTTGTAGTATAATTAGGTGTGGTTTGTCTTAACCATAGAATTACACTAGTGCACTTTGTGTGCATTAAGTAGGACCAAAAGAGAGGTCATCCAACTTTGTACTGACTTCATAAGTTGGATTAGACCTCGGTTTATATTATAGAGTACAATCTCCAAATCCCGAAATAATAACGGGCACGTGTATTTAATTATTTTTACTTTGATTTACCAATGTGCGAGATCTATTCTGTTAGATCGATAGACCCGGTAAGTTGGGAAATAAAATTATCTACATGGTGTGATGTTGATTATTGACAGAATCCGTGTCCTGGTGAGTCGGGATGATGATGCCCCCTTGATGAGCTCATAAGGATCGTCATGTCATATCTTGCAAGTGGACTATGGTCCGACATGATGAAAAGGTTGAGTGGTACTAGTCAAGGATCAAGAGGATAATTAATTAAAATTGTCAGTAATTTAAATTAATTATCGGGCATTCGATATCTTAAACATGGGGAGATAACGACTCATAATAGGTGGAGCCCATATGAAAATATGGGGGTTGGTGAGGAAGTTCAATGGGGATCCTTTAGTGGAATGGATCTCCATTAATTGATCGGATTTGGATCCATTAGCGGCCAAGACTCAACTCCTCCTCATGGTCCCTACCTTAGCCCTATACAAGGCGAATGATTAAGGAATTAATCCACAATTAATTGGAGAATTAATCATCCAAAAACCCCTAGAATTCTCTCTCCCTCTCCTTCTCTTTTAGGGTTGCGGCAAGAGGGATAACCCCTTGGATTGCCGGCGACAACCAAGCAAGGGAGAAGGTAATCTCCTCCTCTCTTCCTCCATCTGGTGGCGAGCAGAGACTCACGAGAGGTGAAGGGAAGCTTCTTCCCGTTTGCCCTGTGGGTGCATGCGAGGTGAAGGGAGCAAGCGGGCGGTGCCGGCGGCAAGGGAAAGAAGGTGACCGGATTGGAAGGGTGATAAAGAGAGATTGTTCACTTCTCCTTTCTTTTCATTGGACATCTTCTCTTCCTCTCCACTGGAGGTGGTGATCGGCGCCGGCGACTGCTGTGAGGAGGAGAGTTGCACCGGCGGCTTATCTTGGAGGTGGGCGGCGCCGGTGAAAGCAAAGAAGGCTGAGAAGGGGTTTTCGGCAGCGACATTGGGAAGAAGAAGTAGTCTTCTTCTTCTTCATCTTCTTCATCTTCCCCTACTCATTGGTGGTCGGAACAAGCAAGAAGAAAGATCTTTCTCCTTGAAAGGTCGCCAGCGGCCAAAACCCTAGGCTAGGGTTTTGAGGTTGGTGCAAAGTAAGGAAGAAGAAAGGTGATTAATTCGAGCCTTGGTGACTCCGCGTCTTGGTAGCTTGTCGCCCACATGACGTCTAAGAGGGGAGGGTCATACGGTAGAAGACTGCGAGGTAAAAGGCGAGGTATACCTCTCCCTAGCTCCGTCTTTATTTTTGTCATTTCTTGCTTTGATTTTTCTTGACATTGCATGTGCTTTAATTAATTGTCATGGGTTAATTATTTGTTAATTAATATGATAATTAATTTATGTCATGGACCCCGATAAAAAACATAAAAATCGGCGATCCATTCGTCGTCTTTTCCGCGGTCTTTTGATTCGGAAAGTTACAAGGCCTTAACTTTGGTTTTGGCTAAGTTGTGACTTGAATCAATTGACACGACGACGAGATGGTCGTTTGGGAGACGGGTCTCTATTCGGATTAAATTTTTAATCCGTAGACATAGAGAGGTCTCTCATATTTGATCCCGTAGTTGCTAAGGAAACCTGCCGAACCATACCTCGGGTATTGCTACCTCGGTGGTTACAACCATCACTCGGGATTCAGTAGTGACTCAGAAATAGCATACCATCAAACAGAAGCGTAGTAGCAGGAGTCAGAGTACGTAGGAGACTTCTGGACCTCAGTCTTGACCCCAGAAGTCGGAACGATTTTCAGCAGGATCGTCACAGGGTTCTCAGTAGACCCGGAAGTCTGCTACCGATGGGGCTCATTATTTTCAATGTGGATCTAGGAACCACAGTAGACCAGATTGTCCTCTAAAGCACCCCATCTGCTATTATTGTAAGATTTCGGGTCATGAGAGTCGAGGTTGTCCCTTGAAGGCTCAGCATAAATTTGTCGTAGTTACTCCTCAGGGAGACCGGTCAAGACAGCAGAGGTCACATAGAGGCGGTCGTTAGACTCAGACGTCATCTCGACAGCAACAGACAGGACGTCAACAGGCAATTCCTCCACCAGTTCAGATTTATTGTATGCCTGGGCATGAGTACCCCTCACCAGCAGCGTCTTAGTATTCTGTGACGGGGTCGTACTATTAGCATCCATACCTAGTGCACCATCCTTCAGGTTATCAACCTCAGCAGTCTGCTGAAGTTTCAAGTTATCAGCCTCAGCAGTCGATTGGGCCTTCTGTATATCAGCCCCAGCAAATTGTCGGACCGTCAGCATCTCAGCCTTAGCAGTTTTTGGCATTGCCACCTCCAGTTCCAAAGACAGGATGAGTTTATGCAGTCACCAGAGAGAAGACATAGTGGGTCGATGGATCGATCTTCCGTGGTATGATTTCGATTTATGCATTTCCTGCTGAATTGCTTGTTGGTACCGGTAGTTTCAGTTCTTTCGTATCACCATTATTTTGGGAACGATTAGTAGGTTGTCTAACATTAGTAGGTTGCATTTCTCAACATTCTGCTTTGAGTGTTAATTTTTTCAGAGGAACGCATTCATTATTTCCGAGCAGGTAAGCAATCGAGCTCATGTTCTTTGCTCATTTTGGTTAGATGCTTGACCAATGATTCTTGTTCATGTGTATTCTTAGAATTCGGGTTGTTGTTTCTTTTGGTTTGTTGTTTTAACAATATGACAAGATAGAATCGCCTAGTTTGGTAACTTATACTTTATTATGGGATCAAATTATAAGTTACTTCATATTAATTCCAAAAATAAATCTATGCAATGTCTCTAATTTTTGAATTCCTACAACTTGCACTTTTCTATGATTATCATGGCTTTAATTATATAATATATGAAATCTGTTATTCTTTGAATTACTATTACTTCGTAACACTCAAAGCAGATTGATAATCCACACTTCAGAATCTCTACCCTGAAATGAAACTCAATCTAGTTGAGAACTTGAGATCATAGATATTGTTCTATAGAACGCATTCTAACGAAATAAAACTCAAATAATTCTGATAACTTGGACTAATAATTTATACTAAAAATAATATGTAAATTGAAATGGGAAAGCATATTTTAGAGTCATTAATCAAACAATTTTTTACTTTAACTGCTAACGTCACTTTATTGAATTTGCAGTGTGCTACTTTGATGGTAAAGGCAAAATTACCACCATAAGTTATAGTCAAATCTTTATCAGAAAAGATAGTTATTATTATTACCAAATGGTGATTGCAATAACTGTCATACATGTCTGTTATATTTCGATTGGTCCTGTTCTTATTTATCTTAAATATCTACTGATTATTGTCCTTTTCTTTTATGATTAAGCTCATGCTAGGGCATTCTATTATAGTGATTTTCTGAGATGGATATATGATTTATTTGGATGCCCTTTTTTTTCCAAATTGCAGCCGAAGAATTCAATACTCACTTTCCATTCTTCTATTGGGTGTTGGAATTGCAACTGTGACAGATCTACAGCTTTACTTGGGGTCTATATTGTCTCTTCTGGCGATTATTACAACTTGTATTGCACAAATTGTATCCTTATAGAACTAGTTTTCCTTTATTGGGTGTTGGAATTGCATGTTGGATTCCTTGCCGAATGCCGTGTGTACTTGGGTGTTAACTTTTACACCTCGTACCCATGCCATAATAAGCTCTTGACAAATATCCAGTCCATTCTGTTTGACATGCTAATAATATGTAGAAGGTAAAACTTTGATAAAACTCTCACGACTAACCGGAACCATGATAAAAACACTAATAAGATGGACCAGCATTTTAACATGTAGCTGGAGTCATTCTGACTTTCTGCTCTCTCATAAATTGTTCTTCAATAATCATGTGAGATTTCTGGCACATTCAATTCATGTATCTTCCTTATTGACATTATCTCTTCAATAAACTAGAGATTTATTAACAGAGCCACCCTAGAGGCAGAGAACATTTACTATCAAAGAAATTTTTTAACAGTTCCAAGTTGGGAAAGTTCTTTGAACCCAACTTGTCTGGGATATAACATTGACAATTGCCACTTTGAGTGTTTCATAAGAAGCTTGGCTAAGCGATGTTTGCTGAGGAATTATAATCATGTAGCATTATATTTTTCCATACATAAATAGCCTCTTGCAAAGTAAGGTAAGGTTGCTTACAATAAATTCTTTCTCGGAACCCCGCTTTGACAAGAGTTTCGTGCACCAGGCTATTTTTTTTAGTACTATATTTTTCTATTTTCCATTCATGCCAATATTTGGAATCAGAGGTATTATTTCAAGTAACAAGGAAATGATTTCGATTGGGAGTCTATTTAGTCTCTAAAATCTTTGATTGAGGTTATCTGCTCCTATTTTTTTTACATGAAACAGTTCTTGCTATTTTGATTCTTGTTATAGATCTTAACCAGTTATTGCCAGAAGAATAACACTATACAAAAACAGTTTAAGGTCTCCTCAACCCAGCACTTGTTCCAGTTTCTGCCCTTTACCAATCACTAACCCTGCTTGTATCTGGGCCTTTTCTTGATGGACTCCTAACAAACAAGAATGCGTTTGCATTCAATTACATAACTCAAATTCTTGTAAGTATGCTCGCACTTTTTGTCTGTTGAAAAAGCATAGTTCCCTCTTACACTTGCATTTTTCTTGTAGGTTTTCATTGTGCTTTCTTGCCTAATATCAGCCTCTGTCAACTTCAGTACATTTCTTGTAATTGGCAAGACATCACCAGTAACATACCAAGTTTTGGGACATCTCAAAACCTGCCTGGTTTTGACTTTTGGCTATGTCTTATTTCATGATCCATTTAGTTGGAGAAATATCTTTGGAATCTTCTTTGCAATAATTGGAGTGGTTTTGTATTCTTATTTGACTTATTTGAAGGTCAGCAAAAAGCTCGGGAAGCAACTTGCTCAAATGCTGCAGGTATGCTGCAATTTCCAAAATTCTGTAATTTCACAATTATTTTCGCTTGATTATTAAGATTCTGGGTCGAATTTCCTATTGTTTAGTAGGCTGTCCGATGGTAGTTCTATAATCTAACAGTCATATTTAGTAGGCTGTCCTATGCTTAAATTGAACCAGTGAACCTCATTAATTGATTTTTGGGGATCCAATTCATTAGTTATTTTTCCTATATTCATGCGAGCTATTGCTAAACAATATTGGGTCTTGGGCATAATGTGTGTATTCAATTTGTAACTAGGATTCTGTAATTACGTTCCATAGGTATCACCAGTCTCTCACCTGCCCTTCAACCATTAAATTGCTCAAAGGGGTATTGAGAGCAATTTTCTAGAAAAGTATGTACCTTGTGTTGAATTTTCGTCCCGTTTATACAAACGTCACAAACATTAGTGCAGCTTGAACGTTCACCACCTGCACCAAAGTGTCAACACGACATTAATGTCGATGGATATTCTTGCTCAGCTATAGTTCTAGAATTAACAAGATATGATGATATTCGACCTCCTTACATCATCTTGATGACAATTATCTCCTGCTAGATCTCATATCAAGAAAGTTGATTCTGTGGTGGATGGAGGATGAAGCTCCAGTATCGAACTCATGGAATATCAGCTAGTGAGCAGATGTTGGACCTCATCAACTTTCATGTACTCAGGTGGAAGTTGAGGATCCCCCTCTATCATTTAGTTTAAAAGCTTCTCTAGGTCGATCTCCTTTTGTGTGGTGCATGCCCATAAAAAGAATGAATATGTAGAGTTTACTTCAACAGAAAGTAGAATGAAAGGTAAACTACTAGCCAAATTTTGATGTTTTTTTTTGCATGATCATAACCTCTTCTAAAAATACAGAGAATTTAATATTACTTCATCGTATAATTACCAAACCATAAGTCCCTGGCCACTTATACAGGTACAAGAAATTTGTACAAGTTCGTTCCAAGAAAAAATCTGAGAGTTACCACAATTGTGGCAATAACTGATGAAACCATATTGGCTGCAAACATAGAATATGCCATAATTTGTAATTAATGAATATAATGCATGAATAAAGAAAGTATATTACCATGAATCACCTATTATCCTGAAGTTGCCCACGATCCACAGATAACATTACTCAGAATCCAGGTCCATGATATGAATAATGAGAGAAAAGTGGCGATATATGATAACCTATAACAGCTCCTTCCCGTAAAACACCTCCTATAAGCATCCATAAACCAATCTCATTGGAAAATGGCATTGTGCAAACATATGCTCCATATGATGCTAAAGAACTAGGAGGTAAAATGGAATTGCACATCACAATAGATGTCAATTTACATTGAATGAATCGATGAGATATTACATGATTAGCATGACAACAAAGTATATTTCTTAGCTAGAGTAGTGATTTGTGCAAACACTTCGCCATAATCAAATACTTCACATGCACAATATGAGAGGGAAACTTCACAAGTATTAATAATTCGCACTTGCACTTTCTAGCTCCAAGAAGGGAATAAAAACACATAGCATCTAGATAAATGGCTTCTCAGAACATGTGAAAGCTTAAAAGCGATTGCAAGTTTATACAAGCTAAGCATACTATCCTATCCCTGATAGAAAAGAAAAAAAAAAATCTGGAGACTATTCACAGAGTGATTACTAATAAGTAGCTCAACTCAGCATCGTTAAGGCAACAAACTTGGATAAATTGTTTCAACTAAGTAAGCAATTGATATTAGTGTCCTGTTATCTTTTACAACTTATTTTGAAATGTCAAATTTTATGCAATTAGCATTCTCTTCTAACATTGAACGGCATACCTTTATCTGACAACAAAATATGTGAATTGAAATTATCATCTAAAAATTAGGGATTTGGAAATACGCTCAGAATTGGTCAGATATGTCTGAGAATTCTCAGAAATTCATGGAAACGAACAATATTGCCCACACTCTATGCATGAAACATAAGAAATGGAAAATCAATTCTCATTTTATGGCTCAACTCACATTTTCTTACTTAAATACAAGAAACATGAGAATTGGGATTAGAATTCCTAGAAGTTCTTTTCTAATATTGAATCGAGATTCATTTTCATCAGTAATTAGTTCAAAAAAATGAGGATTCGATAGGCAACTAGCAAAAACAGGAAGGTGTGCGGGAAGGTAAATAATATTCTGTTGCTTCAAAGTTAAGCAAAAGAAAATGTAAAGACGAATTGAACTACTTGGCCACTAATAGCATAGACTAAGCTTACCAGTGAGGTCGATGCCCTCCTGAGGAATACCCATCAGTGGAGGTGATGTACAGCGATCCTCAGCAACAGCCATCCTCATGAACGAGGAGTCGCTCTCGAAGGAATCAACGTCCACGAAATCGAAAACTCCCTACGGAGGTAGTCCTCGGCCAGGACCCTGTTGGCGTCGAGGCGTCTGACGACCCAGCGGCGCTCGCAGCCGGAAGACACACGGTGGTGGCGGGGAATATTGGAGATGACGAGGGGCCGGCAGCCCTCCGAGGCGACGTGGGCCCAGACGAAGTTGGCCCCGGCCTGGGCCAGGTAATCGCGGATCCTGCAACGATTTAACGATTTTATTGACTCATACATTAACGAAGTTTTTCGACTCGGACGATTGATCCGGACCCATGAAAGTTTTGCATCGATCACCATGATAAATCGGGATGCGCTCGCGGTGAACGGTCTAGAAGTCCAGCGTCTCAGAGTTCGCGCCTCATTTGAAGAAAAAATTTCTACAGATACGTCGTAATTAGGTATCGAACCATGAATATCTGGGATAGCAATTAGTCGACCTATCTCTGCACCATAACCCAGGATAAGGAATTCGATTTATTGACCAGATCAGGGTGGGATAACGAATCGTGGTTCAGTCGAGCCCAAGACAATTATTAGTGAAATCTAAACTTACTATTATCAATGTAAATTCTATTTAACTTAGGTAATTGAGGACCCTCAAATAATGATTCATACTTAGACATGCTAGTAAAAGGAATGGACGAGCAAAAATTTGAAAAATTCGAATAAATCAAATCAAACCGACTAAATTTTGAAATTTGATCTTGTTAATTTAATTTTAGATTTTTTTTAAAATTTAGTTTGGTTTCGATTTTAAATTTTGTAATTCAGTTAAACCAAATTAACTGAATAGATCGAATAATAATATTATTTTAATTATTTTTTATTTAAAATATAATTAATTAAATAAAAATCTCATTTTTTATTAAAATTGAATAATATTTTAAATTTTTGATTATTTTGGTAAAAACTAAATTAACTGATATTTTATTGGTTTGGTCGGTTCAGTTATCGTAGTAAATTCGATCGATTTGGTTGGTTCGAAAAAGTTCGATTTATTTGGTTTTCGATTTATTCGATTCGATCAGTTCGGTTTTAATTGAATACTCAGTCCTAATAAAAAGAGCATACAATCCGGAATCAAAAAATATGAGAGCTTTTGGTTTGATCCATTTTCTATTTTCTCGTTTTTTGAAAAATAACTTTATTTCATTTTTTAATTTTTCAGGAAACATTATATTTTTTTTAGAAAACAAGTATAGAACATGCAAACCAAACACGTTTTTTTGGAAAATCACATTTTCTGTGAAAAATGAGAATGAAAAATAAGCGTACCAAATATAGCCTATGAGTTTCTGGAAAATAAAAATAGAAAATAGAGTAAACCGAACACTTCCTAATTTTTCTTGATTCTGAATTAACAAAATTTTATTTCTAAACCCTAACAAAATTTTTCTTTAATATTTACCTTTTAGTCTGTTTGTTTTCATACTTCGTTGCCGACTCATTGCTGACTCACGATCGTCTTTCAAAACCCTAACAGAGAGTTCAACATCTTCAAGCGAAACCCCACTCCGCGAAGGTGTCCCACTCACGCCTTCCCACTTGAGAAGGTGCGATTGCCTCAACTTGTGTTCGCGAAAAACCCTAATGACATTATTGCATTTAATTATTTTAATTACATTTGGTTTGATCTTTTACTATTATTATTATTATTATTATTATTATTATTATTATTATTATTATTATTATTGAAATGTAAATATTCATCCTAGTAAAAAATCTAATGCTTTTAATCAACAGCTTGAATTCACCTCACAACTTATATGTAATTTTTACATAACACACCATATATATTATTTATTTTCATTTAGAGTAATGAAAATAGATAATGCTTTTTATTCATGTCATATTTTGAAATAAATAAATATTTTAAAGATTTACATATAGAAAATGTATTAAAAATATATTTCTTTTTGTGTCGGAAGCATATGATGCATATATTATTATTTCTCATACTATCTTATATTTTATTCTTATTACCTATTTGTGTCTAGATTTCTAGTTTACCTAAGGACGTTAATGATGTAGCAGTGGTTATCACGATTGAAATGCCGCCGTAACGATGACCGATGTATATAATTTGGACGCTCAAATTGGAGACCTCCCGTTGACGATTTCACGGACATGATAAAAAATTAATAAATTGTCAAAATCTTAAATTTAAGTCATAGAATTGATAGGACGTAAAATCCTTCATCCTGTATAAAAAATTTCTCTCTCTCAATATCTTATCTCTTAGTCATTGTCATTTATCTTCTTCGTATTGATCCTTAAAAACGGAGATACTTGAAACGTTTGAGATACTAGAAACAAACGTTTCGCATTTTACCACTCGCATTGCACTCAGATGTCTGTATGAATTTGACACGCAGCTGAGCCTGGGCGGCTAAATTTGGACGCTGGGCGCTCAAAGTTGATATGTATGGTATAATAATAATAATAATAATAATAATAATAATAAACTAAAAATTACAATTAAAATTTGACTTTATTAAAATTTTTAATTTATATTTGTTGGATATGATTTTGATGCCATCGATCGTTGAAAGTCAAGTTTGACTTCAAAATCGAAATCTACGTTTTGCGTAGATAAATCTGGACTATTTATTTGCTCAAAACCGAATAAGGGTGAATGAGAAATTAATTGTTCAAGATACGCTCAATGGTGGCCGTCGGATCAAAGATCTGGACAGATCGCAAGAAGGTGCGATCTGGAGCGTCGGATCAAAGATCTGAATGTGAAGAGGGAGAATGGATCTGAGGCGTCGGATTAAATGTTCTAATCTGACGGCCGAGATCAAGATGGATCTGAAGAGTTATAACTCTTCAGATCAAGGGACGAGATTAAAATCTCTTCAGATCTAACGAACCAGATTAAAAGCCATCTGAAGAGTTATAACTCTTCAGATCTAATGGATGAGATCAGAACCCTTTAAAAGGTTATGAACTGATGGTTCGGATCAGTCCTCGCCAAGGGTCACTTGCCTCTTCACCTACTATATAAAGGATTCCTCCTTTGGAAATATTCATTCATTCAATCATTCGAAGCATTCAAGCATCTAAGCATTAGAGAGCTCTTCTTCTGCATCGAGAGTCCGAAAATCCTACGGAAAGGTTCGCCGGTCTCGGAATTTGAAGTGCTACTATTCCGAGACGACATCGTTGTATCTTGGGAACGAATTGCTGCTATCCGTGAGCACCGTAGCGGAGCAATATCGTTTTACGGAGATAGTGTCCAACACTAGCCTCGACGTAAACAAATTCAGTTTGCTACCTCCCGGCAGCAACCTCCCGGAAGTTCCGACGGTCGAGTAAAATCGACTAAGTCAAATACCGCGGAGATTACAAAAAAGGTCACAGGACCGCCAACAATCGTAAAACGATATTGGTGCAATTATTATAAAATAATTGACGTCAAGAGGACTCGAACTGGAGACCTCTTATATGTTAATTTGAGGTGGTAACCAACTGCACCACCACACCAAGTTGAGAGAATCTGCTCTACAATAAAGTTATTTGGCAAACTGAAATGGCCGTGATCAATGACATACCGACCTCCATCCCGCACGCCGAGAAGCCGGAGAAATTCGCCGGAGCCGATTTCAAGAGATGGCAGCAGAAGATGTTGTTCTACTTAACCACGCTAAACCTTGTACGGTTTTTGCGTGATGACCCGCCAGCCGCTGCGGAAAATAATTCCGAGAGTCAGGCTGCTCGCGAAGCGTGGTCACATGGAGATTTTCTGTGCCGCAACTACGTTCTCAATGCACTGGACAATGCGTTGTACAGCGTATTTAGCGTAATTGAGACAGCCAAATCCCTGTGGGAATCTCTGGAGAAGAAATACAAAACCGAAAACGCCGGACTGAAGAAATTCATCGTCGGCCGGTTTTTGGATTTCAAGATGGTGGATTCCAGAAGCATAATGTCTCAAGTCCAAGACATGCAAATAATAATGCATGATCTGGACGCCGAAGGCATGCCACTAAACGAATCATTCAAGGTGGCTGCGGTAATCGAGAAACTCCCTCCGTCGTGGAAGGATTTCAAAAATTACCTGAAGCACAAGCAAAAGGAGATGCACTTGAAGACCTGATCCTAAAGCTGCGCATAGAGGAGGATAACCAAAAATTTTCCGACTCTAAAGGAACAAAGCGGACAGTTGACGAGATGTCTAACCTGGCGGAACCGAGAGCCAAGAAGCCGAAACAACCAATCAAGAAGGCTCAAGGCAAATTCAAGGGGTCTTGCTACAACTGCGGAAAGTCAGGACACATGTCCAAAGACTGCAGACGTCCGAAGAAGCCAACCAAAGGCCGGAAGGATGTTGCAAACCAGGTCGCAACTTCCAACGAAATGGACCTGGACCTCGCTGCGGTCGTGTTTGAAGCCAATACGGTGGTGGACAACCCGAGGCAGTGGTGGATCGATACTGGAGCAACACGCCATATCTGTTCAGATAAGGCGCTGTTCTCCACGTATACCCCAATAAGCGGAAGAACGCTCTTTATGGGCAATTCCGCTTCATCCCCGATTGTTGGACTCGGGAAAGTAGTTCTGAAAATGACGTCCGGAAAGGAGCTAACTCTCATTGATGTGCTCCATGTTCCCGACATCAGGAAGAACTTAGTTTCTGGAGCGGCACTTGTTAAAGCCGGCTTCAAATTGGTGTTCCAGTCCAACAACTTTGTACTTACGAAGAACGGTGTCTTCATAGGTAAGGGATACTTGGAACAAAATCTGTTCAAGATGGTTGTAATGACTGTACACCGTGAATTTAATGGTAATAAAATAAAAGCTTCCAGCTATGTTGTTGAGTGTTTTTATTTATGGCATGATCGACTCGGACATGTTAACAATAATACACTAAAACGTCTCGTCAAGCTAAATTTATTACCGAACATCGATATTGACGAAATGCACAAATGTGAAGTGTGCGTGGAAGCGAAAATGACGAGACTACCCTTTCACTCGGTGGAAAGGTCAACGACGCCTCTAGAATTAATACATAGTGATCTATGTGATTTAAAATTCGTGCAAACTAGAGGAGGTAAAAAGTACTTCGTTACTTTTATCGATGACTGCACGAGGTTCTGTTATGTCTTTCTTTTAAGAAGTAAAGACGAAGCCTTAGAAGCTTTTAGAACCTATAAAACTGAAGTTGAGAATCAACTTAATAAACGAATTAAAACAATTCGTAGCGATAGAGGTGGAGAATATGGTGCACCGTTTGATGAATTCTGCTCAGAATTTGGCATTATTCATCAGACAACGGCGCCCTACTCACCCCAATCGAATGGCGTTGCCGAACGTAAAAATCGGACACTGAAAGAAATGATGAATGCTTTGCTAATAAATTCAGGCTTACCCCAGAACTTGTGGGGGAAGCTATATTATCAGCAAACCACATTCTCAATAAAATCCCTCACAAGAAAAATGACAAAAGCCATATGAACTATGGAAAGGCCGCGAGCCGTCATACAAATACTTGAAAGTGTGGGGGTGCTTAGCAAAGGTCGAAGTACCTAAGCCAAAGCAAGTAAAGATCGGACCTAAAACGTTCGATGCGATATTTGTCGGATATGCCCAAAACAGTAGTGCATATCGCTTCATAGTTCATAAGTCAGACATTCCTGATATTCATGTGGGTACAACCATTGAATCTCGGAATGCAATATTCTTTGAAGACGTGTTCCCAAATAAAAAGGGAAACGTTCAAAGTGATGACAACGAAAGTCCAAACGAAGATAACATTCCAGAACTTAGTTGTCATAAAAGGACTATTGACGATCAAATCGAAGAGCCACGACGGAGCAAACGGGCTAGAGTTGAGAAATCATTCGGGCCGGATTTCATGACTTTTATGTCGGAAATGGAGCCAAGAACATTAAGTGAAGCTCTCTCTGGTCCCGATGCCCCATTGTGGAAAGAAGCAGTCAATAGTGAAATCGAGTCCATCATGAATAACCATACTTGGGAATTAGTAGACCTTCCTTCTGGTACTAAACCATTAGGTTGTAAGTGGATACTAAAACGCAAGTATAAAGCTGATGGATCGATTGACAAGTATAAGGCCAGACTTGTAGCCAAAGGGTACAAGCAAAAGGAAGGCTTAGATTACTTCGATACCTACTCACCGGTGACAAGGGTTACGTCCATACGAGTGCTGATAGCTATAGCAGCACTGTATGACCTTGAAATACACCAAATGGATGTTAAGACTGCATTCTTAAATGGTGAATTAGAAGAAGAAATCTACATGGAGCAACCCGAGGGGTTCGTAGCTCCGGGAAAAGAGGACAAGGTGTGTCGACTTGTTAAGTCGTTGTACGGACTTAAACAAGCGCCCAAACAGTGGCACGAAAAATTTGACAAAATAATGTTGTCAAACGAATTCAAAATAAATGAATGTGACAAATGCATTTATGTCAAAAGCACACCTGAAAGCTATGTAATCGTCTGTCTATACGTAGACGATATGCTTATAATGGGAAGTAATCATGATATAATCATGAATACTAAGAAAATGTTGACCAGGAATTTCGACATGAATGATATGGGTCTAGCAGATGTCATATTGGGAATTAAAATTCTCAAGACATCCGATGGGATAGTTTTAAAACAATCCCATTATGTAGAGTCAATATTGAAAAGGTTCAATGCATACGACCTCTCTACTGTCAAAACGCCGATGGATCTAAGTCAACACTTAGCAAAAAACCATGGTGAGCCCATATCACAATTGGAATATTCTCGGATAATAGGCAGTTTGATGTATCTCACAAACTGCACTCGCCCGGATATTGCCTGTGTGGTCAACAAATTGAGTCGTTTCACGAGTAATCCAAACGACACTCATTGGAAAGCATTAATGCGAGTTCTTAGATATTTGAAATATACTATGAACTACGGATTACATTATGGAAAGTATCCCGCTGTCTTAGAGGGATATTGTGATGCTAATTGGATATCGGATACAAAAGACTCCAAATCCACTAGTGGATATGTATTCACGATCGGTGGGGGAGCGGTGTCTTGGAAATCCACTAAGCAGACGTGCATTGCTCGGTCAACTATGGAATCCGAGTTTATAGCACTTGACAAAGCAGCTGAAGAAGCTGAATGGCTGCGGAACTTCTTGGAAGATATTCCGAGCTGGATGAAACCTGTGCCCGCCGTACTTATCCACTGTGATAGTCAATCGGCGATTGGAAGGGCACAGAGTAGCATGTACAATGGTAAGTCACGACATATACGCCGTCGACATAATACCATTAGGCAGTTGATCTCGAATGGAGTGATTGCAATCGATTATGTCAAATCTAAAGATAATTTGGCAGATCCCCTTACGAAGGGGCTAAATCGAGATCAAGTATACTGCTTATCAAGAGGAATGAGATTAAAAATCTACAACTAAAAACGGCTGTAGCGGTAACCCAACCTTGTTGACTGGAGATCCCAAGATCTTGGTTCAATGGGACAACGAAGTTACAGAAGTTGTGTAACAGCACAAGAGATGTGTTATCTCTATCCCAAACCTAGGATGAATTGGTGCTGTCCTATCACATGTAGTGAGGTTAAGCATATGCTTTTAATGACTTCTATACCTTTATAAGGTAGAGTATGGTAGGATACTCTAGATAGAAGTGTCACCTATGTGAGTGTGAAGACAGGCCGCTTCAATGAAACACTCATGAATCCAAGAAGGTGTCCATGGCCGAAACGGAACCAACCATGAGAACCAAAAGTAGGGGAGATAAGTCTCTGTGTGGGTGTTATTGTCTTAGTATACACCAACAGCTGAGCAGTTCAAGACATCACGTTCACTGCGCAGCCTAGTATACTCGATAGCATTCCACTACGGAAGGTTCAAAGCCACAAGCTACCTCTCCCGATGCTTTGACTTATCGATTGGACTCTTGTAAAGTGTCAGCATGCATACATGCAATACATGCATTAATTTCCATTCATGTGGGGGATTGTTGGATATGATTTTGATGCCATCGATCGTTGAAAGTCAAGTTTGACTTCAAAATCGAAATCTACGTTTTGCGTAGATAAATCTGGACTATTTATTTGCTCAAAACCGAATAAGGGTGAATGAGAAATTAATTGTTCAAGATACGCTCAATGGTGGCCGTCGGATCAAAGATCTGGACAGATCGCAAGAAGGTGCGATCTGGAGCGTCGGATTAAATGTTCTAATCTGACGGCCGAGATCAAGATGGATCTGAAGAGTTATAACTCTTCAGATCAAGGGACGAGATTAAAATCTCTTCAGATCTAACGAACCAGATTAAAAGTCATCTGAAGAGTTATAACTCTTCAGATCTAATGGCTGAGATCAGAACCCTTTAAAGGGTTATGAATTGATGGTTCGGATCAGTCCTCGCCGGGGTCGCTTGCCTCTTCACCTACTATATAAAGGATCCCTCCTTTGGAAATATTCATTCATTCAATCATTCGAAGCATTCAAGCATCTAAGCATTAGAGAGCTCTTCTTCTGCATCGAGAGTCCGAAAATCCTACGGAAAGGTTCGCCGGTCTCGGAATTTGAAGTGCTACTATTCCGAGACGACGTCGTTGTATCTTGGGAACGAATTGCTGCTATCCGTGAGCACCGTAGCGGAGCAATATCGTTTTACGGAGATAGTGTCCAACACTAGCCTCGACGTAAACAAATTCAATTTGCTACCTCCCGGCAGCAACCTCCCGGAAGTTCCGACGGTCGAGTAAAATCGACTAAGTCAAATACCGCGGAGATTACAAAAAAGGTCACAGGACCGCCAACAATATTTAAACTATTGATTATTTAAGAATTATGAAAATAATGCATATTAAATATGTAATGATGTAATGATATACTAAAACACTAAACAACATCATTCGAATAAATAATACTTTATTTATTCTTTATTATATATTAAATATATTTGACTTAATTAAAATTTTAATTTATATTTAAACTATTGATTATTTAAGAATTATGAAAATAATAAATATTAAATATATAATG
Source organism: Boesenbergia rotunda (assembly GCA_024364735.1). Classification (NCBI taxonomy): domain Eukaryota; kingdom Viridiplantae; phylum Streptophyta; class Magnoliopsida; order Zingiberales; family Zingiberaceae; genus Boesenbergia; species Boesenbergia rotunda. The sequence continues at coordinate 348,586 of JAGFNQ010004345.1, forward strand.
ATGTAATGAACACTAAACAACATAATTCGAATAATAATAATTTATTTATTCTTTATTATATATTAAATATATAAGATGATAATAATTAAAATTGATTAAAATTTAATCTAATTAAATTAATAATAATATAATTAATAGTTATTAAGAAAATAAATTTATATGATTATATAGAATTTTTTATATTTTTTAAAAAATTAAAATGAATTTTTATTATATTTTAATATTAATTATGCTTTGAGAAAGTTTATTATAATCATCCTAATTAAATTAGTGCTTTGAGAATGTCTGTTATAAATTCCTATTAAAACCATCAGCTTATCCCACTTTCACGTGCCTAATCCATAATTCGCCACCGCCGCCGCCCATGCTCGATCGCTTGCTCTGTCGTGCCCGCTGTGATCAGGCCACATCGAGAGCGCCTCCGACATTTCGTTTTCTGATTCCTCCGGACTACGGAGGTAATCAATTTCGTATTCGATCCGTTCCGTTTCTACCGTTTTTGCCTTTGTAACGTCAAAGAACGTCATCCCACAGCAACTAACGTCATGTCCTGCAACATTGGAATGACACGAGGCGTTCCTGTGCCGGAATGCCCGTTCCAACCGTCCACGACCGTTCGAACCATATCTCGTTGTAGTATAGTTACAAGAACCATCACTTTACCTATCTGATCTCTAAGTCTTGCATACATTGCTAATCTTAATGCAGATGATTTTAGGAGTTATGAATTTTGTTGTTTATGTTTGTAAAATACGATTCAAAATAATGTTAATAAATGACTAAATCAACAAATAAATAATAATAATTTATAATATATAATATATATAAATATCATAAATAAGAGTTTAAAAATGAAAATAAACATATGTAAAATTTAGAATAAATTTTTAGAATTTTAGAAAATTTACGGGAAAAATTGGTTTGAAATTATTTAAGGAAAATTTGATTTTTCGAAATATATATATATTTATTTAATGGAAAAAAATTAAATATATATAAATTCCTTCCTGCGCCTTTGCCCTAGCATTTCTCCTCACCTGCGCCCGTGCCCTAGCCGACGCCGCCGACCACCCTCGCGCCGCCCCTTTGTTTTTGCCGTTCCTCGCCTGATTCAACTGCCGGAGATTCTTCTCCCTCTCTTCTCTTTGTTTGGGCAAGCGATCGGAGGATTGGAGGAGGTTGAAGCCAGGGGCAGCCGCCGGTTCTTTCTCCTCCCCTCTTCTTTCTTTTGCTTTCGTTGGTGGTTCTTCGCCATTGTCGACGCCGCCAACTCCTCTCCCGATCGTTGGTGCCGTTGCCCCCGGCCACGTCGCCCTTCGCCGGAGCAGTCCTAGCCTGGATGCAGCCGGCCGTTCCACGGGAGCTCTGCATCATCGTCGGAGTTGATCACGGAAACTCCACCGTCGGCAAGCATGGGAGAGCACCACCGAAACAAAGGCAGGTTAGGAATAATTAAAGCTTTGATTAAATCTTGGTTGTTTTAGTTTTTTGAATCAGTCGGTAATTGATGGAAGTTGGTTTCGATTTGGATTTCTGTTGGTTGCCATATGGAATTTGTTCTTCTTAATCTTTGGTCAGATTTGTGTTTCAAGGCGTCGATTAGGGTTGGTAAGCTGATGTTTGGTTCGTTCCTTTTGTTGGTATGGTGTAGAACAGAGGGATTATTCATGCATTAAGCTAGATTAGTAAGAGTAAGCTAGTTATCTAATCAGATTTAGCTCTTGCTGAAGTTTCTGTTTGGGATTGGATTTTCTCTTGTTAATTTTGACCTGGAAGTTTGATATTGGTTCTGATAGGTTGTATTAGTTGAGCACCCTGTTTGAATGAGTTCGTCTTTTGGATTTGTTCTCGGTTAGCTAATAGAATTGGATCTTGGTGTCGGCTTAGGTTGTGAGCATTGATAACAGGTGAAGTGGAGATGCTTTTCTTTGTCAAGCAACTCGCTGCCGTGGATGAGGAATTGTGACTAATATTGCTTTGGTTAGTTTTTGGTACAGTGGGCTTTTGGAGTGGTTTTAGGCGATGGCAATGACAATATTGGAGTTCATGTACTTGGCTACATTCACAAGAAAAATGGACAGATTTGACGATATGATGGATTATATGATGAAGGGCGCTCTTTGTATGACAGCTGAGAATAAAGAACTGACAAAGGAAGAGCCGGACTTCCTTGCTAAAGCATTTGACCAGGTCATCTCTTCCCAATCCATCATATGGAAGAATGCCCTTTCAACAAGGCTGAAAGAGATATAAGCCGGTCAACATTGACACTCAAAGCAGAATGTTGAAAAATCTAACGTCATCTTCAAGCGAATTGGATCCAATGGTTGTAATTCAGTTAGAGCAATCTCCTACCAGAACAATACTTTATCCTATCACAAACAATACCCTTATTCTAATGAATGATCAACTGTAACAAAAATAACCGAACCAGAGCAATCTGATAGCAATCAAAGTTTTTATCGCGGTAGGATTCTTCACTCAAATAGATTAGACAGCGATAACAATCTCCTTACCAGGTTATTTCTTACCGATTCATCATATGGAAGAATGTCTCAACTAGGATAAAAGAGATAGAAGTCGGTCACGTAAACAATGATAGTTACATCTCCCACCTCCAGAATAATGTGGAAGTAGATCTGATGTCCACTTGTAAAGATATTTGCCACTTCATTGATTCGATTCTCATCCCGTCAACTCACAAATCCGAATCAAAGATTTTCTACCTTAAGATGAAGGGAGATTGTTATCGCCACCTAATTTGTTTGAGTGAAAATCTTAAGGTAGAAAATCTTTGATTCAGATTTGTGAGTTGACGGGATGAGAATCGAATCAATGAAGTGGCAAATATCTTTACAAGTGGACATCAGATCTACTTCCACATCATTCTGGAAGTGGGAGATGTAACTATCATTGTTTACGTGACCGACTTCTATCTCTTTTATCCTTGTTGAGGCATTCTTCCATATGATTGATCGGGAAGAAATGACCTGGTAAGGAGATTGTTATCTCCGTCTAATCTATTTAAGTGAAGAATCCTACTGCGATAAAAACTTTGATTACTATCAGGTTGCTCTGGTTCAGTTATTTTTGTTGCAGCTAATCTTTCATTAGGATAAGGGTATTGTTTGTGATAGGATAGATGTATTGTTCTGGTAGGAGATTGCTCTGGCTGAATTATAATCATTGGATCCATTTCGCTTGAAGATGACATTGGATTTCTCAACATTCTGCTCTGAGTATCAATGTTTTCCAAAGGGCGCATTCACTATTGCTGAGCAGCTAAGCAATCAGACTCATGTTCTATGCTCGTTTTGGTTAGATGCTTGATCAATGATCCTTGTTCATGTGTATTCTTAGAATTTGTTTTGTTGTTTTAACACTACGAGAAGATAGAATTGCCTAATTTGGTAGCTTATACTTTGTTCAAAGGTTTATGTTAATTTCTGTGGAATTATTTCATGTTATAGTTCTCAAACATAAATTAGTTATGGGGGAACACTTTCTTAAACAAAATAATTGAATCAAAGTGAAATAATTTGGTTCATCAATTCTACTCAATCTAAATATTTCACAAGATATTAAAGTTGAAGAGATTGGTTAAAGTTTGTACAGAGTCACAACGACAACCAATTCTTATCTCACTATGTGAGATTATTTATACTTAAATAAATTTTATCTTATTTTAGTGTTATTAACTAAGTCTTGGTCTTCTTCGTTTAATGTGTATTTGTTCTAGTTTTACATTGCCTAACCAACGTATTTATTAATTGTCTAAGTACATATCCGTACCATATTGAACGTGTCTCTCAGAGTTTTTTCCAATAGATGTAACTCCAACTTTCTTTCTAATACTCTCATTTCTTGTTCTATCAATTCTCGTATGTCCACATGTTCACCTTAACATCCTCATTTTTGCAACTTTCATCTTCCACCTATGTGCTCGAGTCATACTCCAATATTCATTATCATATAACATAGTAGGTCTAACCGTTGTTTTATATAACTTCTCTTTAAGTTTGTGTTGTTTTACGATCACATAAAACACCCAACACCCTTCATTTTCATCATTCTGCTTATATTCCATGTAAGACATCTCTTTCAATGTTTTCATCGTTTTACAAAAATAATCGTAAATACTTAAAACTCAGTTCTAGATAACTCGTTATCTTCTATCTAAATAATTGTCTCATTACGTCCAATATTGTTAAATTTAAATCTCATATATTCTGTATATACTCTATCGAATCTAAATTCTTTCACTTCTAGTATTTCCCACCAAAATTCTAGTTTAGTATTTATTCCTTCACATATCTCATCTACTAAAATAATATCACCTGAAAATAATATATATCGTTATACTGTGTTTTGAATGTGTCCAGTGAGTTCGTTCATAATTAATCTAAAAAGATATAGACATAGAGTTAATCCTATTTTTATTGAAAATGCTTTAGTTAAGTGGCCTAAATTCTTCACTCTGGTTAGTTGCATCCTCATATATATTCTTAATTAGTTCAATAGCTTTTTACCGAACAGCATAGGTAACTTTACCAATTACCCAAATCACGTACCCAACTTTCAAAATGACCAAATCATGTACCCTATACTCATTTTATCCCTGTTCATTTACCTTAATTGATTGCTGCATAGGGTAATTTTTTTTAAATAGATAGATATTTTTAAAATACTGATTCATATTTAAAAAATCATTGCTTTCAATATATTATGTCAAATTAATATTTGAGGGTATTTTTATAATCAAAAGAACTAGACAAACACATAAGTCTTGGTTCCATGTCATTTCGAATTATGTGGTTCCATCTATATGTTCGTCTAGTTCTCGTGATTATATCCATGCTCTCAAATATCAATTTGACATACTATATCGAGTGCATTGACTTTTTTAATATAAATTAGATTTTTCGAAAATGTTCGTGTAAAAAAAATCACCGCTCTTAATATATTTTGTTAAATTAATGTTCCAGGGTATTTGAATAATCAAGAAAACTTGACGAACATATAATACTTGATTTCATGTCATTTTGATCTCTCTAGATCCATTTATTGATTTTTCCCAAAAAATCAGCTATGAACCTAAAGAGCTCAGAATGATATGGAATCAGGTCTTATGTATTCGTTTTGTTCTCCTAATTATATTTATGCCCTCAAACATCAATTTGACATATTATATCGAGAATAATGAAATTTATAACACGAATTAGATTTTTTGGATACATTTGTGTTAAAAAAAATTACTACTCTTCATATATTGTGTTAAATTGATATTTGCGGGCATTTGTATAATCAGTAGAACTAGACGAACATATATGACATATATGTCATTTCGAATGCTCTAGTTCCATCTATCAATTTTGTATAAAATTGGTTGATAGACCTAGAGAGTTTGAAATGATATGGAATTGGGCCCTATGTGTTTGTCTAGTTCTCGTGATGATATTCATGTTCTCAAATATCAATTTAACATACTATATTGAGAAAAATAATTTTTTAAACACGAATTAGATTTTTCTTACACATTCGTATTAAAAAAATCATTCCTCTCAATACATTGTTCAAATTGATATTTGATGACATTTATATAATCAGGAAAACTAGAGAAACACATAAGATTAGATTTCATGTCATTTCGATCTCTCTAGGTCCATCTATCGATTTTGCCCAAAATTGGTCAAATGAACCTAGAAAGCTCGGAATGACATGAAACTAGGTCATATGTGTTATTCTAGTTCTCCTGATTATATTCATCCTCTCAAACATCAATTTGACATATTATGTTAAGAACAATGATTTTTTAACACTAAATAGATTTTTTTTGTGATACATTCATGTTAAAAAAATGATTGCTCTTCCATATATTGTGTCAAATTGATGTTTGAGGGCATTTATATAATCAGGAGAACTAGACGAACACATTGGATTTAGTTCCATATCATTCTGAACTCTCTAGGTCCATCAACTGCTTTTGACGGAAGTAATTTGACACATTATATCAAGAGCAATGATTTTTTTTTAACTTAAATTAGATTTTTCGACTATAGTTATGTAAAAAAAATTAGTGCTCTCAAAATCAAGTGTGCAGTGGAATCAAGTGTATTTTGAAACCTTCTTTTTTAGGTTTTGGAACTTCGAAATCAAGTGCGCATGGAAAACTAAGTACGAAAGAAAAGAATCGAAAAGCGGAACACCAAGTGTTTATTTTGTTGGGAGCCTTCGGTGCCTCCTATTCCAAGACCTAGGTCCCTTGGACCTTTCTAATACGTAATCCACTAAATCTCTCTACCGTTAAACTTTGATAGAATAGTCGAATTTAAAGAACGAGGAAAGTGTAACATACTATACTTTTCTTTTGCAGATATAAAATAAATGTCCACAATATTAATTTCGTTACCCACACTTAGATAAAAACCTGGTTGCGCTTGCGTGATGGTGTCGGTCATCCGATAGCGATCGATCGTAGTAGAGCAGTAGCATGGCCACATTACGAAGACGGAGTAGCAGAATGATCATCAAGCTCGTGCAGTAGTTCTTGTAGAATTCTTGGCCAAACACTCCTTTTATAGAGTGTTTAGGGCGCCTCAGATACCAACCAAGGCCCCTCAGTTCACAATTCTGATCATATACATAACTGCGCATTGTATCTCTTTGAAGGCATCTTCCATCCCATATGAGGTGCATTAAGTCTGATCTGAGGCGCCTCCCATTCCAAACTGAGGCGCCTCTAGTAGCTCAAGTTCATCCCCGAACTCTATTCGTGTAGAGGGACCTTCATCAATCTAGGGTGCCTTCATTACCGAGGCATCTCCAATCAGCCTGGAGGTTCCTTGGGTATTGTTCATCTTAGGCTATTTTTGCGATTTAACCCTGCAAAAATGCATTAGTCCAAAAACAAAGTATACACTACAAAACAGAGTTAAGACAATTATAATAAAATAATTATTAATTATATCATGTCTTTTTAAGATCAGAATCTAGTCGTGATCTCAACTTAGATGTCCGAAATGACTTTAAGTTGGACTGCGCCTCTAGTACTGATTTATCTCTACTTACCATTTTCAAATGTACTCAACTTCTTTGACTCATTAGATTTTCCTGCCTGATGCTCTATTTAGATTTCAATCAATTGTCAAGTCCTGCGGACTCAATTGAACTTCCTGTTAGGTATCAACATACCTGGGCTTCAACTAGTTGTCAGGCATCGTGGACCCAACTGGACTTTTTGCCAGTTATCAAGCTCTCCAGACCTAACTGGATTTCATCCTGATGTCTAAATCCTAAGTCTTTCAATCCTACACACTTCATAAATTAATTAGGCAAACATAACATTTAATTTTAAGTATTTATCATACATCAAAAGCTACATGTGATTATTAGTGCAAATTGCACCAACACATGGAACCGAATCATATGTGTTCATCTAGTTCTTCTGTTGATTATATAAATATCATCAAACATCAATCAATTTGACATAATATATTGAGAGTAATAATTTTTTGAATATGAATTATGTTTTTTTTAAAAAAAAACCCAATCTATCATTGAGTTAGAAATCGATTAGGCATAAATGCGAAGGGGTAAAATGGGTATAGGATGCGTGATTTAGTCATTTTGAAAGTTGGGTACGCAATTTGGATAATTGACAAAGTTAATAACACAGCTTGATAAAAAATTGTTAGTTCAATATATATTATGCTAATATTTCTCTTTTAATTTTCTATGTAATTTTTCTTAAAATTTTATCATCTTTTTTTCAAAGCAATGAATATTATTTATACTTTTTGAATTAATTACTGAATATCTTCTGTTAAACCCATACAGCATGTTACAAAGAAAAAAAATATTTACCGTAAATTTCAATCTATATTCTGAAAAGATGGAGAATGCTTAAAGAGAAGAGAAGGGGGTTAAGTCTTTCTTTGATATTTTGATTAAAGAAAAGAGATTCTAGAAGATAGAAGAAGAGAGTTGTTGGAAGAATGAAACAATAATTAATCTCATATTAATTCATAAAAAATTGAAAAAGACAATGAAATTAAGAAAAATCAAACGGTACTTTGAGACGATGAAAAGAAAAAGTGTAAAAAAGTAATTCTTTTATAATCGTCACTTCCCATATTATCTTAGTCATGAATTTATATTTTATCAATATATCTCCTACTAAATAGTCCTTTATAAAAGTATAATAACAAATTTTCTGATATTAAATGAATTCTATTTAAGCTCACTTTTTAAAATTTTTTCCTTCATCCTTGTTTAAGCAATATGTATCTTTTATTTGTCAGGCATACGAGGATGCAACTATAGAACTGTTTTCACGATTGGGGAGTATCCAACTTCTTCGCGAGAAGATTGAGTTATGGAATCGAAAAAGTTAGTATTTCACTTTATTTCAAAGTTAACTTTATATTTCACAAGTATATACAAACTTTCTTTATTGAAAAAAAAAGTACATCTTAGCCGGATTAGACCATATTTTTAGCAATTTTTTAATATCATTGTCAGTATACTTTAATTTAATCGTTTTTGATAATGATGTTTGTTATATAAAAAGTAACTACTTTTGTTGATTTTTTTTATTTTGCATGATACCAGCCATAGAATCAGGAATGTGATAAAACTGTCCCCGGGGCTATGGTGCAGTAGTAGGGTAACTAGTCGTTAACTCAGACATCCGCGGTTCGATCCCCAGCTACGATGTATTTTGTAGAAATTTTTCTTCAAAATGGGGCACGAACCCTGAGACGTTGGGCTTCTAGACTGTCTACCGCGAGCGCTTTCCGATTTACCTTAGTGACCGGTGAGAAATTTTCGTGGGATCAAGCCGGTCACCCAGGTTCAATTTGTCTGCTCATGAACTGGGATCGAGCTGGTCACCCAGGTTCAATTTGTCTGATGTCTAATTCACCAAGGAATGCGATAAAACTGATGGGAGCTATGATTATGGAACATCGTAGTTTGCATTTTTATTTTGGTAGAGCAGATGGTGTCTGTAATAACACCCACCGAAAAGTTGATGGTTGCTTGCTAACTACAGATCAGAGAGACACTGATCAAGATAGCATCACTCAACACCACTACAACTGAATAGGCATCTGCAAATCACTCAACACTACTGCAAATCTCATGAATCTAGATGAAAAATCTTTGTGCTGAGCTTAAATTTTACAACTGTGATAAGTTGAATCACTACCAAACCAGTGTTAGCAAAAGTTAGAAAAAATCTTAGTGTTTCTAGCATAGAAACTTAGATCAAAATGTATGATGAGATGAATTGCCCAGGGAGGTTACCGGTTACCATCGCTGTGAGAAAGGGGAAGAACACGACGATACACGGTAGCCTTTGCCTTGCCCGACCATCAATACTTTTTTCCAGCGTCCAGAGGCCGAGAGAATAGAGAAAGATTTGGTCTTTGCTGCCGCAATTTGAGCAGTTGCGATGGAGCCATGTCATTGAATCGATCATAGCGACCGCACTCAGAATTGTAGAAATGCCTGGCCACTCTCTCTCAGACTTGTCCGGTAGCGAAACCTGGGAGGCCGCTGTCTGGCGTTGACGCTTCAGGTACAGCAACGTGGACACCGCAGAGGAAACTGTGGCTAAGGGTGTCAATTTGGATGCTCGGATAGAAAATTTGTTTCTTTAAACTCTCAATCGGAATCTGAATTCGAATCTGATCTTAAAATTTTAAATTCGAATTTGACCAATTCCGATTCAAATAATAAAAAAAGATTGATTCAAAACGGTCTTTTTGAGATTATTTGTTTATAATTTTTTATTTTTATTTTACTATTTCATTTGTGATAGGGTTGAGATATTGTTCTTGTAGGATATTGCTTTAGCCGAATTACAACCACTAAATACAATTCTCCTGAAGATGGTTGATCCGGTCAGGTGGTTTTTTTTGGAGAACGGTCGGAGGCCCGGTCGGGTTCCAGGGGAGATAACTCGGCCCAGGCGAGATTTCTCGGGCTCAGTCACCCGAGGTCGGCCACTCGGGGTCAGCCACCCGAGGTCGGCCACTCGGGGTCAGCCGCCCGAGGTCAGCCACTCGGGATCGGCCACTCGGGGTCAGCCACTCGAGATCGGCCACTCGGGATCGGCCACTCGGGGTCAGCCACCCGAGGTCGGCCACTCGGGGTCAGCCACCCGAGGTCGGCCACTCGGGATCGGCCACTCGGGGTCAGCCACCCGAGGTCGGCCACTCGGGGTCAGCCACCCGAGGTCGGCCACTCGGGGTCAGCCGCCCGAGGTCAGCCACTCGGAATCGGCCACTCGGGGTCAGCCACCCGAGGTCGGCCGCTCGGGGTCAGCCGCCCCGAGGTCGCCACTCGGGGCCAGTTGCCCGAAGTAGATCCCTCAGCTCAATTGTCCTCAGCCGAGCGCCTCAAGTTAGTCCTACGCTAGGAGATTTATGACCCGAGCTCACCCGACCGACCCAGGGTGACAGGGAGACATACCCCGGAGCGACCGACCCAGAGCCAGTGAAGGGTCCGGCAGCAGTAAAGATCAGCCGAATTGCCCCACTGTCCGAAAAAGATTTCTGACATAATCATGACCTGACATAGCCGCCAGCATTAATGAAGGTCCGAAGGGACAACCTGGACAGACTGTCAGGCGGCTGTGTCAGCCTCATAAAACAACCAGAGCCGCCGGCTACACAGTCTGACAACTGACTCATCCTTAATGAGATGGAACGTCTCTGACATGGCAGAGGGTTTTCCTTCCCCTATATAAACCCCCCTTTGGGCTCCAAAGAAGAGATCGCTGCCATTTTGCAACCACACCACCACTTTGTGAGCCCCGTTTTGGTCCGAGCCGAGTGACAAGAGCCTTAGCCTTATTTGAGCCCGAGTCCGACCTCCCGAGCTCTAGCAGACCAGGTCATCTTGGTCAGACCGAGTCATCCGATTGAGAACCGGTCTTCGCTTGTCGACAGGATCAAATTTGGCGCCGTCTGTGGGAATCTGCCTGATCGAAAGACGAAGATGAGTGACTCCAACCGGAGGCCCGTGATGCTTTCACAAGAAGACTTGGATCTGTTAGTCGAAGCTAGAGCTAGAAAGTTAGCGGTTGAGCAACAGGCAGCTGCTCGATTCACCCAGGAGGGTCCGACCGAGCCCCTCGCTCGGCCGGGCACCGAAGGAAGAGCTCGGCAAGGTGATAGCCCCGTTTTCCACCCAGCACTGTTCAGGCCGGCCGAAGGAGCAGGGCAGTCTGACCCCCATGAAGCTTCCTCTAATCGTGCCCGAACCAGCAAAGGCAAGGCTCCGCTCGTTCCAGTCCCGACTGAATTGACTGGATGCCCGTTCTCCAATCAGGTCCTGCAGGAACCGCTTCCCAAGCACTTTCAACCCTTCTCCATCCCCGAGTACGGAGGGGTCACGGACCCTGAGGAGCATCTGAAAAAATTTGAGAACGCTGCACTGCTGCACCAGTACTCAGATGACATTAAATGCCGGGCCTTTCTGACCACTCTAGCCGGACCAGCCCAGCGGCGGTTTGACAGGCTCCCCGAAGGGTCAATAAGAAATTTCACTGACTTTAAAAGAGTGTTCCTGCAACACTTTGCAAGCAGCAAGAGGCATTACAAGACCAGCTTAAACCTGTTCAACATGAAGCAGGGTCCCAAGGAATCTCTGAAAGCCTACATTAGAAGATTCAACCAAGTTGCGTTAGATGTACCGACAGCCACGCCTGAGGTACTAGTGAGTGCCTTTGCTCAGGGCTTACAAGAGGGCGAGTTCTTTAGATCCTTGATCAGAAAGCCCCCAAAGGACTTCGAGAGCCTTCTGGGCAAAGCTAGCAAGTATGTTGATGTCGAGGAAGCACAGGCTGCTAGGCGGCCGGAGGTCAGGCCCACACCCGAAGCTCCCCAGCATCATCAGAGAAGCGTACTCCCCGGAGGACCCCTCAGGAGTCCTAGAGCCGCGGGTCATCGGCAAGGAACGGAAAAGGGAATAGTACAGCAAGTGGCCCAGGGTTGCCTTCCTTCCCGATGGCAACCCTACTGTTCCTTTCATAACAGTCATACACACGACTTGCAAGATTGTTGGCAGGCCGGCAGAGGTCGGGGTCGTGTTGGTCGAGGAAGCCCGAGAGGAGCTCACCAAGGAGGCGGTCGGGGACGGGGAAGGACGTCACCACGCCAACCCGAGTCCCTGGCTCGGCCAACCACTTCTTCAGTCAGACAACTGTTCCCGACCCCCGCCTCTCCCGAGCGCGGCAATGTTAATGAGGAACAGGCCAACCAACAGAATGCAGCGCACGGGGCCATTCACGTGATTTCGGGAGGCCCCACCTATGGAGATTCCAACAGAGCTCGGAAATCCCAGGCTAGGCGACTTGACATCTACCAAGTGGGCTGCAGTTCCGCCCAAGCTCAAGGCCCGCAGATCAGCTTCGGCCCATCAGATCTGCAAGGAGTAGAAGTCCCTCATGAGGATGCCCTGGTCATCACCGCGATCGTAGCCAACTACCAGATCCACAGAACTATTGTGGATACGGGAAGTTCGGTGAATATCCTGTACTTAAAAGCTTTCGAGCAATTGCAGATTGAAGTGACCGAGCTCCGACCCGTGGCCACACCTCTGTTCGGGTTCACTGGAAATGAAGTACAGCCTTTGGGTCAGATTAAGCTGGCCATATCACTCGGCGAGGAACCCTTGAGGAGGACCAGGTGGGCCACATTCCTGGTAGTGGATGCCCCCTCGGCCTACAATGCCATATTGGGTCGGCCAGTGCTGAACGAGTTCCGGGCCGTGGTGTCCACCTTTTACTTAAAGGTCAAATTCCCAGTGGGTGACCAAGTGGGGGAAGCCAAAGGAGATCAGAAGGCCGCCCGCCGATGTTATGTGGATGATGTTCGTGTAGAAGTCAGCAAGGCTTGCCGAACTGCCCCAGCCAGTTGTAACATGGTGCAATCCTCTCAGCCCTCCCCCTGGGACGAAATGAAAGAAGAAAAAGAAGAGGTCCAATTATTGCCCGACCGAGAAGGAACCAGGGTGAGAATAGCGCCGGAGCTGCCGACCGACCTCCGGCAACAGCTGATAGAGTGTCTGACTCAAAATCAAGATGTGTTCGCCTGGTCGCAGCAAGATCTGAAAGGGGTCAGGCCCGAGATCATGGAGCACAAACTGCATGTTTACCCTGACGCCCGACCCGTAAAGCAGAAGAAAAGAGATTTCAGCCCGGAGCAGAACAAGGTCATTAGGGCAGAGGTGGAGAGACTGCTGGAGGCTGGGCATATCCGCGAGGTCCAGTTCCCGGCCTGGCTGTCTAATGTGGTGTTGGTCTCCAAGCCAGGCGATAAGTGGAGAGTATGTATAGATTTTCGAGACCTCAACAAAGCTTGTCCCAAGGATCTCTACCCGCTTCCCCGAATAGATCAGATGGTGGATTCTACCGCAGGATGTGAACTTATTTGCATGCTGGACGCTTATCAGGGATACCATCAAGTCTCATTGTTCCCAGGAGATCAAGAAAAGGTTAGTTTTGTCACGGCAGAGGGCACATATTGCTACACTGTTATGCCCTTCGGCCTCAAGAATGCCGGAGCTACATACCAGAGATTGATGAATAGGGTCTTTAAGGATCAGCTCGGGAGAAATGTGGAAGTATATGTGGATGATATCCTTATCAAGTCCAACCGGGCTGCCGACTTGATAGCTGATGTCCGGGAGACCTGCTGCACCCTTCGAAGGTATGGCCTCAAACTCAACCTGCAAAAATGTTTGTTCGGAGCCAAAAGCGGGAAGTTCCTAGGCTACATCCTGACTGAGCGGGGGGATAGAAGCCAACCCAGGCAAGGTGAGAGCTCTGCTCGACATGCCGCCACCCAAGAACCTAAGAGAAGTGCAGCGTTTGACCGGGAGGATCACAGCTCTGTCCCGATTTATCTCTCGTTCAGCTGACAGAGTTTGCCATTCTTCAAGATCCTGCGCAAGGCCTCCAAATTTCAATGGGATGCCGAGTGTGACCGAGCTTTCGAGGAGTTGAAAGCTTACTTGGTCAGTCTGCCGGTGCTAGCCAAGCCAGAAGAAGGAGAACCACTGTATGTTTATTTATCTTCTACTGATGGAGCTGCAAGCGCTGTACTTGTAACCCAGAAACAGACCGAGCAACAACCGGTCTATTTCTTTGGGCACTTATTCAAAGAGGCCGAGTGTAGGTATACTACACTCGAGAAGTTAGCTTATGTCTTGGTGTTGATGGCTCGGCGACTGCGACCTTACTTTCTGGCCCATCCCATCCGAGTGTTGACCAATAGCACACTCGGGAAGGTCCTGATCAATCCTGAAGTCTCAGGTCGGTTGGTCAAATGGACAACTGAACTAAGCGAGTACGACATTCAATACCAGCCCAGAACGGCGATCAAAGCTCAGGCCTTGGCAGATTTCTTGAGTGAACTTCATACGGGGAAGAAGAAGAGGTCTGGAAGATATACGTGGATGGGTCGGCCACTCGGGTGGGGAGTGGCTTAGGCATTCTGTTAATGTCTCCTAAGGGAGACCCCATTCATCTCGCGGTGCGACTAGAATACCAAGCTACTAATAATCAGGCGGAGTATGAGGCCCTCTTGGCCGGCCTCCAAGCGGCTAGACAGGTCGGGGCCACTCGAGTCATCCTGCACTCTGATTCTCAGTTAGTGACTCAGCAGGTGGCCGGACGTTTCGAAGTGAATGATGAGAAGCTGCAGGCTTATGTAGAAGCATATCAGAAATTACAAGCAGAATTTCAAGAAGTCCAGCTTATCCAGATCCCCCGAGGGGACAACGCCAAGGCGGATGAGCTAGCCAGGCTGGCCAG